>JAJLRJ010000003.1:39841279-40227660 GCA_024195265.1 Dendrophyllia cribrosa | reverse complement strand
GTGCGAGCAAGTCAAGTTTAGTTTTGGTTTTACTTCTTATTGGCTAGCAACGTGGCCCTAATTTTTCGAACTGATCACAAAGCGTAAGAATCCAAAACCAAAGCATTTCTAAATTAATTATGACACCCATTTGTCAACCTTGTCCAGTGTGGTATAGAGAGTGGACTGCAGATCTGAAGGTAGAGAGTTTAGTTCCAGGTACAATGTCAGTGCTACTGTATAAAAATTATTTATTTCATAATTTCACTGCAGATGTTCCAGGGGGTACATGTACATGTAGATAGAGGGTAGTAGACAAAGTATGGCATCAGGGCGGGTAATATGAGAATTATGGAGGGGTAGGTACTTTTATCTTTTTAATAGAAAAAAATTACCTAGTTAGAAAAAAACTACTTATTGAAAAATGTTAACTACAACATACTGTAATGAAGTTCCAGGAAATATCCATGCCCACCCCAAGGAGATTCATTGTTAATTCCAAGTAGGAAATGGGTCTCAAAAGCCAAAACTTTCAAGAAAGGTGTAAAGCTAAACTGTAATTTTAGCATGGGAAGGTGTTCTGACCAAAAATACCCTGGAGTAGGGGTTATGGATATTTTCTGGAACAATACAATAATCCACAGACATGATAAACATAAGGAAGTGCATCACAAGACAGTCAACCACATAACTTTTTTTTTATCATGTTTTGATATGCACACAATATGTTTTTATTGTCAATGCTCGCGAAAGCCCATATAGACCCCTGTTACTGAGGGGTATTGCCCCCTTATCTTCAACACCACACATGAGGGGCAGACACGCCTATTACCTTTACCCAAATGACCATGCCTAGCAAGGATAAACTGCCTATATGCAGCCTTGCGAAATGCCCTTGTACTGTTATCATCTCGGTCATTCCTAATGTCACTCGTGTTTCTGATACAAAGTTGTAACACATCAGGATCAAGGCAAAGTTTGGTAAAGCGTGAAGACTGGGTGATGCATGGCTTTAGTTTGCAGCACATGTTCTCAATTTCCTGGGTCATTGGCCTGCAAAGGCCACATGTACACCAACTTGGAGAATTTGATTGAGAACTTGATGGTCCGGGGTCAGATGGGGTTCTGTCTGGTTCAACAAATTGGCCAGATTCTCCACTGAATTCAACTTCCATTTCTGAATCTGGTTCGACAAGGTCATCCTCCATGATCATTAGTGTTTCGATATAATCCATGCCTCCAATTCCCCTTCTTAGACCTCTTATGGCAAGCTTTCTGACCTTGACCTCATCAAGAGTGGCAATAAATTCCTATAATAGAACAACATACAAAAATTAACAAATTGTAACAGCTTGTGCCTTTGTGTATAAACTTGGGTTTACTAAACTATAGTACATTGTAGCTCATTTCAACCAAAAAGTCAGTCAACCAATCTTTATTTTCCCCCATGATTTCCAAGAGACAATATTTTCCAGAATATGAAAACAATTTTTGTTATGGTTTGGATTCGCTGTACGCTAACTTTATATTCAGAGTATAAACACGAGCGAATCCATGGATATGTTTTGCTATTATTACACATCATTGATATGATCATGACCTAAAGAAACTGGACATCAGCAACAACTATTATTTCCCATTCAAGGGACAGATAAATTATTCGGAACAAAACAGCTCTTATACATATACCTTCACGGCATTGTTTTCTTTTTCTCTTTGTTCCTCCTCTGTTTCGGCGGCAGACGCATTTGGAAGGAGACGAAATCCTTGTGGTTCTCTAGCTCGTGATCGTCTTTGTGTCGGTCTTGTTGACACCGTAGAATTGCCTTCGGAGCTCACTTGCGTACCCTACAAACAAATGCAGGTATAAATATATTGTCAAATGTTTCAAATACAACGGAAATAGCATTACTTGAACATACCTTGTTACTGCAAGGTTTATTTCGCGTACCACATCGACATTCGGACGTGCACATAACACTACGTGCCTTGCAAGGACAGCCTCTGGTACTATTTTCTTTCCGTTTTGTGCTGCAAGAACTTTTGCATGAACAAGATATAGCCTGAAAAAGGAGGAAAGACCTGTATTCTAAGCGTCACATAATTCTTGACATTGAATAGATGCAAAAATATGCAGATATATTCGCTTACCGAAGATTCCATAATGGCGGCAAAGCGCGATACAACAAGACCGAACGTGACCAACTCGCACATGCGCAGCTCATGATACTTCTCCTTTAACTACCAATCCAGCCTCGCGCGGTCTTTGTTGCAACATTTTGTCACCAAAATTTGTCACGCGTGTAGCCACCACCGTGCGCTGGCGACGCGACAATTTTTCAAAAAATCGCATCACCTGTGCAACCAAAAAAAAAACCGTGTAGCCTCGACTTTAGTTTATAAATCTATATATCTTGGTTGATTAAATACCATTTCGCTAAAACATGAAAGAGACATTGAAGAACGATGGAATTCACCACGAATGTCTTTTATATGACAGATCACCCGGCAATGTTGTACCCCATTAATAACCTTCAAAGGAGCAAAAATGTGATAATTAAAAGCTTTTTATCGTCTTTCAAAAAAATTCTTCTGCGTCTATCGTAGCACACTACAGTACACCTAGTTTACATTCCTGTAGTGTCGGCTCATGAAGTTTTATATCCACGCTGAAGTTTTGAACACACGTCCCAGGTAAAACATGAGTGCTATTCTTGGTTTTCACATGACGTCATAAAAATTCAAAAATTAAAAGTATACGTCTTACAAAGCTGTTTCTAACATGGTATGTGGATACCAGTGTTATAATCTTTCACTAAAAGTTTCAGGTTTTAACGATGTTTTGCTTCCGATTTATAAAGGTTTTAAATGTGTCACGCAAGTCGTCACGCTATTTCAGATAAGCCGTGAAAATAAACAAAATTGAACAAGTTGAAAGTTATTTTTGTATTATAGATGTTTATAAGCCGATTAAATGGCACTTATAGTGAATACAATATTTTGTGATGAGATTTTTGGTGTAATTAAGACTTTGAATTTTTGGCCGCCATGTTGGTGCCCATAAGTTGGGCACCAAGATGGCCGCTCCATACATTTCTTACTAAAAATGTCTAATACTCGTTCGCCTGTAACTCTTGAACGAAATGTTTTTGCGCTTCAACATTTGGCCAAGATGTGTAGTTTTAAACTCTCTACAATTCCATAAACATTTTGGAATCGAAATCTATTGTTTAATGCTTCTGAATTTTGATATGACGTAAGTGAAAACCAAGAATAATCTAACAAGTAGCCATTCGGTCTCAACAACCGGGTCGTTTGATCCCTGTCCCCACTCGACCTCTCCCCGCTTAACTCATTTTAGCGACACCACCACTCAAGATATGGAGCAGTCCGCAGTTCACAGTCCAACGATTGACAGTTTAAAGCATACGGTCCACCTGCCACATTTCATAGTCCGCAGTCCACAGTCGTGTAGAAAGGCGTCGGCTAGTTTCGCCAATATAGCAAGCATTACAGCTTGAACAAGTAAACTTATAAACCACACGTGAAGGGAGTCGACACCTTTCTTTTATTGGACTGAAAATGCGCTTACCTTGCAGAATACACCTGTAGCCATTTTGTGTTATTTTACAACGGTGTTATTGAAACGCGTACAACTTTTCACCACTGATTGAGCTGACAAAGAACTGTAATGAGTCACGCACCCCTACCACACCAAACAATAATACATTTTTACGTGTCTGCGCCAACACTCAGGTACAATTAAGGTCTGAGACGTCGTTTAAAGGTATAGTTACGTCCCCAATGCAAACCACCCCAAACAAACACTTTCTCTATTACATTTGAAATGAATTGATTTTTATGAGCTTTGAAATGAGTAGAAATAAAATATAAACGTGCCATACTGTGACACAAAAAAGCTGTAACTGACTTTTCGTGACGTGACCTTTTAGAGAAAAGTGCCGTTTTTGGCTGTCGCAATAATCACTTTTGGGTGCCAGGTATTTTTATCTTCATTCAAAAGCATGTGCCGACACGTTTTGTAAATCTCAGAATAAATTCAAACAATTTTGGGATCATGTTTACTGTAGGTAGCCTCGACCGAGGTGTCGGTCGACTCTCGGTCGATATATCAGTCGATATATCGGTCGAGAGTCGGTCGAGAGTCGGTCGAAAGTCGATATATATACCGAGATATCGGAGACGCATCTCGATCATATGTCGGTGATGTATCGGTCAACTGTCGGTGGTATATCGGTCAACTGTCGGTCGACGGTCAGTCGACAGTCGGTCGACAGTCGGCCGAGTGTCGGTGGAGATTTCGCTATATACAAAAAAGCCATTCATTTCACCCTAGCACTCCATTTACGACGTATTTGTTCTACCGATGAAACGTTGAATACTCGCGCACATGAGAACGTGCAGCAAGAGGTCAAACAAAACTAAAGACAACCGCCGATTGAGAGCTCCAGAACAGAACGGAAGAAAGCCGCCGAGTTGAAGAAACCAGAGTTGAAGAAAACCGCCGAGAATACAGTATAATTTCAAAATGACCTCCAAATCGAAACTTGCTTAAAGCCTACATGCAATGTTAAAAGGTTTTACTGCAGAGCTATTCTAAAAAATGCCACGATGGCATAATAAGAACATCGCTCTTACATATTTATCATATTACCTCGGTCAAAAACAAACTCAACTGTTGTTTTTTAAAGAAATCGTTCAATCTTTCGGTCTTTTGTTCTATTTTCTTTTTCTTTAGTGCTATTGGTAACGGACTGAAAACTGTAAAGACCGATTATCGGCTCGACCGATATATCGATCGACTATCTTCCGACTATCGACCGATGTTGACCGATTATTGACGAATAACTCGGTCAAGTATCGACCGACTATCAGCCGATATATCGACCGATAGTCTACCGACACTCGGTGAATTATCGGCGATCTAAAAGATATATCGGCCAACAGATATCTCGACCGGTATGTCGACCGACGGTCGACCGACACTCGATGAACTATCGGCGAAGTGTCGGCGAGGTATCGGTGAAGTGTCGGTGAGCTAAAAGATATATCGGCCGACAGATATCTCGACCGGTATGTCGACCGACTGTCGGTCGACTGTCGGTCGACTCTCGACCGACTCTCGACCGACTCTCGACCGATATAGCGACCGAGTGTCGACCGATATATCGACCGATATATCGGTCGAGGCTACCTACAGTAAACATGATCCCAATTTTGTGGCTCAAAATCAAATTATCTAGAAATGATATCTTCCTTTCGATTGTACAATTTCAAATGGGGCAAGTTGTTCCGTAAACACAATGACATGAGTAAACAAAAACAATTAATTTCAGTCTAAAAGTTTTAATTTTTTTACTCTGATGGGCTCGGTACTTAATACGTCGTTTTTGTGTGTGAGGGAGTGATGTTTAAAACTGTTCCACTGGAAACTATCGTGGTGGGTATGCTAGGTTTTGCGCGTTACAGGTCGTAAATAGTTTCTGGAAACAACAGGAATTAGCCTGTAGTAGATTTTATACAGCAAGATGAGGCGGGCATCAACTCTGCGTTGTTCAAGGGGTCGCCAGCTCAGGTGATCAAGCATCTCAGAGACATATATACTGGATGTGTTATGGTATCGTTTCAGTGTCCATCACGTAGCTCTACGTTGCACTATTATATTTCTATCTTGTATGCGCCGTTGTTCTCGACACCAGGTCTGGGATCTCAGATAGTGCAACAGTATTCCAGCTGTGGTCTGACAACGTCCATGTAGGCCTTGCTGTGTAAGAAACTGAGACAGCGATTTGCTTTTGCAGTAGTTTCGTTAGTATGTTTGTTCCACTTAAGATCTTTTGAGACTGATAGACGCCGCGGTATTTGGTATGGTCAAGCTGTTTCAATGGGGGTACCATTCAATATGTAGGTCAATGGTATCCGACAGCGAGAACATGTGATGCGAAGTAGTTCACACTTGGAGGCATTAAATTCTATTTGCCACTCCATTTCTGTAACAAAGTCGGACTGGAACTGCTGGTAGTTGTCGCAATTGTTGATGGTAAGGTACATGATGGTGTCATCTGCAAATAACCTGACATGTGACGTGATGTCAGTAGGAAGGTTGCTAATATAGGTAATTAAGAAAATGTGTAAGTTGAGCCAATGACAGATCCTTGCGTGACTCCTGAGAGAAGGGGGATATAGGTCGATCTTTCGCCTTCAACTACTGAGCATTGTTGCCTGTTGCTGAGAAAGTCTTTCAGCCAGAGCAAGGTGTCATTTCTAATACAATAGTATTGAAGTTGCATTAGTAGTCTATTGTGAGTCACTTTATAAAATGCCTTAGAGAAGTCCATTATGATAGCGTCTGTTTGTTTTGCCTTACTGGGCCTGTCAACACGGTCAGTTACAAATTCAAGGAGCTGTGATTTGACAAGACCTGTGTTTGGGGAAACCATATAGTAAGGGTAAAGTATATGGTTGTCCTCCAGAAACTCCTAATAATATTTGTAATTGTTGTCCCCCTACCACTAGAACAGGAACCCTACATAACTATCCCTGCTGGTTTTGTGGTATTTAGTATATATTTATTGCACATAATTAAATGAACTCATGACTATTTGATTAATTACCAAAGATAAACATTCATGTTAAATGCTAAACTATATATTGTACTTGGAGAGTTAATTTAGTGAATAGTACATGTAGCTATAGGCAGGTTCTGCGGGAATGTGAGAGATCAAAGTTTCCTGCCAGAGTCTGCATGGGCAGGTCACTTGTGAACACCAGCTTAATTAAAAGTGAGGGTCCTTCTTTCCCAATTACAAAACCAATAAGCAACTTTTTAGTATTTCACTGTAGTAACTATATTTATATACATGTAGTCATATTTCAGCTTGATGATTGCTTAATCCACAGGTGCATATGACGGCGAATCTTCCTGGAACCATGCAGTGACATCAACAAGTACGTATATTCCCAACCAAAACCCAGAGAAAAACAAAGAACATTTTACACAGATTGATGTACGTTCATGAAGCTATTACTGGTATCGTCAATATATACAGTGCCTTGCTAAAATTTTACTACATATACAAGTTAGTGAAATCGGCCTGTAACTTTCAAGCGAGTCTAGTCTGGATGGGAATTCAAATGTCAGTTGTCAGTTAAAATGTAGGCCATTTGTCAGTTGTCAGTTAAATGATTGTTAATAATTAACTGCGACCTTAAATAGATTTTTTGGCCCATTTTAGACCCTCTATAATTATTAAAAATACATATAATTACATATCAAATACCTTTCCAATTGTTATCACAAATTTGTCATCATGATATAAAACGGCTTATTATAATTTCGTAACGAACAAATCGCTTATTTTCCAGTATTTTCAATCCGTCCATCAAAGCTTGCTAATGTCCGACACGAGTCGGTATCATACTCATCTAATTGTAGTGGTTGTCCCTCACCAAAAGCCACAGAAACTGAACAATCATCCACAAATGACTGAGCTCTGTCACATGTTGAGCTTCGACGGACGACACTGGCAAACTGTATGCTGTTCTGTAGGACTGCCGGATACGACTTGTTGTGGGTGAAGTGCATTGCTCCTCATTTGTTAATTCTTACTCCTTGGTGATGGTTCCAAAGTCCTGGGAATACTGCAAAGCAGTGAAAGTCTCACGCTTTTAATGTCTGCATTAAGTTTCTCGACAACTGTCATGAGTCGAGTGCAAAACTCAATCTTCTCAAGGTAGTCGCTTTGTTAACAGAAGTTACACTGTCGTTCAACTGGCCCATTCCTTGCTCCTTGCTCAGGTCCATTAGTGCGGCGCATGCGCAGTCTTTGATGCCATGCCATTGTTTCAACTCAAAAACGAGACGTTCACGACGTTTTGAAGAGATACTTCAGCTTTCCCAGTGCTTTGAGCCTCGATGCCAAAACCGTCATAGAGGTGTCCGAGGACTTCTAAGAACGACACAGTACTACCGAGTCCAGAAACTAGTTTGACTGCAACAACATCCCGATACGATAAGGGTCTTCCCAAGGGAGAAAATTCCATGAACTTGCGTAAATGAACATGTTTGATCGGTTCCGTCACTTGAATGTTCCTTCCTGTCTCGGGTCTAAGTGATCTTTTTAGCCGTTTCCTTCAATATTTATGCCCCTCGTCAATGGGTCATTTCACCTAGGCCTATTCCCCATCAAGGAGCCTGTTCACGCGCTATTGCAACTTCCTCTAGCTTACCATGAGCACAATTACTGTACCTATCTAACGTTGCAAACGAACGTAGCTGGGCCTCTGACACTTTTTGCAGAAAAGAAAATTAGGTTATATTTGCCAAATTAAATCTGTGCTAAACCCTTACTTGCTTGGCTTATTTTTGTTTTATGCTTCAGCACCTCCCCGTTCCTGCTTTTAGAGATCACTTAGCCAGCCTCCCATGCAGTCATTTTTAGGGAAGTCTTGTTACCATGCTCCCAGACATGTATAGACCAGGTATTCAAACAATGGCCAGTTACAAATACAAAAGAAAGAAATTTAAAAATAAAAACATACTATTGAATTTGAAGCTCAAACGACTCAAGACCATACTTTATTGCCAGTTCCTTTGCGCCTTCAGGCCTAAAAAGGAATTCATATGCTTTTTTAGCAATTCCACCGTCTATACATCCTTATTAATCGGAATACGGCTTCGATGCCGCTCGAAAGCCATATCGAAATCGAGACGATACAATCCTACGAATACTTTGCAGACATCTTTCCTTCCAGCGCGTGGCGATTATGTGAAAGATATGTCACGTTGCGGTAAAATTGTAAATGATTAATTTTAATAGCCATATTAGCGACATAGGAAATTCGAGTCTGCGTTAATCGGGGTGTTAATCTCCTGTCCTTTAGTGTAAAAAGACATAGATAAAACCGAAAAAAGGTTATTTTCGAAGGGTTTAAAGAAAATTACGGTTTTCAAGCCTGTTATCAGTTTTCAGTTAACCCTGGTACAAAAAAAATGTCAGTTGTCAGTAAAATTTTAGATTATTTGTCAGTTGTCAGTTTATGGGATCACCACCTTACCGCGGTGGAATAGTTTGTGTGTCTCTAAGATTCCGAGAGTTATGTCGACTGGAGTATTATACTCCTGGTTGGGCCACCCATGCCGAACAGGTCGAAGGGTAGAGACCAGACGAAGAGTGATCCCCTGGCCCTCCAGGTTTGGGATTGGGCGGTGGGCAAATAACCCGCCGCTCCCTTAAAACCTGCTTATTATAGAAACCGAAACTAGTATTGCCACTGCACCCTACTGTGGGAAAGCAGAGGTACAAGATGCCATCGTCCGGTTGGATAAGCGTGCTAGAAAAAGAATGACGCTTAAACCGCCGATGAAATTGCTGTCACCAAAAGACTGTGCGAAGATCGTGCAGTGGAACGCAAGGGCAATCCTCGAAATGGGCAAGTGTTCCCTGCAGGTGAATAAGGAGATGCAGAGGTATGATATCAGCATCCTGGGGGTGAGTGAAATGAGATGAAACTCCAGTGGGAACATGATGACGGCCACTGGGGAAACTGTGCTGTACTAGGGAATGGATGAAGGTGAAAACCTCGAGAGAGGAGTTGGCTTAATCCTGTCCAAAGACGCTGCAAAAAGTCTGCTAGAATGGGAACCGGTGTCTGAGAGGATCATCAGGGCCAGGTTCAACTCATGGTGGCAGCAGGCCACCTTCATACAATGCTATGCAACACAATGGCGCCTGGGGAACTGTTTGGGACGATCACTGGGATATAAAGGACGCGCAAGTCGTATGTCAGCAGCTTGGGTATCCTCAAGCACTAAATGCCCTACGAAGGGCTTGGTTTGGTAAGGGAAATGGCAAAATATGGCTGGACGATGTGGGATGCCTCGGGATTGAAAGTGGCATTGAGAATTGTCAACATTTGGGATGGGGGATCCACAACTGTGGCCATGGTGAAGACGCATCTGTCAACTGTTCACGTAAGTTGAGTATATCGTAATGATAACGAACTAAGATACTTGCATCTACTAATTCTGCAAGGTTGCTGTACACCAGAACTGCCATAAACTTCCAAAGTACAGCGGAAATTTTGAATGCAGCTAAATATAAGATTCAAACAAAATTGGAAACTGGTCCAACCATACTTCACTGAATATTCTATGTTATTTCATTTCCTGCACTAACCTGAACTGTGCGGACATTGCCACTAGTATAACGGGACGATATTCAAGAATATTGATGGAGCATATTAATGACTCTTTGTTCAAGTAAAATGTTTATTTAAGAAGGAACATGAAAAATATTCGGCTTAGCATAAAGTGCCAGTTCGATCAAATCCTTAAAGTTCCTTTTTCTGCATTTTTCGGAAGGAAATAATGTACTTAGAAACCTATCCAAACCATTTTTCATTGCGATCACGGGAAAACGTTTTGTTTTTTTTTGGTCGTTTCGCATTTGCACGGCCGCCATTGCATTTGCATCTTCCAGAAGTTCCAAAAGATAACCAGTGAAAGTGACTTCAGCCACTCAAAAATTCGTTAAGAATTCGTTGGTGCACCTGAAACTTTGCAGTTCGAAACAAGAAATCCGAACATTCGACTCGGGTATCCAGGCACTTTGTGAATTTCACGAATTTCCTCTTCGCCAATATGTATATGGACTTCTCCTTCTCTTATATATTTCTTATTGGACGGCTCATCATATATGAGATAACAATGTTGTTTAACACAGTTTAGAGTTTCTTACAACTTGAATAATGCAATGGATAATTCAAAGCCGTTCTATTCCATGTGGGGCAGTTTCATTTCGAACAGCTCCCCTTACTGTTAAACAAATAAAAATGTCAAACGAACTCGGCCGACAGATTGACTTCATTAATCTACATCCATCGGATTCATTTCCATGCTTCAGTTATCAAATGTTTGATAAATGTGTGAAGGTGGGAAAACCAATTGCATCGATAACCGAAATAGAATATGCGCGGTAGCTACGTAATTTTTTCCCATTAGCTGTTGGACTGATGACTGGACGTATCATTGCACATATTTCTTTTTATAATTCAACACATTGATACACTGCTCAAATATGGTCATAAAGCTCTCGATATCCGTAGGCCTACATGACGTATATCCAGCGATGGTGGTAAATTTCACATTTTGAAGGAAAGTAAAAATGACCGCTGCCTGCAATTTCGTATCTTCGGGAGAAAAAAATGCGTGAAATTAGATGAAAAAGGGAAAGGAAGAAAAAAGACAAAATTATTGATTCACGTGATTGGACAAAAAGGCGCGAAAGTTTCGAGTTGTGTCGCAATGTTTCTTGGCAAAGCTGAATGAAAGCTGGTTCAAAGTTTCAACCGCTCGACACGGAGCGAATGAAGATGCACACTTTTCGGAAAATGTCTTATAGTAACCACCTCTGGAATATGATATAGAATTCATACTTCCCACAAAAGTTTATGATCTTTGTTTTAAGATCTCGCCATTACGGCTGTAGGAACTAAAACGAGTAAGTTTGTAAACAACAGCAATCGATTCAGCTCGTACTTCGATGTTTGAAAATTTGGTGCTGATGAAAGGAACTAAAAAGCCACATCAACTACGTTTATTGTGCCCTTTAGCTGTGAATTTTTGTAAGACATACTGTAACGGCGAATGGCGGCACACAATGAAGACCATGACGTTAAAACAACAACTTAAACGTTTAATCATACACGAGGCGTCCCTGAATGACTCAACTCAAGTATCGTACAAAATAACCATCACATGTATCCATAAGAATTGCGGCGAAAGACATCGATTAACGCGAGAAAAAAATTAACAGAACGGGTTACAAAACACTTGAGAAACTTGAGGTTATTTCACGGTGGCGTCGTGCACGCCAATGACGAGGCCCCCGTGGCATGCTCCTAATAAACAAAGGGGAAACCCGCTGGACAGGATACCAGCAGCTACATGGCTCCCCAAAATGTAAGTCTTGCCTTACATTTTAACAACAACTATAACAATCACGATAACAGTCCTAAGCTTATTTTCTAGAAAAAACGTTCATAAAAGTTCAGGCTCCTTGTCGGGGAATCCCGGTCTCTAACATTGCGCCTCCAAAAGTATAACGAGCTTGTTGACAGGCCTTTCCAATTTGGAGCCATTGCTTGTCAGCACTGTCACCGAACGGACTCGAACTTGATCATCAGTATACGTGGCTACGACCTTGCCCAAAGGCCATCTGTTTCTCGGAGACTGGTTTTCTTTCAGTAATACGACATCCCCAACCTTGAAATTTTTTTTGGGCTGAGTTCACTTGTTCCTTGCTTGTAACTGTTGCAAGTACTCTTTGCTCCACCTTGACCAGAACTCTTGTGCTAGATACTGCGTGCTTCTCTCTTACATTCTCCTGGTGGAGGTAGCACGAGCCTTGTCTTTCCTGTCAGCAGCATACTTGGCGACAATGGTGGCTCTGAAAGAGGATCGCTGAGTGTCTCTACCGTCAGAGGCATGTTATTGATTGTAGATTCTGCTTCGCAAAGGAATGTTCTCAGCGACTCTTCGTCAAGACGATCACCATGCTCTCTGATAAGGCTATTCATGACGTTTCTGATTGACCTTTCCCACACGCCTCCAAAGCTGCTCGCGGATGCGGGATTCTTAATCCAATCGATATTAGCTTTAAGGAGTTCTGCTTTGACCTTTTGGTCGTCTATCTCTTCAATAGCTTTTTTGAGTTCGGTTTCCGCGCCAATAAAGTTCGTTCCTCTGTCACAACGAATTTCTCTGACTGGTCCCCTTCTGCAGACGAACCGCCTCAATGCTTGAATAAAGGAATCAGTTTCTAAGGAATCTGCAACTTCTATATGCACAGCCCTACTTGCAAAACAAGTAAACAATGCTCCGTATCTTTTGACGACAGACCATCCTCGTTGTACGTGCCAAGGGCCAAAGAAATCGACCCCACAGTATGTGAACGGCGGTACTGGCTCCACGCGCGACTTTGGCAATTCAGCCATCTTCTGTTCTCCCATGGCAACTCGAAGATAACGGCATGTTACGCATTTGGAAATAAACTGCCTGACCATCGAATTTCCACCGACGACCCAATAGCCACTAGCACGAAGCTCATTCAGTGTTATTCTTCTTCCGCTATGGTGTGTTCTTTCGTGCGCGTAGCTGATAACCAGTGTCGTAATGTGGCTTGACTTTGGTAAGATGACAGGGTTTTGAGTGTCTCTGATAGCGTTGCCTTCCATATTCGCACGCCAACTGTGATAACACCGTCGCTGTCTAGGAAGGGATCAAACGTGCAAAGCGTACTTGTTTTCTTCAGCACAGCCTTCTTCTCCTTTTCCACTTCCCGGCTACCGTACTTAGCGTTCGCTTGAAAGATTTGGAGACTTCCTATTTCTGATGGAAACGCTTGTCTTTGTACTTGTTTTATGATCTCCACCTCTGCTTCCTGTAAGTTGGCGACGTTAAGTTCTGCACTTGCGTGGATGTCACTGACACACCCTTGTTCTGGTGTTCCAGCACTGGACTCTTTCCCTTTAGACACGACCTATCCTCTGAGCTTTCTCTTGTACCTAAGGCATAGTGCGACAGCAACCTTTGCTTTGTGCCAGCTTGAGAACCTAAGAAGTCTCTCAACTATGACGTCACTCTCTTTCACTACACATGTGTTAACCTTAGCGTTCTTTACTTCTGGGGAATCTGAGTCCACATTGTCTTTGTATGTCTCTTCTTTCAGCCAACTGCTTGTAGGTTTTTTAAGGAAATCAGGACCTTGGATCCATTGTGATTTCTCAACAAATTCTTTAGGTGACATACCCCTTGAACCTTCGTCTGCAGTATTTGAGGTGGTTGCTACGTAATGCCACTGTGAGGGGGTGGTGTGATCATGAATGAATGGGGTTAGTTTCTAAAGAAACTGTGGTGCTCAGCGTCGGTGGGGGTGAAGCACAAGAATTTGGTTGTATCGACTGAGTCGATAAGGTAAATTAGCCACCGTATACAACCAAATTCTTGTGATCATGAATGAGTTGAACCCTGTTGGCTACATAGACGTGAAATCGTCTGGATTCGTTACTTATAAAGCCTATGACGACTTTACTGTCCGTCCAATAGCGATCCTCAATGTTCTCATACTCTAGCTCATCCTTTAGAACGTCACCAATCTTAACAGAGACTGAGGCCGCAGCTAACTCTAACCTTGGAATGCTGACGGTCTTTTTTGGCGTCACTCGCGCCTTTCCCATAACAAAAGAGACATGTAATTTGCCGTGTTCGTCTTCGAGCCTTAAATACGAGCATTGTCCGTAACCACACGTCGAAGCATAAGACATACAATGGAGTTGCGTGGACACAATCTTTCCAAACTCCGAGGGCTTAAAGCTTCTTGGTACTTTCAAACTTTCAAGTAGGTAAAGTTCATTTCGCCATCTTTCCCATCTGCTGCGGGTGGCATCGTCGACTTGCTCATCCCAACTATTAGTGTGACAGATGTCTTGCAAAATTTTCTTTCCGACAAGTACTACAGGAGCAATAAAACCTAAGGCTTCATAAATCGAGCTGATAGTCGATAGGATGCCTCTCCGCGTGCAAGGCTTATCCTTAAGTTCAATCCTGAAGTTGAACGTGTCTGACTCAATACACCAGATAACTCCTAACGCTCTTTCAATGGGTAACTTGTCCTGGCCAAGTGCGAGGTTCTTTACGTTTTCTGTTCTGTGTTCTTGAGGGATTGAGTTAATAATGCGCTCTGTGTTGCCCACAAACTTGGTTAAGTTAAATCCACCATTTTGGCAAACTGCTCTGGTAACCTTTGCTAGCTTAATAGTTTCATCTTCGGTGCTTGCCGATTTGAGAACGTCGTCCACGTAGAAGTTCCTTCTAAGGGTGTTGGCTACTTCTGACCCATATTCATCTTCGTTGTCGTCAGCAGTACGTTTAAATGCATATTTAGCGCATGCAGGGGACGATACTGCACCGAACAAGTGCACTGTCATGCAATACTCTTCGGCCTCCTTCTGTAAATCTCCGTCTGGCCACCACAGAAACCTAAGAAAACTTTAATCCTCCTTCCTTACTCTCACGTGGAAGAACATTTTTTCAATGTCTGCCATAAAAGCATACTTCTCTTGTCGGAACCTGGTAAGAACACCAACTAAGTTACTGCTGAGATCTGGTCCCTGGAGTAATTAATCATTCAAGGAGTTTCCTTCGAATGAGGCCGAGCAATCAAACACCACGCGTATTTTCGTTGGCTTTTGCGGGTGATAAATTCCATGATGCGGCAGATACCAGGTTCTGCCCAGCTGATCTTTGAAATCGTCATCCACCTTCTGTGCGTACCCTTTGTAAATGATATCAGACATAAAGCTGCAGTAATCCGTGTGATATTTGTCATCGGACATTAGACGTTTCTTGAGGCTGTTCAGGCGCTTCTCAGCTTGTGCATAGTTATTTGGGAGCTGAGTGTTCTTATGTTTGAATGGGAGGGGCATTTCGTAATGCAAGTCCTCGAGATGAACGATACCAGTTTCCACCGTCTCGTAGAACTTGATGTCTTCGCGTGACGTTGATATTCCCTTTTCCTTTTCGGAGAAGTCAAGTTCAAACATTTGTTCGACTGCCTGCGGTGTTATCTGTTCCTTAACCGTCCTTTGAGAGACTACATATCCTCGCGGGGATGTGGTGTTTTGCTGATTAAGATTATCCTATTGCACGTTAAGATGCTACTCTGACAGAAAGTGTAGAGAGGACCGTTTATGTACCATCCGAGCAGTGACCGTACAGCATTTGGATCTGACTCTCCACCGTAAACAATTTCTCTTGGCCGTAAGGCACTTGTACAGTTCAATCCAATAAGAAGACCCACTTCAACATCTTCCATTAGGGGGATAGGTCGGCACTAACATCCTTCAAATGAGACATCCTACTGATTACATCAGGCCGTGGTATTTCACTGCGGTCTGCTGGAATAATGTTTCGCGTGAAAGTTCTGGGCAAGTCTAACATTGCATTCTCGTCCTTGCCATTGGCTACCACTAATCCTTCAATGGCCTTCGTTGTTATGCTGTGTGTTCCATGGATTGTAGTAAGAGTGAGGTCAGTGCTACTTCCTTCAACGTCAAGAGCCATAGCTGAGCTTTCACTCACAAATGTTCCACCGCTGGCATTGTCCAGTAAAGCATAAACCCGTATTTTCTTCGCTGGATTACTCTTATGAAACAACAACACTGGCTATAAACCCATGTTGATCGGTACATCTCCGGCTTCAGTTATGTTGCAGATGGCAGTGTGGTTGCTACTAACTCGAGGCCTATCTTGAAGTTGGTTCTTGTCAGTGGTGTCGTTCGATTTCTTAATTCCATCAGGGTTGTGCAGTGACGTTGGATGCGGCTTGTTGCACGTCTTGCACATTTGCCTTTCCTTGCAATGTTTAGCAATGTGCTGGTCACTAAAACAACCGAAACACAGTTTCTTCTCTACCACAAAGTCTCGTCGGTCACTCAGAGATTTCTTCAAAAACTGTTCACAGTCGTTCAAGTTATGAGGCTTCTTGCATAAAGAGCATGCAACAGTCTGTTGATTGCCATTTTCCTGATTTACATGTACATCTGTAGCAAGGTTTGTTCCTTTTCCTCTTTTCAGCGGCGTCCTTGTAAACTTGGGATTAGTGCCTCTGTTTTTCTCATCATGATTTGGCTTGCTAACCCATTGCTCTGAAAACACAGGATCTGTGGCAAGTTCAGCTTGTTCACGCACTAATTGAGAGAACTCTTCGAAGTCAGCTATTTTTCCCTTTGCACCTTTTGTCTTACTGTTCCTTTCGGTCCATTTGGTTCGCAAGCACTTAGGTAACTTTTCCCACAGTTGACGCAGTACATGAGCAGTGTTTAGATCATCCATATGAGACATGCCTTTCATAGCAGACTTAGCTTGATCCAGGGCAATAGAGAAATCTTGGAGGGCTAAACCATCGTTTGGTCTAATTGGTGGCCAAAAAGACAATTTCGTGATATGGGCATTAGCTATCTTGAATGGATCATCGAATTGTCTCTGTAACAGTCTCTTGGCTTCTTTATAAGATCCTTCCGTTTTCCTTTGTAAACATCCGTTTATAATTTCTTTCGCTTTACCCGACGTGTATTGACCCAGAAAATACAATCTCTCATGGGAATCTTTAACCTTTGATTCGATTAATGACTCAAACGCAGTCATGAATAATGGATACTCCATAGCATCACCATAGAACATAGGAGGCTCATTCGATGGCAGAAGACTCCTTGCTTGCTGGTTAACAATAGTCTGAGACAACTCCGTTTGTTTTCGTTGAATTTCCATAATGTCTTGGAAAGTACTGTCTTTGACTGACAAACTTGTTGAACAACCTTGTGGTGGTGGTGGTGGAATACTCCACACCTGATACGGAGCAGTATACGTAACAGCAGGAGTCGTTGCCAAAGCTTGGTATGATGAAGAATGTACGCCCAAAGGGTGTTCATGGGGTTCTGCTGTATATGCCGTAGTCTCTTCCTTACTCCGTGATGCACCTGTATTTATCGGTGTTGTGTAAATGGGTCCTTTCTGGGGTACAGTAAATGCACTGAGAGGACTAGCTTGAAAAGGCTGTTGGTAATCTGTAACGCCTAAAGCATTTACAAGTTGTGACTGCGAAGTTGGTTCCAAACCATTAAAGCTACCTGATTGCATTGTACAAATTGGAAAACTTTGTGTATGAACAGGGGCTAAGGTTGACTCTTCATTCTTCATTTCTTCATAAATCCTTTTTTCTTCCCTAGCTTGAGCTAAACTCTTTTTTAACTCTAGTTGTTCAGCTGCCATTTTAAGCGCTTGCTTTTCCTTCAGAAATGATGCTTCAATTTCCAACGCTGCAACCTTAGCCTTTGCTTCTATCAACTTAGCTTTAGATGAAATTGAAGATGAGGTGGACTGTTTAGAGTGATTTGACTCTTTTGAGCGATGAGACCGACCAGAGATAACAGAGTTTACCTCATTTGACTGATGCCTTTTCCCTTTGGACAAATATTCGATGACAGACTGTTTAAATTTAAAGATATCTCCATCGTGACCATCGTACCATGAATTAGCATTGACAATATCCGTTTCATTTTCTAAAGCGTCAACATAATTATCCTGAGCATCTTGCAGTTTAACAAGCAAATTGTTAAGACCTTCCATTTCAACTGACACAAATTCATAATTGTTAAGATCAGCAAGTAGAGGCTTCATTTTGTTTATCTGTCTAGTTACGTGACGTAACGCCACAGTTCTATGATCTTTTAACCTTTGTAATTCGTGTTGTTTACCTTTATCCGTTGGAATTTTTCTGCTTTCGCCTACTCCTAGCGCTTCAGCATCACTGACCGTCGATTTTGCGTCCATACTCAGCAAACCTTGAACCTTTCCTGAATTAGGAAGCTCCTTTTCTGATGCTGTATCCGTTGGCTGAATGTGAAGCGGCGATATAACACGAAACGGTTCCGTATCCATTGTTGGGGAGCTCGAACGCGTAACTTGCAAACTCAGCAAATTGTCTTCCTCAAAATAAGCCGTAGATCCCTTGCTTTCGCCTTCCATGACCGTAATTATCCTTGAAAACCATGAACCCAGTTCAAAACCATAGACAAGTAGAAACACCGTAAGTAACCTTGTAAACAAAGCCATAAACAATCCGTAAGGTCCGTGAGGTCGTGAAATAACTGTAACGGCGAATGGCGGCACACAATGAAGACCATGACGTTAAAACAACAACTTAAACGTTTAATCATACACGAGGCGTCCCTGAATGACTCAACTCAAGTATCGTACAAAATAACCATCACATGTATCCATAAGAATTGCGGCGAAAGGCATCGATTAACGCGAGAAAAACCTTAACAAAACGGGTTACAAAACACTTGAGAAACTTGAGGTTATTTCACGGTAACCTCGTGCACGCCGATGACGAGGACCCCGTGCGCTTGCTCCTAATAAACAAAGGGGAAACCCGCTGGTCAGGATACTAGCAGCTACACATACTGTCCTTACTGCAGTTCTTTTAGTCTTTTTCACCGCTCTGTTTTATTAGGTAGCCATGTGTTACGTTTGTTCAATTTGTTTTGATTCTGAAATTCTATACCATTTTACCGTTTTAAAGGCCCATCGTCACTTACCGTGATTCATTGCGGGCGTTCTAGAATTTCCGAGGCCACGAAAATCAGTTTTGTGTCGGGGAAGTTTGATTCCTAAAAAAACCCGTGTACATCGGGGAATCTGTATTGTCTATTAACTTCAAGATCATTTCTTTCAAATATTTAGTTCATATTCAAGGCATTGTATCTTGTTTTTGTATGTTTTCTTTTGTTTTCCATCGTTACTGATACGTTTTCTAAGCAACGCCGCCGAAGGCTCGAGGCCGGCTGCCATGAAACGAGAACCTTCAGAAGGTTTGGCTCAGAAATTTGGTCGTCCGTGGAAAGAAAATAGGTATATTAGATTGCCTACTAGTTAAGATTTATCTTCGAATCTTTTCATTGTAATTTTTTAGTACATTCATATTCCAGATACTGTGAGTTGACATTTGAATCTTACCATCGATAACCGTGACCGTTTGACCGGAATGAATAATGCTCCCTGGAGATGTAAACAACAGAAAAAGCTCAAACTTCTCGGCTCGCCGGCGGAGTAGTTTTTGCCAGCAACTATGTGAAATACTCCATGGACGTTGAAGGAGGTTTTCTCCGTCCCTAGCCGTCGATTTTTTTTCGATGTAGACTTCTGAAGCCGATAAAACGTCCTCCGCCAGCGGAGCTCACTAATTATGCCCGATGAAAATCAGACACGCCGACAGAACAGCCCACAAAATACAAACACTTCTCGGCTCGCTGGAGGTTTCGTTTTAAGAGGCATCGACCTTAAACTTTCGGTGAAAATAGCAGGAGGTTTACCGCGTCCCACGACGTGAAAATGTTTTCGATGCGAACTTTCAAAGCGGAAGAAACTGCCTTGGCGACTGGAGTTACCTGGAGCTACACTAAGGCGGGTTGAGCGGCCCCAGACAAAATGCGAAACATGTTATACGGGCTTTTGATATCTAACAGGACCGCTTCTTGGGACTAATAAATTTCAAAATTAATGTCGAACGAATTTCAAACTCAGTGTTCATTTCTTCCTGGACATGAGAGGCAAAAATTTCACTTCGCGAGAGATCGCATTTATCTGGGTCCAAATCAAAATAAACAATGCGCGGTGCATCACGGTAAGTGACGATGGGTCTTTAATTCGTGTATACGTAGTCACTACTCTGTCCCGTTCTTTACGCAGACGAAAGCTCTCTTTGCATAAAACTCTTATAAATTTGTGTACGTTAAATTAATTTTAGGTTGGCAAAATTTTCATTCGCTGCTTGTTGTGAAAAGTAATTGCGCGAGGTAAAATATTGTCGTAAGCCTTTTTACTTAATAAAAGGTTGTATATCTCAATGAATTTTTCTCGAAATTGTGATTAGCAAATTCTCGAAATTGTGATTCGCGCGCCGCCTATCCTTTGCTTCCCACTACAGTCTGAACACCTGGAACAGGCTACTTCTTAACCTACAGCGGAAACCCGACTTAAGGCCATTCTTACATCTATCTTTGTTATGACACCCTTTTTCCTTGACCCAAACAATAACGAAGTCATATAAACAAACATGAGTCCAACCTTATTAATAGGTTGTCTCCCTAAAAACCGGCTGATGATTTTGGTTCTAAAAATAAATTCTCTGATAGATTTGAAATAATATAGCTGAGCAAACTACAATGATGTATCTGTAGATTGAAAAAAACAATTGTTGAGCTTCTCAAGTGAATTGACATTTTTTAACAGCGACGGCAATGTTTGTGATTTATTCGGGTCTCCGCGGCATAAAACTAGTACCGACCACGTGAAAATTAAATAAATCGTAAAAAAATAAAATTATCAATTGGATCAAACCAATTGCATTTTTATGACTGCTAAGGTGAAGGCTTAAAAATAACCCAATATCAGAGAGATTCATTTTTCGAACCAAAATCATCAGCAGGTTTTTAGGGAGACAACCTGTCAATGTGGTTACTCCGCTACGCCCACATTTTGGTGGACACGTGCAAGGCTTTTAATTCATTTAATCAGGTGACGTCTACTATATAATTTTTTTCAGAGCGTGAAGTCCTTGGACACTGGGTGTTGGATGGCCGGGATCAGGACATAAAGTAAGTCCCAAATCATGGACTTCATTCTGTTCGTTGTCAAAGGAGACTGTCATAATTTAACAAACATCTCATTACAAATTAAGCATTCCATGACTGGAGTTGTTTTGCCCAGAAATACCTATCTGAAAGAAAAGGCAAAATGACCAAAATTTAGATTACATTGTATGAAAGCTAAGTGCCAGGACCCGTTTGCATAAAGTATCTTAAGATTAAGCAAGATTCTGCAACCGTTTCCTGCATTCCAAATGATTTTCTCGCGCTCTCTTTGTGTTTCCTATACTCGATAATGCGCCTTCGATCGAGTTTACTTATCCATGATAACGCACAAGAAAATCATCCGGAACATAGAGAATGGTTGCAGAAAATACCACTTATTCTTATGTGGCTTAATATGCAACTGGGCCCAGAACTCCAAATAAACTCAATCCTCGTTAATAAATAAACAAATAATAATAATTTAAACATTGGTATAAATATACTTCTGAACTGGCTTGGGTTACTGATCTGGTATCTTGAAGAGCCAGTTGCATAAAGCTTAACGTCAGACGTAACAGCTAACTTCGGACGTTCAGCCCGCAGTCAAACTCACTTTTTTACGCAAGATGTTAGCAGCTACGTCCAACGTTAAGTTTTATGCAACCGGCCCCAGATGACCTGAGAACCGAAGTTACCAAATTGAAAGAAATGGCGCTTTCTTTTCTTTTCAGTATTTTACGAAATCGTTTCACCAAAAAAGATTCTGTTACTTATTCATTGATGATTCGCTACAATAAGTATGATAAATGTTTGTCTCAAAGCAGTAAATGAAAAAGTCCAAACTGAATGAATTAGCAACAGAGGCGGCATTTTAAGAAGTGTCCGTTGACATTTAATCCGTCATGTTTATACGTGGAGAAAATGCAAATGACTTGTCAATGAATACACATATAACGTATAGGAGTTTTTACAACTCTCCAGTGATTGTGGACGCAATCCCCCAAAAATATCATTAATCTGGCTTCCATTGTCCAGATTAGGACCTTAGCTCAGAGCAAAGGTCATCAGAACATTTCATCGGACCCGGTTTTGGAACAGTCTCTACATTTCCCCTATTTATACCCTGCAGTTCTCAAATAGCCCTTCTCCATGATTCCTTCGGCCAAGGTTTCACCAAGGTTTCACTGCAAGGTTTGCCTTGTGATATTTTAATGGTGTTCCCTATCCAGCTCCATCTTTTTTTTTTTTTTGCCAAATTCGCTCTCTTCCAGAGGTCTTCCTTTTTCATTCTATCCTGCCAGACTGAGTATTCTTAAATAAACGTTTGTCTCTAGCAATGATCGATTTGTGAACATTAGAAGCTTACCCAATGCTCGCTCGGAACCCCTTCACGTTTCAGCACCATATAACAGGACAGAGAAGAACGATGTTACGTGACTATATATGACACGAAAAAGCACAAATCCCCATGCACGTCAAAATTCGTTTGGGGCGAGATTGCTGATGACATCGTTTTGAGAATAAATTACAGTCTGTTTTGATAAAGGCGAGCTATCCCTTTGTCAAAAGCTTGGAATCATTACTCTTCTTTCCAAAAAGGAGAAACCATCCAATAGCCTAAGAAACCTATGCACAATCTCTTTATCAAATACTTATTAAATATCGAAAATAGATTAAATTACTTTAAAGCATTAGCAAAACAAAAAGAAAAAATCCTACCAGAAATCATTCACCAAACCGTAACCCAAACAAGCTATGTAATAAAAGGTATTCGGCGAAAATCAGGCTAATTAATAGAGCTTATAAAGTCAAAACATACGTTACTTTCCGTCGATTTCAAGAAAGCATTCTACTCGATGAAATGGAATTATCTAGCCTAAGTTCTAAACGTCTTCAATTTCAAAGACGACTTCAAGAAATGGATAAATGAACTTTATAATCGGGCGTCACAAGCTGAGTGATCAATCGAGACTCTGTAGTGGCCGCACTCCAGTAGTGTTACGCGGTCGACAAAAAAGGGCATTGTCGGGTGTTGCTCTGCACTCGACCGACATTTTTTTAAGATTTTAACTTATTTTTTTTCCAAATATGAACCTGGTTCAATATTTAGGCTAAAACAGGTTCTGTTAACTGTATTCAAAGGCGAGTTATAATTGTATTTTTGTTGTTGTTGTTGTTGTTGTTGTTGTTTCATTTCAGATTCAATGGCTCGCTGTCTTTTACCGAGGGGCGATGTTCAGGTAGCAAGGCTCCCGTTTTCAACCAATTAAATCCTTTCGCCACTGCCCCAATAATTAATCTTAACGGCAAGAGTTTTACGATTTCATGTTGGATAAAACAAACGGAATGGGTCCAGGATCAGAATGCAACAATATATGGTGATTGGCATGATCCATGGCAGTTTCTTCTTAGCACTACAAATCAGAGAATTGTGTTCACTCGTCACAAAAACGGAAGTGAAGAGTGGTGGTCCTTGCAGAGTATGAAAGTGTCTTTGAGCAACTGGACTCATGTGGCAGTCACGTGGAATCATGTCACAGGGACTGTGTTGATCTATGCTGATGGTAAAGAAATAGGCAATAGAAAATATTCTCCTGGGGAAACGTTCTACGGACCTACAGGGAAGCACTACATGATTGGCAGCGACGGTGATAAAGATCACAACCAGTTCCATGGATCAGTAATGGATATTTACGTCTTTGCCGGAATATTTTTGCCGGATTTAATTAATACCCTAAGAGGTTTGTGATTCACAAGTCTAGAAAATGAAACATTTGAAGTTTTATTCTTCTTCTGAATTTAAAACCCTATTTTTTTTATCCTTAATTAAATGCTTTGATTGCCGCGGAAGTACCATAATTTTCTTGGTTAGCTTTAGTGCTTATGAGGTTGATACGGTTGTCTTACGTAAAAAAGGACTAATACGTTTATAGTTGTCAAATGCGAAGTGTTTTCTGAAAAAAATTCCGTACTTCCAAAATTCATGGTTAGAAATCAAGGTTAGAAATCGATCGTTTGTTTTTGTTTCAAGGTTTGCTTTCATAGCCAAAAAGTTAAGAAATGTGTTCAAAGTTGAAGATGTTGATATTTCGTATTACAATTTTGCATTACAAGCTGGAAATAATTCCATGAGTTTCTCTTCGTCATGCAATAATCTGTGGTTTTACGGCGATCGATCGCATTACGAAATTTAAGGCGATGTATGGAGTTTCACCTCCTGGTATGTCTGCCACTTCATATTTCTTCCAGGAAAACTTTCAAACATCTTAATTTTCCAGCGAAGAAAGTTTCGATAATGAAAGCGGAATTCCCTTATAAATATTGAATTCCACAATGTTAAATTGTCTCCAATACTCATCATGCAACTTTTTGCTTGAAAGATCTTAATAACAATTAAAAGCACGCCAAAACACTGAAACTTTCTAAACGTTCGTTTATCCTTAGCTGCAAAGACATTTAAAGGTGTTCTCCGATTCATTAAAACGAATCGCACGTCTATGTTGAACTGAACGCAAAACAAAATGTGCAATATCGAGTGAATTGAATGAAAACAAGGGCTTTTATTCTTTTCAACTTGCGCAGTCTTAATTCTGGTAGCAAGGCTGATCGATTCAAGATTTTCCCGGCCTTTCTACTGTAATTTTTTCTCCCACAAATTTAGGTTATAAACTGTTGCGCTCGCTTCGCAGCAATTAGTGTATTCTATATCTTGTATCATTTTCTGACAAACATAATCCATGTCATACGGCCTTTTGGACTTTAATCACAATTTTAAATATATATTCCTCCACCTTGTTTCTTGTCTAGATGTTGATGTCATCCCGTCAGCCAGACTAGTAGCAGGAGGAACCGTTGTTGTAAAATGGAATGGCTTTGCGTGTCCGGTTTCGAGGTACATGGTCTACTACAGAGAAGTGATTTTACGGTCTAGAGAAAGCAAATGGAACTCGGTTATGGTAAACAGCAATGCAACCAACCACACCCTTTACCTTGACTGTTTTAAAGAGTATCAGGTAGCAGTTACCTCACTAAATGCTCACGGGGAGAGTGATTTGAATCACAGACGAGTTTGGAACTTCAAAACCGGAGGAGGTTAGCAATGCTTCTTTAATTTATTGAAAGACATTCTGAGGGCGCTTACCATTTGTGAGAACTGACCGGCCGGACCGCGCTATTTTTTTTTTCACGCTCACTTCAAGATGGCGGACACTTACAAAACACCATCTGGGACACCGTATTGAAAATTATATAACGTAAAAAGCGGATTACCTCCTCTTAGGGTTAGTACTGGTTAGCTTTCTGCTTTCTGTTAAGGTTAGACGCTTGCTCTTCCTCACGGTAGCCAATTTACCCTTTTAAACTCAGCCACAAAACCATATTTCCGTCATGCTTAATTTTTTTTATTGAAAGATACCATCATCATTTGATGTTCTAAATTCTATTTTTTAAAGAGAGATCAGCTCATGACGTTTGTCGTTTCCGAGAATAGGGACATTAAGCACGCGTTTGCCGTTGTACGATATGTGAAATCAGGTCGTCTCCTCACTTAAGAAATGGAGGCCGCCGTGACTATCCATTGCGTTCTCGAAAACAAAAAAGAGACAAAGCATGGCGTCATTTCTCCCGCAAACAACGGGACCATTCGGGCACGGCAGACGCAGTTTTCTGTACAACGAGACCTGTTTTTACGTACTGCACAATGGCTAAGGGTAGACGACAAACGTAGATCTCCCGTTTGTAAAATACGCTATCCTAATGCCTACTCTGTATTCTCGAGCTCGGCAAACGGCAAACGACAAACTGCATGCATCTTGAGCCACCGTTCTAAATTCTGGTAGGAGCTATACTCCCTGTCATTCACTTAAACTGCCCTTCAGTTTATCGAACGGATACACGCAATAATACTCTGCTTACGGTCCAAAAGAAATTAAAGCTTTCTATCCGAGGCCTCCACGACAAGCTACTGTTATTGACCTCATTGGTCAGGTAAGCCGTTTATGTAATAAAAAAAATACTAATTGACAAGACTCAAAATAGTAATTGGTTTGTCGTTACCAAAATGCCGCCATGTGATCTTCTCTAACTGAATAAATAATCGAGCCATGTGCTTTCGCCGTGGTGGATGAGATTATTTGCTAAGTGTATATAAGAAATGGGAGGAGGTTGCGATTAGGCCGACTAGGCTGAGTGCGATCCGCGTGACTTAGCACCAGGTCTACTACTGATGAACTCGATATGCAATATGACCGACAATTCGACGAGTTTTTTTCAGTCTTATCAAGATGCGCAAGGACAATGACGCCATAAAAAGTGCATAGATCACTAAGATCGAAGAATGCTTGAGCTTGAGCATACTCGAGCATACTTCAACTATTGCAGGTTCTTACAACATCCGTGTCGCTCACAAACCGATTACTGCTTTACGACAACTTCTAACAAAATGTTAAAGACAAGGACGAACCTAATGACAGACAAGGAGCAGTATACACTATCAAATGCTGCGACTACCAGGCCTCTTACATCGGTGAGACTGGAAGAAATCTGAACATACCACTGATCGAACACAAACGGGCGACGAAACACGGTGATGTCAACTCACGACTGTAAAATGTGATGTTGTCTTTAGTAACATTTTACATTCGCCCACTGGGTCAGTATAAGAAATTCTATCCAAAGGCCGTGTCGCTAAGCCATCTTTAAAACGTTCGGCTTTGAGACTTTTGCATCAAGCCTCGGATAAAGAGTAGGAATGGATATCAGGACTATCGTCCGTGGTCTATGTGGGATTTCGAGGCGACCGGAAGGTTTGGAGCAAATCTACGGCGGTTTTCCTTCAGTGGATCCGCTCGGCGTCTCAGGTGAACTCCCCTACCTTGGGAAAAGATATATAAAGAGAAAGCGATGGAACTGAAACTCACTGGAAACGCTCTAAATCGCCCCAAAAACCACTTTCATTTATACGACTGCTAGTTTTAGCACAGTTTACAACTAGCGGGATTCAGTTTCTTCAATATCTATTGAGATAGCCCTTCATATTAATGGCATTGTCAAGTCGATCAGAGATGGAGTAGTAAAGCTCCCTTTATAATCCTACTCGACATACTGCCGCACACTTTGGATCGCAAGGACGACATCTTGGTCGAAACATTTGCTGTGAATTTTTGCAACTTTCTCTTGATTTAGAGCCAAATATTACATTCACATCGGGCGACTGTGCCGCCTTCCACTTCATGGAGTGAAATCTGTCAACTGGAAAATTGTGAACAGGATATCTTTTTCTTCAAAATACCAGACAATTAAAAGTGGTCATAAATTCTCTTCAAGGACGTCAAAGTATTTAGCAGAGTTAATGTTGCGTTCTACAATAGTCTGAGTTTCAACACAATCTATCATGGCAAATGCATTCCCAGAACATCAAACTTATCTTGCGCGTTTCGAAAAGAAAAAACAGATTGGCAAAACGTATTTCTATTGTATAATACTTTATGAACGTAAGCGAGTAACAATAGCCGCATTGTCTGCACGGCAATTTTTTAACAAAAGAAATTGCATTCAATGATAAACAAACTATTGTTCCACCAACTTTATTAGTGTAATTTTGTTCATTGCAGAAGACAATTGCTGCGTCGAGGTTAATTGGCAATTCACCCCCAGTCAGCCGGGAAGGGCAGTCTACTCAGGAATAGGAAGATACCTGAATGGAATATGGCGAAATTCCACTGGCCATATTGATCATATTGATCATATTGTAAAAGGAAGATATTGCGCATCTCCACACGAATACTATGGTGAAACTCCTGTTTGCCAAACAGTGGATTGGAAAACGTCATTAAGCAGGTCAGCGAAATTAGTTTTGTGCCAAAATGAGGACTAAGGCAAATAAAAAAGGGATACCTCAAAATATTTTACTACGACTCTAGGAAAACCTGGCTGTAGCAAGGTTTCGACTCAGGTTACGATACAAGCCATTTCGTTACTGTTTAGGCGTTGAGTAATTACATGATCTAGCAAGAATGAATTTTATTCACTAAAAAGTTGAGAAACGAGGAATTTTAATTGTTTAAAAATGACTTGATCTTGTGCTATGTATTAAGTCATATCTCGGTACCCCAGCAACCGATTCTCAGCAAAATTTGCCACGTCGCAGAGATGAAAGAACAGCAGTACTAAATAATAGTAATTAAAATAATATATTATAATTATAATAAGAACCTTCCCACCATGCTTTCCACCAGAAAAATTTTCAATGCCAAATAACTCTGTTCATTTTGAGTAGGAGTGAGGATGCCACACCACTTGTTATTTACACGCTCCATAAAATACGTATTTTAATTGACTAAGCTGACTAAGTGCGACGCGTCATTAGTCACGTGACTATGCCCCCAAGTGCCTTTTAACGTATTTTAGGAGCAGGCTTTTATGAATGCAAATACAGTCAACGTGGCAAGGAAGGTATTCGTATGCAAAATTTCGACATAGCCATTATTGCTCAGGATTTTTAAAATCATGAGCAAATAGGGGGTCTGGGGACTAGCTAATGTATCTTTCAGAGGGAAAAATTTCGTATGATGGAAAGTTCAAATCAAAGTCATCAGTATAACGTTATCAATCACGTGACCAGAACGCACGGAACTTTGGAGCCTATTATCATCGTTATTAGCTAAATAAATCCCCGTTTTTTCCCGCCCAGGTTATAGATATCAATTTTGTTTATGTAAAAAAGGCCATAATTACTCCTCCATTAAACATACCAGACGTGACGTTTAACAAGCATGGATTACATCCTATTCAGCGACTTTTCAATTTAAAACTAAAAACAAATCTGGTTGAAATTTTTATTGCTCCTCTTACCAATGGCTTAATTGGCAGTTTGTTTTTGTAGTTTTTCTCGGTTTCACTTGTAATAATTATAATAATTTTTTTTTAATTACTTAATTGTTAATTTATTATTATTTATAATAATAATAATAATAATGATAATAATAAACATTTACATAGCGCCGATACAGGCCTGCTCTAGGTGCGTCACGGCAATTCTAATGAAAACTAATATTAATGGTCAAAAACTATAAAACAAGATGGCATGTGCTTAGAATAAGTGCTCTTAAAAAAATCGGACAAAAAACCTGAATAGGGTGACTGTGGCATCCATCAAAGTAGGCGCTCAGCATTTTCGAGTCCATTGTCGTCACCGCCGCCGCCTCCACTATTCTATTGTTTCCATTACCTCATCCACGGCTTATTTCACAAGAAAAAGAAATTTGCCTGTGCCACTCACTTAACTATTGTCAGTTTCATTTCAAGGCTACGTAATAGAGATTCCCTGAATGTTTTGTATTTCTAACATCTTACAAAGTAAAATGGAAAATAAAAATAGAACTATTATTATTTCGTACTGGCTAGAAACCAAAGCTGGGATTCCTGCCCTGACGGGTATCATCTGAAAGGATTTTATTACTCAAACGATACTTGGTCCATTGAACGAGCAAAGTGCTGCAGGCCAGGAAATTTCAAAAACATACCCTTGGAATGCAAAGACGTGGAGATTGCATTGCAAAATCAAGACTGGAGCAAGTGTGAAGACTGGTCCTATTTGGTTGGCTTGTATAGAGCAGAATGCGACAGCTTGGCATGTATTACAAAGTTTAGATGTTGCAGAATGCCGCCACCAGGTAACTATTAGTTAGAGGACAGGAATCCATGAATAAATTAATATTTTATCTTAATAATAAAGAAACGACTGTTATTCCAGGTGACAGAAGCATATTGGGTAGGTTGCATAAAAATAGCTCTTAGAATTGATATCACGTCAGTTTTTATCCCTTTGTCCGCCCTGAGTAATTTTGATCGACATATACGCGTTGGACTCTAACATGCAAATTCACCTGCATAAACGTAAGAACTCCAAATACGCATATTTTGGCTAGCCATAGCTACATTTCTGGCCAAAAGGTTAAGGGACACTTTTTTATAACCTTTTCTGTGTGCAAATTGAAAATGATCATGCAGAGTTTGTTTCCCTCCACACCCCCGAAACAATATTAATGGCAAATATGCAAAGTATCCCAAACGGTTCGGCTACCATTGTAGCTAAGAAAGTTGCTAAATGGTTTCACAAGTTACACTTTTTTGCATATTGTAGCGCAACGCAAACAATTGCACCGCGAGACATGTTCATAAACAAAAGCTACTAGTCAAGAGTATTCTCCTACTTCGCTACTTCGTTGCGGGACAAGTTGTAGAGAGGGGTATTACCCACGCAATATCTTTCACAATTTGCCAGGCGAAATGCCTCGTATAAAAAATAAAAACCGCATTGCTTCACAAAACAAATATTCAAAGTTTTCCGCTTATTTATAAACCTAGTTGGACGTCAGGCTTATGCATATAACACATTTCAATTTTCAGAAATGGTAGTTCTTGGACACTGGCGGCTAGATGGACGTGATCAGGACATAAGGTTCGTCAAGAACTAAACTTTGCTTTCATCTTCAAATGCGTATTATCAGAGGTGTCATGAATAAGCAAAAATAAAAAAAAAATAGTTATATAGCCTTTCAAAATTGTGCCACGGTAGTGGTATTTATTTGCTTGTACTTCCGAGGGATAAATTGTCGTTGTCACTCACGAAAAAATAACCCCAAAAAGAAAACACAAGGTTTTTTGATTATGTTGCTTCGTTTAGTCAAATTGGCTTTCATTAGCAGAGACAATACAGGCAATGCTAGCAAAAGAACCATACGCATGTTCGTAGACGAAGCAACATGTTACGCATGTGTCCAAAGCATCTTCCTCTTCAAGATCAGCACTTTTTCATGATAGATGTGTACATTTCACACACTGATTGCCTTCGTCCGCCATCTGTGTAACCATAAGTCCAAGTTGTGGTAGTAAAGGGTCTTCATTCATTTACACACCCCTTGGATAATGTTTCCTTCACAATCCCGGCCCTGGAGCCCGTTTCTCGAAAGTCCCGATAAAGTTTCGGGCTCGCAAAGTTATGTTGTGTGCGCAATTACAATTTGCATTAAATATTAAAATTTTGTTGATTTAGAGTGATTGCGAGCTGAACACTACACCACCATTCTACAGATTCTGATTTAAAGTATTGGGCCCAAAACCCTTACGGGACATTCGAGAAATGGGTATCTGATCTGAGTCCAGGCGCCATGGCATGCCATAGTTCTTATTCGAGGCTTCTCGAACAATGGTGCCCAATGGTTGTGTTCTTTGAGTCCAACACTACTCCATGCAAGTTCTGGATTACTCTAACTGTCCAGGTGGGCTCTGCGATGTGGTTCTTGAAATGGCAACTCTTTTGTTAAGTGGATCTTGGCACAAACGAAGTCCTTATCACAACTAGCAAAGACATAAGACATGCGCTCCAACAACCCTTTCACTTCAGTTCTGTGATCGTCAGCTCCGTTTCATTGCTGACATCCCTTTTTGAGTCAACAACTTCACTATCAAAACGGGTCTGTGAAAGCTAGATGTACACTAGCTATTTGTAACCAATTAATTAATTACACGCGTAAAAAATAGTTTAGAGTTTCACGGAATTCCGGAGGATTCATATAATACAACCGGGGGAGCGGTTATCAAAATCGCCCAGACGCTTGAAGTTCAGATTGTCGCTAGCGACATCGAAATTTCTCACAAGCTTAAACGGAATGGAGACAATGTCCCCTTTATCGCGAAGTTTGTCAGTCACAAAATAAAGTCGTCTTTATAAAGCAAGAACCAAACTCGAAACCTTTACGGTGCAAGACATATTCCCAAGTTTTGTCAACGTGTCTCGTGGAAGCCCTAACCGCATCTACATAAACGAGAATCTCACCGGCTATCGAGGAGATCTGATCTACAAACCTAACAAGAAAAAACTGAATGGGGTATCGTAAGTGTATGGTCGATGGACAGGGGCACCCAACGAATCTGTTCCTCACTTTATCTGTTCCCCAGCGGAATTCTTGCTGGCTGGCAAAATATTTTGTACATATTTTTTTAATTACCATTTTTGCGCTGGTTGACTTGAGAAAGGAGTCGCAAGAACAAACTGTGCTGGCTAACTTGAGCAGATCAAGAAAGTGACTGGATCGAAGAAAATCGGAGGACACTTTATGGCTTAAAAGGGCTCAGCTTCGTAGTAACAAATTTAAGCAGTACTTAGAGATACCCGAACAGGTTAAGTTTGAGACGGCAATAAATGTACAAAACAATAAACAAAAAGCTTCAAATAGTTTGCCATTAATGTTTCATTAATTCCCAAGCCCCTTTTGGTAACTTATTATTATTGCTTTTTTTTTTTTTTTCATTTATTCATGGCACTCGTATCGACTGATAAGCATGTTTTCACGGGGAGGCGGTGTGTCGTTAAAAGGAGACCACGCTTTGCTCTTGTCATCGCATTAATTCTTTTACGACATCATACGAGTCGCACTCTTTGGGTGTAAGCATTGTCCGGGAGTACTAAAACTAAACCCTGAATGTCGCCACTCAAACCAGCTTCTAAATTCATAGGAGAACTCAGTTTTAAAATCAACATACCCCAGAAATGGCACAGTGTGCCATAATACATAACAGACTCCACGAGCTGAATAGATCAGTGTCTGACAATGTCAAGGACGCTATGCCATTGACTACTGCCACCCACTCCTTCGCGGCTCCTATCAATATCTTTGGTTGACACTTGAATTTTTATTGTTGCAGCGTGACCTCCTCATATCTTGTCCCTGATTGTCGGTGATTGCCCCACGTCAAAGACACCTTGTCCCTTACCGGAGCCCGTGCACGGTATACATTACGGCAGCTACGCTGTATGTGACTCACTTGACCTTGCAAGTAAGCGGGGATTAAAAACGGTGCATGGCTTTAATTTGTTCCTACAGCAAACGTCTCTACGCCCACTTCATTCGAACCTCTCTGGAATGATCTTTGGATCATCCCTAGACTGACATGTTCATTGATGATGGACTTACATTATTCAATGCATTCGAATGCCATGTCCATTGTTTCCTGAAACTCGTCGTATGTGCAGTATATCATGAAGGGCATCCTGTGTTGAGTGGTAGAAACGAACTCTTATATTCAAATAATACATTTGTCAATACTTAGAGTTGTATCTGAACGTTAAAATACTTGGCATCTAAAACCGTTAGAGCTAGATCATTAGAGATCATAGTGTGCAGTGCTAGTGACCAAGCTATGTTTTTTTTTACAGAAATATTTTGAAATACACTTTAGCGTGGAACGAACATCTCCGTCTTCAATTCGCTTAGCGCTTCGGACTTCACACAAGCCAGCTAGCTTACACTCACCGTAAACGTGGGTTAGGGCGGTTTTCAATTGAGGTTCATAAAACCGAAACCAATTTATAATCACCATAGTATAACGACCAATCACAAAAGCCACAAACATAGCAACGAACCGAAGAGAATTCGATACAAGCACGGAAATCACGTGCAACAGGTAACAATAGTAATAATACCAAGAACCAAAAACCAAATACCAATAAACAAAAATCTGACATCTATTTTTGGTTCAGTTACATCTGACAGGTTGAGAAAGAAGTGTGAGTGCGTTAAGCCAATCACCGTCAACAAACCTGAGCCAAACGTGAACATTAACTTTCTACACTGAACTCTATTTTATTTCAAACAAGACGCTGTGGGAGCGTATACTTGGGCGTCGTTGTATTAGGCATATTGGAGAATAATTGTCTTGGGAATCTGCATGCGCGTTATTTCACGGTTTGATGATTGGGAGTATTCGGATAGTGTGAGTAGTCTAACAAAGAAGCGCGTTAACCGTCTAAAACAAGAAGACACAGTACACTTAGCGTGTGAGATCGCACGCAAATTATTAAAGTAGCGTGTCCACTGTGTCAAAAGACGAGTACATACTGAAAAATACAAATCGATGCCTACTTTGTACTTACCGTTGAAAAAAAGGCCGTATGTCAGAGTTTCCCGATGGTTGTTATTGGTTTTAGCTAAATCTTGTAACTAGCTGGTCTGTGTTTCCGACACTTTTGAAGTGAATGCAAATGTAGCCGCAAAGTGGCCTTTCGAAGCCATGATGTAATTGCCTGGTCCGGACCCAAGGTCAAAACAACGTTTCCAATTGAAAGTTTTGCTGGAAGCATTCCCGCCGTTATTATAATAAAGTTTGAATGAAACTTATAAATTTAATCAAAGTTAACGACAGAAGTGATAATTTAGGCAGGAGAGAAACAAATTTAGCCCTTTGAAATATATTTTTTCAGTTGAGGTAAAAATGTTGCAATTTGCATAATGTGAAAGTAATTTGAAACCTTTCCAGTAACGCATAACGCAGCTGTTTCGTAAAACATCTCGCAATCAGACACACGAAAATATATCCAGTTTTTATTCCTCTGTATCCGAAACACAGAAAAGAAAATTAAATGAAAAAGTGATCGCTTTAAGGTTATTTTCGCCCGAGAAACATTCACTAGCGGAAGCAAACCTCGCAAGAAACGTCTCGCAAGACACCGCGTGCATTGTTTACATCTTCTCTCGGCGGTGAATTTTTGCACCCAAAGTTTCAGTTGTCTGTTCTGTTCTTTCAACTTCACGAAATAAAAATTAATGAATGGCAAACAACCAAAAGAAGTGAAATTAATTGGGATTCCTACCACGCTTATATTTCTTCCTTCGCTGTCCACTGTTCACTTTTTATTAAATAAGCGCTATGTATGTATTCGTCTAAATTATCTTCTTCATGTTCGTTTTAACATGTTTTAGCGGGTTTCCGTCATGAAGGTATCGTAGAATTAATCGCAAGTGTCAAATACTTTCGCAGTGTCTTCTTGAGTAATTTCCTTACGCATATTGAATATGAAACTGTTAGATGCAACAGAGAAAACACAACTCGCACTTTGTGACGTTCGCCTCGCATCAACAAACAACAGGTGTACTCCACCGCGGTCAAACGAGAGAAATTTGCAAAAGTTAACCAAAGTATTTCAAAGTTAAGGTTGTCATTTTCACCGTTTATTAAAAGTTTCATATATTGACAATACACTGTCAACTCACTAAACGTTTTGAAAGTTTACTAAAAAAAGTTCTAAGCGTTTAAAAACTACGAACCGCAGAACTGTCGGCGCCATTTGCCAACACAATTTTGCTCAGGCACGAAGCGTTTTGACAGTTTTCAACGATCGAAAAGAAGCTCGTTATTTTGAGCCGGAAAGATGAAAAGATAGTTACATAAACTAATTATTTTATACATCCTTGCCCACGTTTCCACTTAATTCTATATGAATCCCACCAAATAAAACGAAAAACGCCTCGGACGTGTGACCGCGGTGAAGGTTTGAATAATCCCGCCGTCCCCAGAGTTGCGCAATACTGCACATTTATGGACGACCAAACTGCATTTTAATACTTGGTCGCTACGCCCAAGTAATAAGTCACAAATGCCGTAAATGATTGGATGTTTCAGCCTAAATTCATTAATGATTTTTTTAGCGGAGCTCTGCGGGCCGAAGTCCCGCGCGGAGCCTCATACTCATAGAACCTATGCCCGTCATTTTTCATGGTCATGGCTAGCGAAATGTTTCGCGGGCGCGCGTGTGCCGCCGTTCGCCCGTGTTGGACAAGGGCTAGTTCGCGGGCGCGTATGATGTCGCAAAACATGCGCGTATGTCATGGTCATGGCTAGCGGAATGTTTCGCGGGCGCGTGTGTGTACATGTGTGTCCTTCCGTTAGGCAGGGCTAATTCGCGGGCGTGTATGACGTCGTAAAACATGCGCGTATGACGCCACACAACATCCGGGATCTTAATAATTTTGAAACCAAAGCGAGGCTTTGTTTTTCGCGCGTTTCCCGCGGTTACAAACAGGCAGTTCGCAAACGCTTGCCACCGCGCCAGTTAGGAAACCAACACAACCCGTCCTCGTGACTGGAAAAACCACGGAGAAAGACAAACAAGACACGCCAATTCCTGAAGCAAAGAAAACGGACCCTAAAACTCGCGAACGTTCTGAATATGACGGTGAACAACCTTTGCCGAAGAGGAAAAACACTGGACATCGGACAAACAAACAAACAGAAAAGCAAGTAACTGTCTAAATGTGATTTGCATAAATTGTTTAGTTAAGCTTAAGCTTAAGTTTAAGCTTACGTAATTTTACCAGAAGAATTTTCTCCAAGTTTTTGCATTCAGAGCTAAATTTACAACTTTGAATATCCGTGGTTTTGGCAATGAAGCCAAACAACGTTCTGTTTTTGATTTTGCGAAAAATTCCCGTTCTGATTTTATTTGTTTACAAGAAACTTTAGCGACAAGACAAAATGCGGACAGCTAAATGGCTCGGTAAAAGTTTCTGGTCACCCGCTCTTCGTAAACAAGGCGGTGTTGCCATTCTTGTCGCTGAAAATACTGATTTCAAAGTTTACAATGGAAAAAAAAAAGATTCTTCTGGTAGAATTGTTAGTGTTTTAACTGAACTCGACGACACGAAAATTAATTTGATTAATACTTATGCACCCACGAATCCAAGTGAATGTAAATGCTTTTATGATACAATTCATGAATATTTTTTCCGAACTCTTTCAAAATTATTGCTGGCGATTTTAACAGCATTGAAAACGTTTCTGATAAGTTTGGAGGAAATCCTACAATTTCCACAGATTTGAAAGATCTGCACAGTATAGGTGGTTTGCAATCAATCTCTAGAGACATAGATAACAATAGTGAAACGAACAAATGCTGGTGGACGAACAAAAGGAGCTAATGAGAGAACTATTGTTTATGTCCACCAGCATGGCGGCGATGACGTAACATGAAAACCACCTATTCATCGCTTATTGATATCTGGCGCAAAAAAACACGGCCGACTGAAAAATACAATGCACATGGTTTAATGCGGATAAAACTATCGGTACACGTTTGGATAATTTTTTTATTGCTCAGGACTTGTATGATTCCTTTCTAAAATGTGTAATTTTGCCTTGTGTTTTTTCCGATCATGATTCTGTTGATTTAAGCTCCAATTTACATAATGTATTTTCCCGTGGACCAGGACTTTGGAGGCTAAATTTAGAATTTAATATTAGCGATATGATCTCAGAAATTATTAAGAAACATGTATTGTACCGGAAAGCATTTACTTCCATTCAAGCTTGTGGGATTTTCTTAAAGAATCTATAAAATTAGTTGCTATAGATTTTGGTCGAAGTAAACAACGCATATTACTGCGCCTTTCAATAACATGTGAAATTTGAAATTCAAATTTCCACCAACGGTTGCGTTTTACACTGCCGTCAATCATCTTGGCTTACCTCTCAGGAAACACTTCTTCAATGAGTTCAAAAGGTCACGTCCGTGCATTATGATTGGTAGATTTTGATCCATTTTGTTTGTCTCTTTTTCACATGGTCCGTTGGCTTTCGTATTAATTATAATTGACGGCAGCGAATAACGCAACCGTTGGTGGAGATTTGAATTTCAAATTCCACATGTTATTGAAAGGCGCAGTAAATCGCGATAAGGCCACGCAATTATAATTTCTTTTATCGAAGCTAAACGGGCTCTTATTGAAGGAGATAACTCAGCGAAAACCACCATAGAAACGCTTGAAAGAGAAATTCGGGCCATTAATTTATCCCAAATGAGAGGAACTTCAAGCCAAATTCGTAGCAGAGTCAAATGGCTTGAAGAAGGCGAAAAACCTACCAAATTAGTTTTTACGCTCGAAGCAACACGTGATCAGAAAAATACTGTTCAATCTATTTATAACTCCGCCGGTGTTGAAGTCTTTTCACAAGACTCCGGCTCATTTCGATTTTTACCGTAATTTGTACTTGCAAGAACCTGTTAATTTAACAGTCCAAACCGAATTTTTGTCAAACTTGAAAACAGATTAAATGAAAGCGAAATTTTATCCTGCGAAGGATTTTTATCTTTGGCTGAAATTACCCACGCAATGCGTGGACTTTCTTCAGGGAAAACCCCCGGTTCAGACGGATTACCTCAAGATTTTTCACTAAAGTCTGGAATCTTGTAGGCCCTATTCTGTTCGAAATTATAAAGTTAGTTTGGAAAATAATTCTCTCAGTGATGCAAGGAAGGGTGACTAGATTACTTTACAAGAAAGATGATAAACATTTTCGCGATTTGCTACTCAAGAGAGGTTTCACATTTCTCAAACAGTGGTCAAGACCGCATTTGAGGCTGCGTTATTCTGCAAGTGAAGCGTTAGTTTGGAGGCATATAGAGCTAAGTGCTTTTTTTTAAATGAATGGGGTTAGTTTCTAGAGAAACTGTGGTGCTGCGTCGGTGGGGGTGAAGCACAAGAATTTGGTTTTATCGACTGAGTCGATAAGGTAAATTAGCCACCGTAAAAAGATTCGAGAAAGCTGACGTTTCGAGCGCTAGCCCTTCGTCGGAGCGAATCAAGGGATTGTGGGTAGTGTGTGGTTTAATATAGTAGGTGAAGCTACGCTATTGGTGGAAATTTGGTGACGTAAAAAACAAATGTAAATTAGTTGAATGAAAAGCGTTCGTTGATTCCGTGGGGTTTGAGAGTGCCGATTTGAAAGATGATTTTTTGTTCTAAGTTTTTACGGCTTTCTGTGTTACCCTGGTGTAGGGAAAGGCCGCAGATTGCCATGTGTTGTTTAGAATAGTTAGTAAGATTGAAATGACGCGCGACTGGTTTGGATGCGTCTTTGTCATTTTTTTCAACGTCTCGGAGATGTTCACGAAAACGGTCGCCCAGTCTCCTCCCTGTTTCGCCAATGTATATCTTTTTGCAAAAAGTACATGTTATGCAGTCTCGTTCTCTTTCTTCTGCGACGTTTGTAGTGCTGATTGTCTGTCGGTTTGTTGTGCACGTTGTTGGCCCGTATTAACAACAGAGTCAGGGTACCCACGTTTTTTGAAAAACTGGCACATTTCTTCTGATTTGTTGGAAAAATCGGAGTCATCACTACAAAGACGTCGAAGTCTGAGAAATTGAGAATACGAAATGGCGTTTTTAACGTGTGATGGATGTGAGGATGAATGTAACAGATAACTGTGGGAATCTGTAGGTTTGTATTGCACACTTGTGGATAAACTGTTGCCGTTGATTGAAATATTGATGTCAAGAAAAGCGACAGAGGTTTCCGAAATCTCCCAGGTATATTTTAGAGCCGTATGAAAAGTATTGACAGAAGTTATGAATTGATTAAGTTCCTCTTTACTGGAAGAGGTAGCGCCAATGCAGTATTCTCAATTTCTCAGACTTCGACGTCTTTGTAGTGATGACTCCGATTTTTCCAACAAATCCGAAGAAATGTGCCAGTTTTTTCAAAAAACGTGGGTACCCTGACTCTGTTGTTAATACGGGCCAACAACGTGCACAACAAATCGACAGACAATCAGCACTACAAACGTCGCAGAAGAAAGAGAACGAGAGAATTACATTCACTCTCACTTTCCACCCACACAATCACACAGTCAAAAGCATCATTTTAAAACATTTCAAATTATTCCAAAACGACCCCGAAACTGGCAGAATTTTTTCACAACCCCCACTAATTTCATTCAAACATGACAAAAACATAGGCAACTTTCTAGTGACGAGCACACTGAAATCTGACGATGAACCGGGAACTTTTAAATGTGCACGCACACGATGCAACACTTGTCCTTTCATTCATAACGCGGACAAAATAATGGGACCCAAACGATCTATTAAAATCACTGATCGTTTCACATGCACCTCCGTAAATGTTATCTACTGCATAACATGTACAAAAAGATATACATTGGCGAAACAGGGAGGAGACTGGGCGACCGTTTTCGTGAACATCTCCGAGACGTTGAAAAAAATGACAAAGACGCATCCAAACCAGTCGCGCGTCATTTCAATCTTACTAACTATTCTAAACAACACATGACAATCTGCGGCCTTTCCCTACACCAGGGTAACACAGAAAGCCGAAAAAACTTAGAACAAAAAATCATCTTTCAAATCGGCACTCTCAAACCCCACGGAATCAACGAACGCTTTTCATTCAACTAATTTACATTTGTTTTTCACGTCACCAAATTTCCACCAATAGCGTAGCTTCACCTACTATATTAAACCACACACTACCCACAATCCCTTGATTCGCTCCGACGAAGGGCTAGCGCTGGAAACGTCAGCTTTCTCGAATCTTTTTACGGTGGCTAATTTACCAATAATACATAGGTTGAAAAGCGATTTTATGTTAACAAAACAGGGCTTGGATTTTATAGTTCTAACTTCACTCGCGTCACCTTGCGCAAAGATATCTGTGTATTTTTTTGCAATTTTGATTTCCAAATCAGTTTCTCGGGCAATTTTCCATACGCAACAGGTTTATTTTATTCGGAAATTAGTCATACTAGTTATTCTGAACCGAGAAAAAGTTGTTTTTGTCAGCTTTTGTGGAATTTGTGCAGTATAAGGCGACGTTCATACTTGGTGCCCGAGCACTGTGCCCGGGCACCGATACCAATTTTGAATGCGCGTTCACATTCGGTGCCCACCTCTGACCTTCCGCCATTTTGAAACTGTAGAGCAGGGATTTGTGGGTAAAATAACTGCTACGGAGCAGGAGTTTGTGGGTAAAGTTCTTGAGCACTCGCCAGAATCGTATGCAGACTTGTGCCCGTGCCCGATTCAGTGCCTGAGTACAAGGTATCGACCTTGTACCCGTGCCCGAGCACCGTGCCCAATTATTGGCAGGGGCACTTACAAAAAGCCGTGTTCACATTGGTGCCCGTCAGGCACTGTGCCCGGGCACGGTGCTCGGGCACCAAGTGTGAACGACGACTTAATGTACTGTGCAGACGGTCGCGTAATAAGCTTTACTGTTTTTGAGAATTGCTAAAATTGAAAATTCGCCTGGTCGTCAATCTTAATTCTAATTTTTCTTGTGCTTCCGACCTTTCACCTAATTTAAGCTGATCATCATCGTTTCTGTTCAGAGAGCTCCGTTGTTAGGCTAAGCCTATCTATATATATTATTCTGAATGATTCGACTTTGGTGATGTGATCTAGATCTTTATGGTAAAGGGATTTTTCCTTTGTCAGTTCCATCTGTTTTAGGTTTATCTCGACCCGGTTTTCTTTTTCTTGAGGAGGACAGCCGCGAAAAAACCCTTGGATATTTATGAGCCACTCATCTCTACAAAACAAGCGATACCCATTTTCGGACTTGGCTTCCCTCATATCTTGGGCTACTTGGCCTCTATCCTCCGTTATCCGGTTATACGCCGATATCAAAATTGTCTAACTTTATCAGAGAATCGACCGGCGCCTCCCTACGGCTTATGGAGGGCCCACCACTCTCTCAAATTTGAATGGGAAAGTTCGCCGGACTCCCTCACGGTGCTGGCAGTACTATCACTTTCTGTGATGTAAGGAACGTAAATTTATCAACCCAATCTCCCTTGAGCTTGTCATAAACACCGTCTCTAAGTACAACTCCTTATGTTCAAGCGATCTAAAATTCCCTGCGTATCCAGGATCTGGGCATAAGAACACAGGTACTTCGTCGATGCTCTTTGTCCCATTGCTCTCACGCGAGCTTACATTGAGGATTGTTTTCGTACGAAGTCAAAATAGCCCTCTTCAATAGTCAGCTCAGTGGAGCCTTGGTGTGCTAGATAGACGTCATCCCATGGGATAAGTTTTCTTGGTCTCACTTGAAAAGCTTTCGTGCGTCACTCTCAGCCCACTTAGCTCATATGAAAAATCGTGCATTGCACTGAATTGTGGATGTTTTTTTTATCTCAAGTCTTTCTTGGCTTCATTCATGCGACACACTGCAGCAGTAAATCCTTTAACAGGTCCTTCTTTAAGCGCTATGTGCATGTCTCTGGAACTAAGGATGTTGTGACCCTGGTTACAATATCTTCGCATGGCTCCTTTCATGATTCTGTTGCATACGTCCTTGTCAGATTGTGGCTCTCACAACTGATCCGCCTACGGTTTATTAAGGTAGCAGCTAGCTTTCTCTGAACGAAGGTAAGCTTTCTTTCCTTTTGGATTGCTGGATCGAATGGTAATGAGAAGATTTTCCAGGACTAGCTATTAATCAAAGGCTCCTAAGAGCCAACCCGTGAATAAGAAATGCTAACGCGTAACGCAATATTGCGGTAAGCTGTTGTTTTCACACTGACACGGTTCAATATTTTTTTTTAATTAAACGTAAGGATTTTTGACAAACGCAAAAAGAAAAATACTGTACATCACTTTCATAATGTTCGGTCCGAAGAAAAAAGAAAAAAAGAAAGAAGAAGAAGAGAGAGAGAAAAAAAAAAAGGACTGCACGAGCGAGATTTCGGCTGTTATTCCACGCTTCACACCATTCGGCCACCGTGATCACTGATTTAAAACATGATAAATTTAATTACTTTAAGATAGATACGCATCAAAACGCGTGTCTCGGATTGAAAAATCCTTTTAGATCGATTTTAACGTTGCATTCTTGAAGACTCCAAATGCGAAACACCTTTAAGCTTATTGTTGTTTATATTAGTTTACAACAATTTAGTTTACAACAACTTAGTTATTGCTTCGCTGGATTCACGTTATTCTTGTTACAAAACGCTTTCGTAACAAAGCATTACGTCACGACCATGGGACGAGGCAGCCAAATGGAGTAGACGTGCTTTCGAACGCTCCGGAAAAATTTAAAGTACAAACGAATTTCGTCAATGAAGATAAGATAAATCCACTAAAAATACGTTTTCCAAGATTAACATATATAAGCATGCCAACCAAACCAAGCGAAAAGCGGCTACGAGTGCCCAGCGATGAAGAAGCTTCACATTCACAAGTAGGTGACGCGGACGCCATCTTACAAGACATTTTGCACAAACTGCAGAAGCTTGACTTGTTAGAGCAAATTAACGAGCGGCTTATGAAAATAGAGTCCGAAACAAGTACCTTTAAAGAAAAGATCGACAAACTAGAAAAAGGCCTGAATTTTATCACGGGTGAGGTAAATGAAACGAAGGAAGTCATTGAACAGAAAGCTGACAAAGTCAAGTTCGAAGCTCTAGAAAACGAGCTCGAAGAACTGCGTAACAGGTCTCGGAGGAATAATCTGGTTTTCTACAACGTTCCGTAAAAGACCGAAGGGCAAGACTGTGCTGGTTTTATCCAGGATTTCATATTAACACACATGGGTTTAGAAGCGCTCTGCGGGCATGTGGAAATTGAACGAGCACACCGAACCCCGACAAAGTCATCGCGCGATTCTTCCAGTAAACAACGACCAAGGCCAATACATGTGGCATTTTTGCGATATGTTGACAAGATGAAAGTGCTATCCAATGCTGCTGCGAGATTAAAGAACAACCCTTTAGGAGGCAACTTGATCGGAATAAGCGAAGATTTTGCGAAGAAGACGCAGGAACAGAGGAAAGCGTTAGTTCCTTTTAAGAAGCACTTGCAAAAGAAGCTTAGCAGCGAGAGTAAAGTGTTTATCGCCTACCCCGCTTCCTTGAAATTCGTAGATGAAAATGGCAATCTTAAAATAGTTCGAAAGGAAGACTTTAGGAATCTTAAAGACGAAATGGAGAACGAAAAGAATGAGCGTTGACGGAGCATCAAGTTAAAGCTCAACTACCCATTTGCGAAGTTATTTGAACTCCGTATGGCAGAGCCTTTAATTAGATTAATCCTCGCAAGAGGTAACTGTTTTGTAATTCTTGTGTGTATTTATGGTATCTATTACATCTTGGAGAAGAGAAGCTCAGAGGCATTTGTGGTTACCAGGTAAATAATTATAACAAACGTATCTATGGGTAAGCTTAGTTTTATAACGTTAAATGTTAGAGGTTTAAATGGCTCAAGGAAACGAAGAGCTATCTTCAGACAACTTCATAACAAAAAAGCTTCTGTTATTTTTTTGCAAGAGACGTATAGTTCTATCAGTGAAGAAAAGAATTGGAGCACAGAATGGGGTAGTAAAATTTATTTTTGCCACGGCAGTAAACACAGTAAAGGTGTTGCAATTTTATTTAACCCCAAATTAAAAGTGTCGGTTGAAAATAGGTTCAAAAGCGATAACGGTAGAATCCTCATCCTCCAAGTCGAGATTGAGGATTTTAAGTTCCTTTGCGTCAATATCTATGCACCAAATGATGTCCATGAACAGGTTAACTTCTATAAAGAACTACGAGTAATACTTGAGCAGTTTCCCGGCGAAAATATCGTAGTTGGAGGCGATTTTAATTGTCCAATCTCTCCAAATGACAAGGAAGGAGGACGTGATATATCTTCAAAACAGAGCGTAATAACTGAGATTCAACACTTGATTTCTTCCTTAAATTTAGACGATGTGTGGAGAGAGTTACATCCAAAAGAAAAACAATTTACTTGGCGAACCCGAGATTTAAAAATAAAATGTAGATTAGATTATTGGTTGACAGAAAAGCAATTTTTGCAAAATGCCCTCGTGCAGAAATGCGAAATTAATTATGCGGCACACTGCGACCACTCGTCTGTAACATTAGACATGCAAATCCAGACGCAATATCCCAGGGGACCTGGGTTTTGGAAATTTAATTGTTCTCTTTTGGAAGAAAACGAGTATACCGACAAATTAACGGAAAATATTCCTTTGTTTATTGAAAAATACAAGGATGTCGAAGATAAAGGGCTTTTGTGGGAAATGGTGAAGATGGAAATAAGAGCGTTTACAATCGCTTATTCAAAACAAAAAGCAAGTCAGCGAAAAGATTATGAGCAACATCTTTTGCAAGAAGCTCAAAGACTTCAAAACACAGTTGAGAGCCACCCAACACCAGAGGTTATTAAAGAGTATGAGATTATCAAAAACAAATTAGCAAATATTTCCTTTGACCGAACTCGTGGTGCGTGCATCCGTTCAAAAGCCCGTTGGTATGAATTTGGTGAACGAAGTTCCAAGTATTTTTTCAATCTTGAGAAGAGAAATTATGAGAATAAATGTATTACTAGCCTGGTTAAGAATGACGAAGCCATTATAACAGATCCAAAAGAAATCCTAGACGAGCAAAGAAGTTACTATCAAAATTTATACTCGTCACAAAACCCACAAGTAAGTGACTTTAAATTTAATTTATTTTTCGAAAATGACATGATCAAGAAGCTGGATGATGACCAAAAAATGGCATGTGAGGGCTTATTAACTGACGAAGAGTGCCAAAAAGCATTAAAAGATTTTCAAATAAATAAAACGCCCGGAAATGACGGTCTAACAGCTGAGTTTTATGTGTTCTTTTGGGATAAGCTAAGCAAGATCATGGTAGACAGTTTTAATTACGGATTTCAAAAGGGCGAATTATCAATAACACAACGGCAAGGTATCATACGACTTATTCCAAAAAAAGATAAAAATCTACAATACCTCAATAATTGGAGACCGATTTCGCTCTTGAATGTGGATTATAAGATTGCCACAAAAGCCTTGGCTTTGAGATTAAAAAAAGTTTTACCAGCTATTATTAATAATACACAAACTGGATATTTAGAAAGAAGATTTATTGGCGAAAATATTCGACTTATATCTGATATCCTTCATTATACAGCAGACCAAAATTTAGAAGGTATTGCTCTGTTTATAGATTTTGAAAAGGCTTTTGACAGTTTAGAATGGGAGTATCTATTGAAAACCTTAGATAACTTCAATTTCGGATGTGATTTTAAAACTTGGATAAAAATTATCTATACAAACATTTCTAGTTGTACAATAAATAATGGTTTTGCTTCTGGCTCTTTTGAATTAATGCGTGGGGTCAGGCAAGGTTGCCCTTTATCGGGACTGCTTTTTGTTTTAGCTGTGGAAATATTATCTTGTTCTATAAGAGCTAGCACTGATATAAAAGGAATCCAAATAGCTAACAAGGAAATAAAACTCTCTCAGTATGCCGACGATACAACCGCCTTCTGCAGGGACGGATTTTCACTCGGGAAACTGCTTGAATTATTGGACTTGTTTAAAAACTGTAGTGGACTTAAACTTAACTCATCCAAATCGGAGGCTATATGGCTAGGGAAAAATGCTAACACAAAAGATACGTTATTTGATATTCAGTGGCCGCAAAGGCCTGTGATTGCGCTAGGAACTTCTTTCTCATACAATTACAAACTTTGTGAACAAGAGAATTTCTTGCATAAGATGAACAAGGTACAAAACCTGTTTAATATATGGTCACAAAGAGATCTGTCTCTGTATGGTAAAATAACAATAGTTAAGACTTTAGGTTTGTCAAAGCTTATTTTCACAAGTGCATGTATCCATACACCGCCTTATGTTATGGATGCTGTAGACAAATTAATCGCTGATTTCGTTTGGAACGGCAAGAAACCCAAAATAAAACGAGATACTCTTATTGGGCCAAAAGAAAAAGGAGGTTTAGATTTACCAGAATTTGGGATAATTTCCAAATCATTACAATGCGCTTGGGTAAAGAGAATGAGGGAAAGTTTAAAGGATGATTGGATGGTAATACCTTCTTTTTACTTGGAAAATGTTGGGGGAATTCTTATTTTTGATTGCAATTATGATTTTAAGCTGTTGGATCTCAAAAGCATGCCCGCTTTCTATATGGATATACTTGCAGCATGGACAGAAATTCAAGGGCTGAAATCTAATTCTCACCACCAAAGTAATTTTAGAGAGATCATTATTTGGAATAACAAAAACATTACCATAGATGGTAAATCAGTATACTGGAGAGACTGGCATGCTGCTGGAATTCTTAGAATAAAAGACTTATTAGATGAGAACAACAGGTTTTTATCATATTATGATTTTTGTAGGAAGACTGGTCTTAATACACCATTCACTAAGCTTTGTGGTTTGATATCCGCAATACCAGCGAAGTGGAGGCGTGATTTAGGGACAGTTCCCAATGCAAATGGTCAACAGGATAAGACAGTACAGAAAGAAACTGATGAAATTACTTGTAAATTTGCTCGTAAATTGTTAATTGAGGCAAAATTTAAAGAACCTTTAGCTAGCTTTAGATTAAGCAGGCTAGGTGTGACTGATACGAGAATAAATGCGATTTACAGACTGCCATTTACAATAACTCGAGAAACAAAATTAAGTATATTCCAGTATAAGATCATTCATAATATTTTACCACATAGAAATTGGTTACACAAAATGAAGATTTCAGATTCTCCCCTTTGTAAACATTGCAATGCAATAGAAACGTTGCCACATATGTTAGTTAACTGTAGCATTATACAGGATTTCTGGATTCTAGTGCTAAGCTGGTGGAATAATCAAAATAACGACAACTATTTATTAGATGAATTAGGAATATTGTATGGTTATGATCCTGAAAAGTCGCAAACTCGTATCTTCAATTACTTTATACTTCTTGCTAAAAGGCATATTTTTGTACAAAGGTAGAGTCTACAACTCCTAACCTTGCCCTGTTTTTTGAGTTTGTAAAAACACAAATTACAGTGCAAAAATCAATATTATTTTCCAAAGGTAAAACAAGAACTTTTTATTCTTTGTGGAAACCACTATTGTCATTACTGTAAAGTGTAGTTAAACAATGTACAAGTTGTAAGAGACGTTTGTGAGTGTTAGTTGGTGTAGTTGTAACGTTTCTGAAATGTTTTGCACAATAAAAAAAAAATTAAAAAAAAAGCATTACGTCACAAAGTTTACAGCCGATGGAAGGAGAGAGTGAGCGAGTGCTCATTTGCATATCTGTCTCCGTTACCGATAACCCGTTCATTACGCATGCGCGTATTCACGGGTTAAAAAGGTGGTTGTTATATACAGGACATCAATAAATTACCACGTCCATCACTGGAGGCAACATAGTTGACGTGCCAGCTCATTCCCCGCTTGGCAATCCAATCGCACTGTTAGTTTGCAACACTGCGCAGAGTACTGACAAGTTACTTTTGTATACAAATCCACATTCTCTGTAAATCTTCCCGAGACAAGTTGAATAAGCCAGCCCTTGCAAGTATGAGCTCGTTTTCATCGAGTGCTTCTTTGGAAAGATGGCAGCTCATGAGATGATCCGATCCGATCCAATCCAAAAAACCGAACAACACCACTCCACTAGACACCAGACCGCCATACTTTTTCAAAAATAAAGTTTGAATTTGACCCGTTTTACCGTGTTTCATCGAGCAGTACGATATGGGGTTCGTTTAAGTTTCCCTGTGGGCTTGTCAGTTCACACCCAATGTACAAAAAAGTCGCTTAAGACATAATATCACTAATTGTGGCACTGTTTGCCTTATAAAGATCCTTTATGTCCCATTGCCTTAGTAATTAATATTATTAAACTGCTAATAAATATGCTTTATAATTTAAGCCTTGATATAGGTTGTCACGAGCGTTCGCTCGGATGAAACTCGAAAATCTCTTAATAATTGAAAAAATCAAAAGATCAGGTTAGGCAAATTGTGGTTTTAGTATAATTACATGATAGTCTTTCAACACACACTGAAATAAGCGAAATCTTTTTTTCAAACCAGATCGACCGTACCGCTTTTACAGAGACTGCCTCTTAACGACTCAGTTGGTTGGGGAGAAAAATTGGGGAGAAATCGCAACGGTCTAATATGAAAATAGGAGCTAGTTACATTTTTTTAGCTCAGTGCGTATTTATGCTTTTATTGCAGTTTCAATGGATCGCAGTTCTTTGTTGAAGGCTGGTGTCCAGGCAGCAAGGCTCCTTCTTTCAACCAATCAAATTCCTTTGCCACTGCCCCGATAATCAATCTTAACGGCCGAAGTTTTACAATTTCCTGTTGGATAAAACAAACAAAATTTATCGCTGATGTAATGGAAACAATCTATGGTGACTGGCATAATTCGTTGCAGTTTATCCTTTCCACTAGAAATCAGAAGATCATATTCCAGCGCAAAAGCTACGGAAATGTTGCGTCGTGGACTCTGAACAGCCTTAAACTTTCTTTGAGCAACTGGACGCACGTAGCCGTCACATGGGACCACAAAACAGGGACTGTGTTAATCTACGCCGATGGTAAAGAAGTAGCACGAAGACAATATACTCCTTCGGATTATAGTTTTTACACACCGTCGGGAGAGCCTTACATGATTGGTAATGACGGTCGCCAGCAGTTCTACGGATCAGTGATGGATCTTTATGTTTTCGGCACGGCACTCTCTCAAGATGAAATTAATAAGTTAAGAGGTAAGAGATTTACAACGATTTTACATACTAAAAACTGTTTTTATCGAGTGTATGTGCGATTTTGGCATTACTTAGTCGGTTTCTTCTACATTTTTAACTTGTGATTTGTCCTGTTCTTGTTTATCTTGTACATGTTTGTCCTGAACTGTATATATAGGGGTCTGGGATCGATTTCCTGACATAGGTTCCCAGTTGCGTGTTAGTGCGCTGCCCACTTTACTGAGTGCATGGAACATTGACAGCTGCCTAGCGACATTGCACTCGCCCTAATGGTGGCCTGTCGTTCACCCCAAGTACAAAAGGGGCTAAATCATCGTGGGATTCGGAGCGTTCTGAATCACAGCTTTCGCATGTTCAGAAAGCACCAACAAAAACGCATAAGTTCCCTTTTTTATGAACATTCCCGCTTTCGCAAGCACCATTATATCTGATATTGTCCAAATTTAGCCAATGTTTTTTTTTTCTGCATTCGTTTTGCAAACGACAGGCACTTCAAGTGTGGATACAGTTTGGTGCGAGTGAAAGGAATTTGGTAACCCCTCTTTTCAACATGATGATTGTTTCCAAGCACTGTAGAGATTGCGCATGTGGCCAACACACCATTTATCTTATCTTTTGAGGGGAAGGGTGCAAAAATTGAATGAAAAACTGCCCAGTTGAGTGTGTTCCAGTGGCAGCGTGCCTTTACTGGAAAGGTTGTGGTAGACAATATAACAAACCAGTGCTGGGGTGGCCCTCGGACTGTTTCGCTTAGTTTCATCTACTAGGCTATTAGCTGTTAACACGACTGATATATGCGCTGACGCAAAGCCCTATGTTAATATAACATTGACGCATTTCCGTTGTCATTTTAACACAATGCTGAGTACCCTGGCTACCAGAGGATTTTCTTACACGCTGTCTAAGAGTCATCTAGACTTAGTCAAGATTTTCACTTTTAATTCTTTGTCATACCGCAGTGCTATATGGAAAAGTATATAATTATGTTTTTTTAAATTAAGTTCTTTTCATAGGACGTTGACCAGTTCACTCATGCATGCTGCGTTTCTTTTTCAAGATATTTTGATCAATCAAAATTTTCCCCTCTCTTACGATCTTGTCTAGGTGTTCCTGTGATCGTTAACAAGGTCAAGGAAGAAGAAGAAGAAACAACTATTGTAGTCCATTGGGAAGCCGCCTTAGATGGGGTGTGTCCAGTTCTATGGTACAATGTCTACTACAGACAAGTGATTTGGCCGGCGAGGAACATCCAATCTCAATGGAACTTAGTGGTCACCGTGGACAGGAATGCAACCAGCCACACTCTACACCTTAATTGTAAGAAAGAGTATGAAATAGCGGTTACCGCAGTGAATGCTCGCGGCGAGAGTGGATTACTTGACAGTGGAACATGGAAATTAAAAACAGGGGGAGGTAAATACCAGCCTTATTCGTAGCTGTTGTTTGGGTCGTGATAGGCAACGCTTTCTCCAACGTGGTTACCCAAATAACAGCTGCGAACTAAAGAAGCCTCAGAACTCTGGCTAGAAATTCCGAAGAAATGATATCGTACTCCTATATAGTGCTATCCATCTCAGGACAGACAAGAGTTTCTTTGAGAGGACCCAGAATTGTATTCGACTAACTTAATTGCTAAGTAACTGACTACCCACCTCTGTAAATGCAAATCACGGTACTGTTGCTTATTGCTCCAATAATCGTTGTTTATCCAGGCAAAAGGGCGATCTCTCTAGTTAATTGATGATAAATTGTCAAATCGTGTGTAAATTGACACTATTTGTGCTCTTGACATCGTTACTGAAATGTTATTTTATTCATTTCTCAACGTTTATCAAATGGTATTTTATGCTGGCCGATAAGGATGATCTTTTTATTACTTCTCCCTTAGGCTGTCGCGGCCATTATCCCCTTGTTTTTCACTCGACTTTAAAACTTCTCTTATTACAGGTGTACCTTCACCTCCCACCATTAGCAACAAGGAAACAGAAACATCGGGCTGCAACGTCAACTTAACATGGAGTACTCCCGTAAATAACGGATGTCCGCTAACCATGTACTCGTTTTACTACAGACAGATTCAGCCACGAGCAACAGCATCAATAAGGGACGATGTTAACATCACAGACGTTTTCGATGCTCGTTATTTTCTACCGTTAAGATGCGATACGCAGTACATGATCGAAATGTCTGCCTGGAATGCGCTGGGACAGAGCGACAAGTCAAAAGTATGGGTAACAAAAACCAGCTCAGGTAGGTTTCTATGGACCGAAAGTTCTGCAATGAGGCCAGGGAACGGTAAGAAAGTAGCAACTTCTTGGGAAAGTCTGTTAAAATTTTTCATCCCCAGTTTAGATGATTCACGAAATAATACGAATTCATGATTGAACATCTTAATTCCAGTTGACATGATAGTTCAGTTGGAAAGAGTATTGCACCGGTTATGTCGAGTCGCGGTTTTGCTGCAAGGATCCCTCGCATCTTTCATCCGTATTTTGAATCCCACTTGTGATCATTTCAAAATTCATTTGCATTTGTTTTTAAAATTTGTCGCGATGGAAAATCTCAGTTCCGACGTCTCTTAGACAAGCTAATAACCCTCGGTGACAATTAGCAGCTTTAATCTAAAGCTTCGTGTTGTGAAAATGATTGCGTTATTATATTTTTAACGCTTCAATTAAGGTTACAATGTATCTTCGGGTGTGTCTCCAGTATAACAGCTCTAGCGTCTTAAGATTACACTTAATATACCTAAACCCAGATATCAAATTAAAGCATATAGAGCTGGCTATCTAAATATGTAAACCATTTGGTAATAAAATGAATTGTCGAATTTTTTTACGACGTCTAAATTCGAACGTCCGAATCAGCTTTAAAACGCTATAACTCAAAGCGATTATTGTATTTTGCTAATTTGATTTGTTCTCAGGTTTCCGGACACAAAGAGCTAAAAAAAACGTGTTTGCGATTTCCCATATTCAATGGCTGTGAAAAGTTACAGAATATTTTCGAAAAAGGGAGAAAAAAAGTTGGAGTGATCGCACGGAAATGGCTCTTGACGAAAACGTTTTCGGAAATAAGAAATTCGCCGAACCCTTTTTGTTGATTATATGTTAGCCTAGCTTGTGTCCAAATTTAAGGAAAATCGAACAAATTCCCTTTGAGTTGTAGCTCTTTAAAATGTCCCCTACAAGCGAAAAGTTAACTTTGAGAAAACAGCGCTTAGATAAACATATCGCTTCATAAACAAACTCCGCCCACAAAAGTTATACCGTCATTTCTCCGTCAATTTTCACCATTTTTCGATATTTTTTTTTTATGAAAGTTCATTCTGTAAACTTTATTTTGAAGCCAAAAAAAATTTCAATAAATTTTCGATCTGAAGGTACACTGTAACCTTAAGCTAGCGACACACCAGGCGATTTTGTACGCTCATCGCGTCGAATTGATCGCCGGCAAAAAATTCCAAGCGTATTTCGCCAGTGGCTACTGAGGACACACTTGGTAACATGGACAATCCCGAGAGGCCCATCACTTTGGGAATTCAGGTGATGAAATCACGAATTCTGTTGAATATTAAGTTGACGTTTCCAGATTTCAATTGCCGGAGTAGGCACATTTAACGATAGCTTGCGATCGCCTGTGATCTTTTTTCGCCGATATCTGACATGCCAAATATAGGTGATTACGATCGCTCGTTGCGGTTTTCAAGATCGCTGGCAAAAATCAATCACCGTCGTCGTAGCCTGTACACCTGTCAATTTTAGCCAATCACGGCGACGAACGTATAAAAATCATAAGCATTCCAGTCATTTTTGTTTTTACTTGATACAGAATGAACTATTTCAACATAGGATAAGATGGTATGCAAAAGGTGAAGAAACGAAAAATACAGGATACCATTAATAGAGATTCAATTTCACATGGGGTGCAGTTATAAACGCTTGGTGTCCCACAAGTCAATGAACTCCCCCTTGATATAACATATTTCTTTGTGCCTCACCGTTAGATAAAATGATTGACGACGACTCAAGCGTACGGAGGAGTAACCTTTCTGTGTCGCAGTCTGCTGGTTTAGCTGCGGGAATTGTTGCCCTTTTCATTTTCATATTTCTGGTAGTATTTTGGTTACGGTGTAAAGCACTGGAAAAAAGGCAACTGGTTCATAAGTTAAGACACAGGAGGTAACTTGCCAAAATAATTTGTTTAATTGTATTTCAGTTTGAGATATATTCTAGAGAACACGTGGAGATATTTAATAAATTCTCTGCGTAAAGGTAAATTGAAGATAGTATATAATGGCGTGCAATTTAACTGAGTCTCGCAACAGGACTTTCATCACAGTATGTGTATGATCAATGCAGACCAAAATCCCGGCCTGACCAATCGATAAAATTGATGATCGGGATAAATCGATAATTGTTAGTTAATTGATATCGATTGGCATTGGCCAATCGATGACCAATCGATATTCACAAGTTAAATTTCCTAAATTACATTGATTGCTATCGACTGTCATGGATAGCTATCGACTGTCATCGACATCTCGTAGCGTATATAGATTTATATAATTACTGATATTCGCAGCATTTAGTACAATGAAACAGCTACTCGCAAACAAGGGGCTTTTTTGCTGGACCATGCGCGAACTGCTGGACGGTGAAATCGCAATGCAGGCTCACCACAAGGAAACCACTCCCAACATGGCTCGCGCTATTCATCTTTTCGTATTTCTCGTTGTTTTGGTCTTTGCTCAATGTGCAAAAAATGGATTAAAATGCGTGGTTTGCCTAAAAATACTTTCGACGTCGCAACGCAAGTACAGCAGACCAGTTTCTGCGTACATCGACGAGTTGTCGTCCTGCATAAACCCAAATGAGCTAGGTCAGGATGCACGCATTTGCAGTACGTGCAGAGCGGCCGTCTTAAAATCGCGAAAATCCGCGGAGACATTTTCGCATGTGTATTTTTTTGACACCGATATGTACATAGGAAAAACCATAGCATACGAAAATATATTTTTTTTACATTTCGGCGAGTGGGAAAATGCAAGCGCGACAAGGTTCTTGCAACTCACCACGGATGCCCATTGAAATATTCCATTAGCTCTTCTTGTCGTATAATCGGATTTGAACACTAAAACTAACACTACAGCAATTTGATTAATTGGGAGGCCCCCCAAAACCGTCCGTAATATAAAACAGGCGCGGGCATAAAAAAAAAGAGGTAGGAACACAGACTACGGCGAAACAATTGTTGTCTTTGACATTGTGGACGGTGGAAAACACATGTTTTGGTGAGATTTTGCGAGGACCTTGTGGCCGTACCTTATTCCCCCCTGGTCTGTATGAGGAAGTGGAAGAAAAAATGCAGCTGCTCCAAACGTAAGTTCAAACGTAAGTTACTAACTATTACATGCTAAAAAGAAAGTTAACAGATTAGGAATTGCATGACGCTAAAAGGGCGGAAAAGAAGCAGTATTCACTGACAGACAGACAGACAGACAGACAGATACTCCTTTATTCAATAAATGACTGATTCATTGATTCTTCAATTGCTTGACTTGCAGGATGCGACCTTTCAAAGGAGCTCCAGAGTCTAAAGGACACCATATACAAGGAATTCACGAAATCAGCAAGGCCTCCCATATATGATCCTGATGAGTTTGAAAAATTATGTGCCAGAGCTGGGGCTCATACAATATTTCATTCTATTCTGTCTGCCATGACTGGTGACAGGCACTCGTCAGAAAGGATTGCAACTAACAAGAAAAGAACCGTAGCAATCCTCTATAAGCTATGCTATGGCCTGAGTCAGGTCTGTAACTGGTTGCAGACCGACCATGGTGTATTTCTAAAACATTCCAACATTAACCAGTAAGGGTTGAAAACAGAACAAGCAATGGGAAGTTCTTGTAGTAAAAGCAAGGTCGATCAAATGATTATGGGTATGTCCCAAAAGGCTGCATTTAAGATTGATGAAATTGTTACACAAGCCATCACAAATAAATGGCAACTGCTACTGGTTATATATAGATGATTACACCTCTATTCACTCTATCAGACGCCCCAAAACTGATACTGTTTCCAATGCTAAATATATGTGTACCATCATCATTTAAGTGTTTAAGAATTTCCCAGCCCTCTCAGCCTGTCCAGTAACAACCTGCCAAAATCCAAGTGTTATTGACATTGACTGCCTGCATAAAAACAGTTTCGGATATTCCTACTATGCACAAATTGACTCTCACTTTTTCTTCTAAAATGCCTTCCTGGATAAGAGATTCATTTTTTAAACCAGAATTTGAAAGACACAGGATAACAGCACATGAATACTGTGATCATGAATCAGTTCAAACTATGAGGCAGATGGATGATGTCCACTTAGTAAACTTTTTTCAGTTAACTCTTAAAAGCAGTGATGACTTTGCAGCTGCATTTGATGCAATACTAAGTTCTAAACTATCTGACTACCTGAAAATGTTCCTAACACCTCAGCCTGGTGACTGGCCTGCTCAATTTTGCAGCCGTCAAATTGTATATGAAAGCCTTTAGGAATTCTGTGAGCCATCTGATGTCCCTGACAATACAGCCTCTTCTCATCTACATGTAAACCATTCCTACACCACAGTTGGCTCTTCTGGACCTGGAACACATAATATAAGCATGCACGTAAGCAATGATCAACCAAGAATCCTGTCCATAATTCCCTGCATTGGTTCCCTACATATTTCCTTAAATGGGAGAGAAACTGTTTTTCACGATTAACGTCCTTTTTTGACACTGTCTATACTCAACTTTTCCCAAAAAGCAAGATGGCAAAGAACCCTAAACCCTGGAGAGTCAGTCTTATACATGAAGTAGTATATGGTGGCTGGCTGTTTATTAGGGACAGCGTAAAGGAAATATTTTGTACCTGTAAGGACCTAGAATACAAAACATTGTTAAACTTGTTGGATAACTATTTGCCTCTAATCTTCACAATCTATAGTGTTACTTTCAAATTGAATAACTTTGTGGAATTCTTTAATGCCATGGTCAGGATTTGGACAATGTTTGTATGCCTTGAAAGGCACCACTACAATAAAGCACCACTAGTTTTGGCTTGCCATGTGTTCATACTATAACCTGCTGCGAACTTATTTGGTCATCTTTGACGAATATCCAGTCGAGAAAGCCCATAGCATTATCAGCTCCAAGATTAATGCTTATGACACAGTCCAACAACTAGAGAAAAAAGCTAAGGCAACCTTCCAGTCAAAGCTTGCACAGAAGAATTTCAAGGAACACTTTGCTCCACCTAAGAAGCAACAATTCACACTCAACCACGTGAGGAGCCTCAAGGCAAAATGTGCCAAAATACTGGCCAACATCTTTTTAGAAATAGCTAAAAACCCAGGAAAGGCAAGAATTAATGCTGATGGGAAAAAGAAAAATATTCTCTTGCCCAGAGTATTTGGTAATGAGCCAGTTAAAATCAAAGTACTACCACTAGGATATTGCAGCTTTAACATGCCACACCAAGACAAGCGCTGTGACTTACCAAGTTGTAACATTGCTGGAAATGAGCCATGGATTCTATTTGAGGGCTGCTCTCATTCCTTTCACCAGGCCTGTCTGTGCAATTCCCACTTCTGTCCACTTTGTCAAGAATTCCTTGCAGAAAAGGCAAAATGTTTATCAAAAACAGCTAAGGATGCTATTCTAAACCCGGAAACAAGGAAACCGAGGATCCCAATAACAATAGCAGCAACACTGAAGAATGTGAATCAGATCAGGACAGTGCCTTTGACTTAAAACCCCCTAGTGAAAGTGATCCTGGAAATGAAGATAGCCAGATTCAGTCAGTCAATGAAGCAATATCTGCACTACCATCGCCACCAGCACCACCCTTACCACAGGCATCACCCTCAACGCAGCCAACACCTCTATCACAACAACATCACCAGGTACATGCTCCTTCAATATCCAAAAGAACACCAAAATGTAGACAATGTGGGCATCCAAAAGGACACACACATCCAAAAAATGGCCCTGTTAAGTGTCCCGAGTGCAGAGGAGGTTTGTGTACAAGCCATAATCAATCTCAGACATCTCTTACAAAACAGCAATTGACACTTCAGTCAACTGTACATTATGGACAAGTCACAGAATGGATTTTACCGCATCATCTTTCACAATCTATGATTTTTGGAATCCCAATTGGCAGCAATGCCTGTACAATTATTGCCACCATTGGAGCAATGAAATTTTTGTCTGGTACTCTTCCTACCCCGTCATGCCAAAGCATCTTAACATCTGTTGTAACATTTGCAAATTCAATGAGAGAAGGAAGCATCCATTACAACACTAAATCTGCCAGCAAATCAACCCAACTTGGATGCCAGCGAAGCACTACAAACAAGAACTGACAACTTTGACCTCAGAATTGTTGAAGGGATCTTTTCTCCAGGCAGTCTTAAGAATAAGCTGAACAATATCTGCTCCTCACCGGATGATCAATGTGCTATTGTTACAACACCACCAGACAAATCTATGCTCCTGTGCTTTAGCAGTGACGAACAGAAAATTTCGCTATTTGAGAGCCATACCCATAAAAATCATGGTGGGTTAATTGCTGTAGCAAACTATGAACATGTTGACAATTTTGTTTTGTTTTTGTCTCACATGTGTGCACGTGATTGGGGAACTGGCATTTCTGAATCCAATATTACAGTCGTCAGAAGACATATTAATTAATTGAAAGTGCTGTACATAATTATGGCTAGCACATGCAGTTTATCAGTTTTAAGGTTACACCAAAGAAACTTAAAAGTTTCTTTGGTGTAACCTTTTGGGATATTTATAAGCTTACGAGTTAGTAATCCAGAAAAAAAATTTGAGTTGACAAGTCAGTCGCGTTTACCTTTATAAAAAAAATACTGTACCTACTATCACACACTTTTCGGTGTGTAAACTCAAGGATGTCTTGTGTTTTACTATAAACGAACGGATCTATTTATTATGACATTTGAAAAGGGCAATTTCCTGGGAGTATTGCAATCCTATACCAAAATTACCGATAGCCCAAGCCCACAAGTTCTCAGAAAATCTGGTTAATTTTCTCTTTTCCCCAATTTTGCCAACAGGCCCAACATAATACAATGGAAATACAAAAAATGAAAGTATGTTTTTCATCGGAATTGTTGTGGTTATCTGTTGTAGATGTCACACCATAATGCATAAAAGAATATTCATGAGACAATATTTTTATGGAAAATTTGGGGCTCAGTAACTACTACAATACACGACCGATCTCTGGAAAATAAAATGTTATGCTTTCACAAGGGTCACAGAAACTAAGTGTGACTCATCATAACATTAGTCAGGGGGAGGACCTGGGGAGAGCGGTAATGTATCTTCTTGAGCTCCGTTAACTTTGTAAGAAGTAGACATGAACAAGGACGAAAATGGGAAGACCCCAAAAGAACAAAAGTGAAGTTAAACGATAAAGAGAGGATCTCAGTAGTCTAAGTAGTGAAAACTCTCAAGGAACCCTCGAGGCGAAACGTAGCGACGCAAAACTCATGGCGACGAACGAAGATGAAATCTCAGAGGGAGAAAATGCTAGCGGAGAAGACCAAGTCCCGGCTTTGGCGGCTATTTGGGAGGCTGTGAAAAGAATAGAGACGAACACTAACCTAATCATGAATCAGGAAGAGGAAGAGGAAAAGGAAGAGGAAGTCTCATTTCCAATTTTTAGGCCAAAAAATGGTGTCCATTGCACTCATCAGATAGGTGGTATCTTGCATAACCACCCTACCCCTATACAAGGTGGGTCCTCGTCGAGTATACTTGTTATGACTGCTTCCCTTAAATACACAGCCAAGACCAATTATCATCCGCTTTACAAATTATTATAGTAGAGACAAAATATACAAGAATCGAAGAAAGCTCTGAAGAGTAAATGTCGGCCGATATCTGAGGGGAGCAGTTAAAGTGTATATTAATGAAAACTTGACAGCACGAAAATCAGGCTTATATAAGAAATTAAGAGACAAAAAACGACTCCATGATGATTGGAAAATCTGGACTCAAGATGGAAATTTTTTTGTAAAAACGGATCCTGCGAGCAACTCCACGAAACTAATTAAAACGGGGGAAGATATTGAGAAATTATAGTTTTTAATCTCAAAAGTTTCAACCTTTTCCCATCATTTGTCTTTTATTAATTGAGATTATATCCTTGTAAGCAATTATGTTTACCTCTTAAAGATACGGTAGCTGTATTTAGTTTTTTTTTCTTGACCTTGTACGATAGAGGCTTTGTTTTCGGTTGAACGGTAGATCCCAGGAGAGATAAAGAAGTGTTATCATTTTAGTCTTTGTTACAGTGTCCTTTGTGTTTTTTTCTTTTTGGCACTGTTATCTGTGTAATTAGCTTATGTATTGTTAGGTTCTTTTGTTCTATTTCTTTCTTTTATTTTCTCAAAGGATGTCATTACTGAAGATTTTCTCACTGAATGTGCGAGGGCTGCGCAAAGCGGAAAAAAGAAGAGCTATGTTTTCGTATCTCAAACACCAAAAAGCGTCAATTTTCTGCCTTCAAGAGACCTTTTCCAAAAAAGAGGATGAGAAAATTTGGCGTGCTGAATGGGGTGGCCAAGTAATAATTTCTCATGGCTCAGAGCATTCCAGAGGTGTATGTATCCTGGTTAATCCGAATAGCACCTTTTTGCCTGAATGTAAAGAGAGTGATCCAGAAGGACGTTTTATTTTTACCAACTTAAAACTAGGAACCGAAGAGTTCTCAATAGTGAATGTTTATGCACCGACTGATTATCTCCAGCAACTTCCCTTTTTAAGAAATTAAAGCCAATTGTTGATGTCCAAAGCTTGCATAACCAGAGTCATTATAGCAGGAGACTGGAATACAGGGCTTAACTACCAGGATAAAAGTGGAGGCTTACCATGGAAAGAAACAAATTATAGAAATGGATTATTAAGTCTAATGCAGCAGTTGAATATGATCGACATTTATCGCACACTACACCCGAATACAAGAACGTACACTTATGAGTCTAAGAGTCTAAAATTAAAGTCCAGAATCGACTTCTTTTTAGTAGCAAAACAACTCTTCAATTTTGCGAAAAAGCTGAAACTCGCATGTCAATTGCACCTGATCACAAAGCTATTTTTCTCAGTTTACAAATTGACCAAACATTTAAGCGTGGACCTGGGATTTGGAAATTTAATAATACGCTATTGCAAGACAAAGACTATGTCGATCTTATAAATAACAGCTATGCGGATATTCAAGAAAAGTATCACGATGTTGAGAACAAACAACTCTACTGGGAATTACTAAAAATGGAAATCAGAAACAAAACAATTTCCTATTCGAAAAAGAAAAAACGAAAGCAACGAGTATACCATGCGCGATTTAGGGGTAACACTTATTCTTTTGTTAAAACAATAGAATATTAGAGCACAAAAGAACGACAATACAATAGAATACAATACCATAGAATATATTAGAATACATAATTTTACCTAATACAATGAATGTGTACAATGTACAATAGAGCTAACACCTTAAATCGGGCATCATATGGCAACGAGATCAGGAAAATAACATTCAATATAAGTTAAAAGAGCTAGTTAGAGAAATCTGTAATAATGAAAATCTTACTGACGATGTTTTAAATGAATTTGAAAAACTCAAAAAGGAACTGAAAGATATATACGATTTAAAAGGAAAGGAGGCGATGTTTAGATCTAAGGTTAAGTGGATAGAAAATGGTGAGAAGCCAACAAAATATTTTTTTAATCTAGAAAAACGTAATTATGAGAAGAAAGTTATAACTCAGCTTAAAACAAGCGAAGGTGAAATCGTCTCGGACTTAAAAAAAATTAATGGTCAAATAGAAAACTTTTACAAGACTTTTCTGACTTCTAATATTTTATCAGAAGACCATGCAATCGACAAGGAATTTGACCTATTTTCAACTGAACTGAATAATCCAAAATTATCCCATGATGAGAGAGATGAATTAGAATATGATCTAACAAAAGAAGAGCTGTTAAATGCCCTAAAAGGATTTCAACCAAGTAAAAAACCAGGAGATGACGGCCTTACAAAAGAATTCTATGAAACATTTTTCGAGCTTATAGGCGACAATCTGCTGGACTCTTTCAATGAAGCCTTTAAAGAAGGGAAAATGTCGGTATCCCAAAGGAGAGGCGTTATCACTTTAATTCCAAAAGTTGAAAACAATCTTACTATTTTAAATAACTGGCGCCCAATCACACTTCTTAACGTTGACATAAAATATTTGCAAGAGTTATTGCGAAAAGAATAGAGAGCACGTTACCCAAATTGATCCACTCGGACTAAACGGGCTTTGTCAAAGGAAGATATATTGATCAAAATGTGAGATTGTTAAATGACCTTATGGAATACACCGACCTAAAAAAAGTCCCAGGAATCTTACTTTTCATAGACTTCAAAAAAGCGTTCGATACTTTAGAGTGGGATTTTATCCAACACACTTTAAGGTTCTTTAACTTTGGCCAAAATATCCAAAAATGGATATCTATGATGTACAGAGATGCTGAAAGTGGAGTTATCAATGGAGGTTATATGACAAATTATTTCAAGGTATCAAGGGGGGTACGCCAAGGTTACTAGCCGGCGAATACAGCCGCCTCTCATCGCTCCCGGCCGCAAGAGGCGTTCGCGCGAGAGAGCGTCTGCGATTTACTTTGAGAAATTCCATACTGATGACGAAAATCTGTCCCGCATCAAGACAGGAGCGCTGATTGGCCAACTTGATAATTTTACATAATTATGCTTTAAATTATGCAGTGTTGTAACTCAATCGCCAGTTGCGAAGATTAATCTTGTCTGTCGTTAGAAACTGTACGACTCTGCGTTCAATCTATTTGTCCTATGTTTAATGTTTTGACGTTACAAGCAAGTCAGTTTCAGGCTTTTATAGTTTTATCTGCGGTAAAGAGGTTTTTCTACTTTTGGCAATTTACCGACCGGATATGGCAAGTCACTGATATTTCAAACGGCGCCACTCGTGCACGTCTGGATGAATGAACATTTATCGGCGATAAATACGAGAAAGAAGACTCCCGTAATTATCATCATCAGTCTGCTTAGCTTTTAGCGGAAAGACTACCTTTAGACTCATGGCACCGCAATGGCCGGGGTCGAAAATGGCAGTTTCTTTCGCCAATATTTTCACGGCAAAGATGGAAACAGAAATAATATAAAACCACTGCGCGCAAGAAAATGTTATCCTTTGTAACACAATACAACCCTGTGTGCCTACATCCTCATGGACAAATGAATCACAATCTTTGCTCAGACGGATCTATAAAGAACCTTCACTTGTTTCATACAAAAGGGGTAGATCTTTAAAAGACATATTGATCAGGGCTAAACTGTAAAAATCAAACTACACTTAAAACCCAGTGAACAAAGGTCACAACAAACACGCCAGGAACTACTTGGATTTGTGATGGGCCTGTCAACACCTTTCATTTCATTTGGTTTCACCGCATGCACATTATTATAATTATACGAGATTAGCGACGGGTGATTTACGTCATCAGTATGGAATTTCTCAAAGTAAATCGCAGACGCTCTCTCGCGCGAACGCCCCTAGCGGCCGGGAGCGATGAGAGGCGGCTGTATTCGCAGGCTACAAGGTTGCCCTCTCAGCCCTTTATTATTTATCCTACTGGCGCAGAAAATACGTCAAAATCCTAGAATTAAGGGAATCGAGCTTCCAAATTCGGAGGAAGTCAAACTTAGTCAATTTGCCGACGACACAACGCTAATATGTAAGGACACAACGTCATTAACAGAGAGTATGACAATACTGAATAGCTTTGGTAAAGTATCAGGACTTAAACTAAACACTATAAAGACAAAGACTATATGGATAGGTTCGCTGAAGGACAATAAAACAAAGCCTTTAAATATAAATATAACCAAGGAACCAGTCAAAAGTTTAGGAACACATATCTCGTATAATCATCATAAGAATAATCCTGAAAATTTTTTCATTAAAATTCAGAAAATGGAAACGAAACCGAACATTTGGCTATCTCGTGATCTCACTCTTATGGGAAGAACTTTGTTAGTTAAAGCTTTAGGTATTTCAAAGTTGATTTACTCCGCCTCAATGTTAACAATTCCTGAAGAAGTAATTAAAAGAGTTCAAGAGAAGCTGTTTAACCTCCTCTGGAGAAACAAAAAAGATAAAATAAAAAGAGATGTCCTATTTCAGCAGCCAAGCAAAGGTGGCCTAAACTTCCCGAACTTTAGAACTACAGTGAAAGCGCTTCGGTTGAGTTGGATAAGTAGATTGCTAAATGACTCAAATGATGCTTGGAAGGCTATCCCAAATGCTTTCTTTAACAGATAGAAATGTTTCATCTTTCTACCTAGAAATGCTTGATTACTTCAGAGAACTGCGTTCAGCTTACTCAGTTCACGACGAGTACAATAGTGACCTTATTCTATGGAACAACCAAAGCATAACTATTGAAGGAAAATCGCTCTACTGGAAGAACTGGGTTGAATCTGGAATATACTTTATCCATGACATCTTAAATGAACAAGGGAAATTCCTTACCTATGATGATTTCAAACGCAAATAAAATCAATATAAACTTTATTAATTACTTTTAAATTTTGGCATCCATTCCGAAAAACCTTAAAACCAAATCAGCTTCCACCCCAAGGCCACTAGGATCCTTTCTCGATGATCGCAATGTATTTAACCTTTCCAATACTAAGTCCATTTTACTAGATAAAATGCGCTGTAAAGATTATTACGCTCTGTTCCACGAAAAAAACAGCTGTTGTTCCCACATCTGTTAAATCCTGTTCCAAAAACTATCTAAACGTAGCGAACAAATGAAAGGAATTATTCCGTAATATATCTCGTTTGTCTGTAGATAATAAATTAAAACAATTTTCTTTTAAATTATTACATCGAATATTAGTGACAAAAAGGAACTTAAAAGGTTTAAAATCGCGTCAAACGATCACTGTTTCTTCTGTAAACGCCCTGACTCCTTAGAACACGCGTTTCTGGAATGTTCTATTACCACCAATTTCTACCGTGAAAGTACACTATGGTTTAACAATGAACATAATACTGACTTTAACCTATCCAGTCAACAAACGCTTTTCAAAGATTAAAACCTGCCCCCAGAGACCAATCCAATACTAAGCCGCAAATTCGGAATCTTCGTAGTACTAGTTCAAAAGTACTTTTATTCATGTAAAATGATCGAAAAGTTTCCTGAATTTAGCGAACTAAAACATAAAATTTTAACGCAATGGAAAATTGAAAAATGTGAAATTTCCCTTGCACATTGCAGTACATAGTAACCGATAGAAAAGACCAAATGTTAAAACTAAATAAAACTGTATTTCTTCTATATTAACTTGTTGTATGTATTTCTTTTTTCGCTTTCTTTTTTTGCATTTCTTTTTTTTTTCTATAAATATTGTATGTAAATTGTATTTAGTGTAGTGGAATGTGTCTTAGGCCCCGACCACACTAATGCGTTTTCAAAAGTCTCCGTTTTCATCTCGAAGAAAACGAAGCAAAATATTTTCGCCCACACTAGCGTTTTCGCATCGTTTTCACCTGTCCACACTAAAACGGTCGAAAACGATGAAAACGACTGGGACCGGGGATTGCGCATGTGTTAAAGGTGATAGATGCTCTGATTTGGACGGGAACCGATGGCATGTGACGCTCTCAGTACGTCATCGTTTTCAAAAGTCTCCGTTTTCACCTGACCACACTAGAGATTTTACGTCACCGTTTTCAAATGTCTCCGTTTTCACCTGTCCACACTAGAAACGAAGCGTTTTCAAAACGATGCGTTTTCAAAAGTCTCCACTTTTGAAACCGTTTTCGAAAGCCTTCGTTTTCATCAGCGTTTTCGGGCGTTTTAGTGTGGATGATAGGCGAAAACGCATCAAAATGTATGCGTTTTCAAACGAAAACGCATTAGTGTGATCGGGGCCTTAATAAAGTATATATAAAAAAAAATAAAAAAATAAGATTAAATATTTTCAAGTAATAATTTTTCGGTCAAACGAAAAATACCACGCTAAAACGCTTACGAAACTGTAAGACACAAAAACCATAACTTCCCCAATTTTGCCATTAATGATCCCTAGATAAACCGAATTCTAAAGCATAGTGGTTACCATTTCTGCTAACAACGCTGTGGTTATCAATCCTAGATTTCGAAATAATTCCCTGTCAAGATGACAGAAAGCCAACTTGACACAAAACATGATGAAAGTTAAACGAAGATTTTCATAAAGCCTTGAAGCCGATCTCTAAACAAGGTATTTTAATAAAGTGCTAATGACTTAAAACTTACCGTGGTTGAGGCATTGGCAGCATACCGTCTTATTTCATGAAGGAAATCCAAGCACGAATTATGTCGGTGGCCACAACAGCCGCCATTTTCTCGTCGGAATGAGCTGCTCTTTCATCTTGTTTGGCGTGGCGGTTCGAAGCTTAAACAGGTCGATATTGCCTTAAATTGCACCAAGAAGGGTCCTTTCGGCATTCCGTTTATTCTTTGAGCTTCGATCAGCGTTTTTAAATGAAGAAAGCCGGTCCTTCCTTACGCACTTTACTGCTGTTAATCATTGTAAACAATCCGCTGAACTCAAGCGTACTGCGCATGCGCAGCAAAAAAGCCCCAGTCCTTGTTCTACTCGCATAGATAGATAGATAGTGTCTCTCCCGTCCGGCCTTAGGTAAGCCTTCTCGCGATGTCTGAAAGAGCCTTAGCCAACAACCCGGGAAGTAACGTAACATTGCTTTCAATATGTTTGCAAGTCAAAGGTTTCCATGCCTGCAACTTCAGTGTTGAAGTTGGCGAGGGCGTGGCGAGAAGAAAAAGGAGGGTTGCTGAGTTGATGTAGTAACAATCGATCAAACTGTAAAACACTCGATGACATTCGATGATAATCGATGAAAATCGATCGTGTTTAAAAAGTCACACAATTTTCCCTTGTCATCGATATCCAATATCAATCGATTCTGATTGGCATCGATTGTTATCGATTGATATCTATTATCATCGATTATCGATTTCATCGATGGGTCAGGTCGGGAAAAATACAAACTATTTCATTTGCATGTTCTATCCTGAAGCGGCTCTAATGTTGATTCCCCAGTACTTTAAGGGTATGTGGTTCGATACCAACAACTACGACTGGCATAAGAGAAACGCGAGAAAAAGTCAGTCAATTTTTGAAACACGCATAAGAGACTTTTATCTTAACTAGCTTGATTTCTGTGGTCAGATTAAAAAATAAACGACCGAGACCACTGCGGGTTTTTTAACTTAGACAGTTGTATAATATAGAATGATCTATTTTCAATTGATTTTGTTTTGTTTGTTTGTTGGTTGGCTTAAATGATTGTACACCGCACAAGCAAAATAAATAAAAGTCTTTTCCTGCTTGGTTTTTATTGGCGATGTTTAGTCTCATAGCAATTAATGCCGAGAGATCAACCCTATTCAGGCCGGAGGGGCAGCTCTTATGGCAGACTGTTAAAAGTGAACCTATGTTTAATTAGCTATTTTGTCGATTGTGATCTTCATTCTTATCAGGATAAAGTAAGAAACGAAATGTGAATACAGTAAAACTTTTTCAAATTAGCCACCCAATTTTTTTAATGATTGTCAGTGTAAAAAATAAATATAAAATAACTAAATCTAGCTAAATCTTAACCTACAAATTTAATACACGCAGAGACGATATTATATCTCCGTTACTTTGATGGTTTCAACTCAGCGCACCTAAAAAAGAGATGGTTGAGGGTGTGTAGGGGGTGGGGGAGGGTGCGGTTTGGTAACCAAAGAAAACACCAAAATAAAGAGATGGTTAAGGGTGTGTAGGGGAGGGGGTCGATTTGGTAACCAAAGAAAACATCTAATTAAGCTCCTAGTGGTTTCCATACTCCTGCTGTCATGAGGTGCATGAGTTTTTAGCTTCACGTTCATTTTCTTCCACAGGTCCAAGTCCACCATAATTTCCCTTCTACGATGGGAAGTTCTACCAGAGCAGGTTGAATTCAAAGAGGAGATTGGCCATGGTGCATTTGGTAAAGTGTTGAGAGGCGTATTTAGAGAGTCACCCGGAATCGAGGTGTTTTACAAATGCAGAACCCAGAGTGTCGACTTTAAAGAAGGCCGGACAGTAGCTGTTAAAGTCTTAGAAGGTACTGTTACAGTTCAATTCTAATTAATTGAACAGTTTAATACTTTTGTACCACTACTCTTGTCTTCAGTGTCAAGCACTAAACTTCACTTCTGATCAATGCCCCTTTGCTTTGATCTTCACCAGTCTCAGAGAGTCTTTGTATCTTTCTTTTGAAGATTTCGAAAGTTGGTAAGATATCAAAAAGTAGTTAATAGGAAATCGAAGAGCTCTTCAACTTTGAGTTTCCAGTATCCAATATATACTCCAAGCGACGGTGGGTATACTAATTAAGCAACCACCTGTACGGTGACGATTGGATAATGGGTGGATTGGATCGGTGAGGTTCACTAAGTCATTTACAGTTTGAAGGTTCTTTTTAGATGTTGGAGCATTCTTTCTCTTACCTTTCACTTTCTTTTCACGTTAACGCACATGTATCGACGAGAAATATAAATTTAAGATCTATTTTCTCTTTGCTCTTTGACAATATCAATACCATCTTCGTCCTTCTCTCTGAGCTATTCTCGTGCGGTTCGAGTATGGTAACTTGAATTTTCCTGGGAGGACGTACTAACGGAGGAGCTGAACCTGATTAATCGTTTTTTTTACTTTTAAAGCCAATAAAAAATGCCAGCAATTCAAACTTAATTTTGGTCTAATATTAGACAATACAGATCAAGAAGCCAGAGAACAGCTTGTGGAGGAAATGGAGATCATGAAGTCGATTGGCTATCACAAGAATATTGTGAGCATGCTGGGCTGTTGGGTTAACTCAGATCCCATCTTTCTGCTGCTAGAATATGTTCCGTACGGAGATCTACAGCACTGGCTAAGAAACAAGAGAAAAAAGGTAGGATGAATTAAATGACAAAATATCAATAAGAGCCATAAAAGAAACTATCTAGACGGTTATGTGCCGTTAAATAAACTGCTTGGTGTAGGGTTTCTTGGTTTTTGTATATTATTATCTTTCAGATCAATCGAGAAATCTTAACAGGCTAGACCGGTTTGACCGTGCATAGGAATAAATGCAATTTATAAAGGGGAAAGCCCACAAGGAAAAATATCGATCTTAAATTGGGTTTTATCTTACCAGATGCGGGAAAACGTCTTTTTGATAACGGGTTACACGGAACAAATTTGATTAGTGCAATCAAGTAAAGCGCGCATTGTTAGTAAGAAAACCTGAAGTAGAGGCGGATCCAGGACCCCCGATCGCGAAAGCGATGTTGGGTGATTTTTTTTTAACAATACTTATTAACCGATTAATTCCAACTTTCCAACAACCTCCCAGGCCTTTGAAGTTTTGAACTTGGAGTTGCCGTACTCATTTCTCTACTGAGGTCCAGAAATACTGTTTGAATGCCCCAACATATGTCGCGTTGGGATTATGAAATCATGAAATAAACTGTGACACGCATATTTTTGCTAGAAATTGACGCCCTTTTTAACTCTTATCGTGTATACTGAAGTTTTCTTTTGCCAAGTAGTTAGTGACGTTGGGGGTTCGGGACCACCCCCACAGACCCCTATGGAGCCTTAATTTAATGATTGGCACCGCCACCCACAGGTCCTCCTGCCAGTCGGCCCAGTGGGTGGCGGTGTCAATCATTAAATGAAGGCTCCATAGGGGTCTGTGGGGGTGGTCCCGAACGCCCCAACGTCACTAACTACTCACTGTGAATGCTGGTCCGGTACGAGACCACCGCCAAACCCCAACCCACATGGCACAGAGGTCCGGTACGAGACCACAATCCCATGGAGACATAACCAATTGAAGAAATCCTTACACCCCATATAAACGTGACAATGCCTCTCGGCAACGAAGCAATGACTGCCATTGCGTTTTTGAAAATGCGTGGAATCCCTTTGAAAGAAGGTGATGACTTATACGCAAAGAACAAAGGGACGTTCGAATACAACCCTTGCGGACATTGTGGTTTAAACTTCACCCAAGGGCATTCTCTTGTTGAGCATCAAAAATATGCTTGCAAGAAGCTGAGAACAGAAAAACGACCGAAAGAAATTTGTCCCGGCTGCAATCGAGCAGTTTCTAAAACAACGGTTTACAGCCACTTAAGAAATGGTTGCCCTCACGTGAAAAACAACCCTCGAGTTTTTATACAGCGGGAGGTTGTTCGAGATGTTTTTGCAAACATTAGCCCGCATGATCTTAATGCCTGGCTTGACGAGCAAGAACAAGAAACATATAAAAACAAAAGCCTGGAGGCTCTCAACCCCTTGCCCAGGATCCGAGATTTGAGCTTTGTTTCTGATTTCATCGAAAGCAAGTCATCACTCGCAGCTTTTCAAACTGAGTTGAGCGGCTATCACCAATTGAAAAAACATTCACCCTTCGTATACCAATGATGGCGACAACACAAGATTTCATGAACTTTCTCAAATCGAGGAACACTGGTCTGAAACAAAAGAGCGCCGACTGGCTCTCAGCCAGACAAAATACAATTGGTGCTTCTGAAGTCTCTGCTTTAACAGCCACTTCGCCGTTCGAAACGCGAAGAAGCTTGCTCTTAAAGAAAATTCAACCCCCGGTTATGCATAACAATGCGGCTTGTACCTGGGGCAATCTGTTTGAGCCGATTATACGCAAGTATTTTGAGCAAAAACATTCTGTTTCCGTTTTTGGTCACAGCATTTCTCTTAATCTGTCAAGCGAGCATCCGCTTTATCGAAAGGTCACTTGTAGTCCAGACGGTTATTTCATGAAAAAAGATAACACATTAAATTTGTGAGAATTCAAGTGTCCGTTCAAGCGAAAAATAGCGATGAACAGAATTCCTAGCTATTATCGCGATCAGATACAAACAGGGCTTGCTTTGAGTGGTGACATGGTCTCCAAAGGCTTGTTTGTTGACGGCTATTTCAGAATGTGTTCTTTAAAACAGCTTGAACCAAGTTTAGCTCACAATTCTTCTCTCAACGCCGGGAGAACATACAAGACAAAAAATAAATCAACTCTTGCCTGGGGGGTCTGTTATCTATTCAGCAAACAAAACATCAAGATCAATCAAGCCGAACTTATTGATCTTGGAGCAACACAATCAATTGCTTTGTTTGAACATGTCATGGGTTTAATTGCCACTAAAGAGATTTGGGTTTATTATGGCAAAATAAGAATGACGTTCACAGAACGTGACGAAAATGCTGAATTTCTACGTTTAAACGCTATGAAAGAAGCGTTCTCTAACCCGCGTAGAGAAGGGCCAAAACCTGTTGCAATGTTCGCTTGGAAATTGCTCGATCTCACTGAAATTTGGGAGTTTAAAAAACCATATTTCTTGAGGGGCATTCAAAGGTCTGTTGAATGTTTTCATGATAATCTTTCAAAGTTAAAAGGAAGAATCAAAAATTATACTTACACCGAGGACTCTGCCACAACTCCAAACACAGGCGATGACAAGGCCGTTTTGGAAGCCTTTTTAATGAAGCAAGCGGCAATGCTTACTCCAGAGTTCTGAATGCATTATTCCATAAAAATTCGTTTTTGATTATCATCGCATCAGACATCCATTGTTGTCTAAGATAATTTATAATCACTCGTTGCGGGGCTTCAAGCGGTGTTATAATGTTCAGGATTTTGTAGATCACAAACGTATAAGATATTCTCGGAAGCTGAGCTTCTATTTGTTTGAAGATACGTTTCGTTTCATTGATTTGATCGAGAGTCAACTGCACAGGCAGAATTTTGAGCTTTTTTATAAGCCGGTTCAAAGCATAACCAAATACATAACTTCGTCCCGGCCGATGGCTTTGTCTGTGGAAATTGTTTTGCTGCGTACATGCCTGAGCATCATCGAGCACTTCCACACGGCCGCATCTTTTACAATAAAGTTCACAAGAATTGATTGATTGAAAAAAGGAGCCACTACAGTCATAACAAGACAGGAGTCTTCGGTCCCAGCGTTCAATCTCCATGTCATTGTAATGTTTTTGTAGATATTGCTGCCCAATCTCTGCCAACCCCACATCTTCGCATAACTGATAAAGTTTTTCCGGCAGGCACAAGCGGTGTATTTCTTTTGTGTAATCGCTGCCGTATAGCGAGCGAAGGATGGCAAATTTGTGTTCTTTGTCAAGTTCATTGAGCCGTGCTCCAAACTCAGTCATGTCTATATTTAGAGATTCCCGTGACTTCCGGTGTTGTGTCTCGGGTCGTATTTAGAAAATTACAACTTTTCGAAGCTTCTCGAACATACCGAAGCGCCCCACAAATACCGAAGCGCCCCAACTTTGTTGAAAAAAGTTTTTCTGGGGCGCTTCGGAATTTATTTTTTGAAAAAGTTTTTGTGGGGCGCTTCGGTATTTATTTTTTGAAAAAGTTTTTTGGGGGCGCTTCGTTATTTTTGGGGCGCTTCGGAATTTATGGGCGGGATTTTTCCCTCAAGATTTGTAGATTAAAACCTGAATTTAATCTCTCAAATCGGACTTGGATGCTGCGGTGAGAAGACTTATCTTTTTTTGAAACTCTTGTTTGACTTCCTTGCGAAGTTCGTTTTTGAGTTTCTCGAGGTCTGGCGCTTGTGTTTGAGTGCCAACGTTTTTTTTAGTCTTTACACCATCCCTGATTGCAGCTTTGAGTTCGTGATATTTTTCCACCTCACGAGTAATTATGGCGAATTCTGCATCACTGATCCTCTTGTCTTCCAGAGCCTTTGAGACCAGCTCATAGACAGAGTTGCGTTTAACCAGGGCCAGTGTGTAGATTTTCTCGTGTTTTGTCACTTTCCGTTCTAAGCGCTTGTTGGCAGCTGTAAAGCCAACAGAGGACAGCCCACAGAGGGTCGCGACGCCGGCAAGTGCTGGACTTGCAATAATTCCGAACCCAGTCAATGCAGTGGCTAGGGCCCCTGATGACAGCCCAACAGAAAGCGACCCAAGGCTAACCGCCGAGTAATGAACTAAGGATTGGGTTCGTTTATATTTTTTTGCGACTTGTCTGTAATGCTCGGCTTCATCAGACAACTCCTTCAGCAAGTCAGAGATTTTTTTGAGCCGGAAGTCTTCTGCATTGATTTGAGTGATCTCACGCATAGGGTATAGCTGTTGTGTCTCGCTGTATTCGGGGGCCGTTGGAAGCACATTAGCAGAACTCATGGCGTGGGGTATATATATGATTTTTTAATTTAACTCAACTTCAAATTCCAAAGGCGCGCCATTGAAGTTGAAGAGGTCATTGTTCTCATCTCTCACTGACAGTGTGATAGAGTTAACAAATTCGCCAGACGAGACGCCACGCAAGACGTTCTGTTGTGTTGTCTCGTAATGAACCTTCTCAAAAGCTTTTCCACGAATATCAAACCGAGCCAAAACTGTCGAAGGTTTGCCATTGAGCAAGTTCTGTTCTTTGTCAACCAGGTCGCAGTGGACAAAGTAAGTGCTTGGAGATGTAAACCCTTTGACAGTTGCACTCCAAAACGGGGTACCACTTATACCAAGAAAATCTATCAGATTTTTACTAAACGTTACATTATTGGGACTTTTAATTAACATTATTCCTTCAGCTGTGATTGTATCAACTGTTAGATCAATAACTGGTCTATTCGTTTTTATCTCAAGGAAATCTTTCACAATGTTATCCACTGTGTAAAACCCCGGCATTACGAATACTTCAGTAACCCTTCCAGAACTGTTAGGTGCTGAGATCTTTGCTCTTTCTTTCAAGTTGTACCACGAGTTGGTGAGAGAGGCAGACAGGAGCCGGATATAACTCGGTTTCGGCAGTGGGTGGTCGAAATAGATCGTGTGAGGGTTCGAAGTCGTGACAAATGTCAACACAACCATGATGGTATATATATAATTACACATTTTAAATTATAATTATATACAATCATGTTTGGCAGACGGCCTGGTGGATTTAATCCTAATTCAAATCTTGGCATAACCATCGGTGGCCACAATTACGGACCCCCACCTCCTTTTAATTCAAACCTAAACGTCAATAGCCATCCTCCATATAAGCCACCACCCCCTGATCCTGAAATTGCTTGGTTAAGTTCGCCGGAGGCTGCCGAGCTCTCTGCCGCGGCCAAGGCCAAGGCAATTTCAGATTTCAAAAAGCGTTTCCCGCACGCTGATATGTCACACTTTGAAGTGCAAGTAGAGTATGGTGTCGACCACAAAACCGCCACAGGAGAAGTGCTTTACAAAGAGGGCCAAGGCTCCTGGGGGCTAATCACAGAAATGCCCCACAAAGATTGGACTGGCGCCGAAAGAGACGCTCTTGGCCTTGTCTATGATGGCGGTTTCCCTTATCAGTTATCGTTGGGGCAACCAGAAAAGTCAATCCCGGCCATTGCTTTCTCCACCACAATAGACAAAGACATGATGATTGGCGCAATCTTGAATGACAAAGAGCAAAGGATTTACGTCACGCCAACTGATTATTTCACAACGAAATACAGAAATATCTTCAGGGACACACAGATATCCTTCACTACCGCCAAATATGGCCGAAAGTGGATGGGTGGTCCTCATATGAGCTTTTGGCCACAACAACTCTCTTTCGCGCTGTGGTGTACAACAACCGGCTGCGGGATATCGCGTGACATTCTCTTCGATAAGAACTCCAGTCTATCCCTAACCACACAGCTCCGGTCGTTTTACCGGTTTCACGTTTATTTCACAACAAGGCGAATACTCTACCAGATGGGCGGGGAACAAAGCGTGAGTGCTTTGCCAGACGATCCCCCATTCAACCAGAAAGACAACAAGTATAACATCGACGCGTACAAGAAGCTTTGCATCGAGTTCGGTATCGACCCAAGTTCTGACTTCCGTTACACATACGGCAAGAACCACGGTCTAGGGAATGTCTACATTTGGGTTTATGGACATGGCCCAACATCTACTGATTACACTTATCCAGACTCTGATCTAACTCTGTTCGATGATGAGCGCGTCACTGACAGGAAAGACCCCAACTTTAAAGCCAATGGAATAACTTACGTTCGTAACGATCAAGGGGCGGACACCCAGTTCGAGCACTTTGTGCCAAATTACGCACAGGGGCTAACACAGCCAGGGCTCGCGCGTATGAACCAATCAATCGAGGACTTTGTACTGCATTCTTGGTTCACAAGCCAAAACCCGCAGCAGCATCATTGGAAAAGGAGGCCGGGCGTTCGAAACGCAGAGAGTCTTCCTGACCCATCTAGAGGAGGCCATTATACTGAACGACATCGCAACAAGCGTACAGCGTTACCAGCTTGCCATCCAAGCAACGAAAGTGCGCTTAGACTTTGCGACAGCACCCGGAAGCTGGCTCATGCCCTCGCGCATGATTATCAACACAGAGAGTGTGATCGGGTATAACAACAATCTGCAGGAGGCAACGCAAGGGATGAGGCTGGGCGTGAACAGTGGTGTTAATCTGGGCACGAAAAAAGCCTCCCTTCGCCACATGGACGGTGGACCAACAAAGATTAATCCACCAAACAGCCAACCATCAAACCCGATACATACACAGGCCATACAGGCACAGGGCATCGCCACACCCACACTACAACCAGCCCAACCCACACCACAACCAGCCCCAACACCACAGCCCACACCCGCACCAGACCCACAGCCCGACCCACATCACGTCTCCAAGGCAGTCGTTGGTGTGGGTGCGATTGCTGTGGCAGGCCTTTTCGTTTGGTTGAGATAAGTGTTCAAGACTTCGCACGCTTGGTGATCCTTTCAACAAGGAAGGCCACCACGGCAAGGATGAGAAGCCAGGCGTGTTCACCCAGAAAAGAGATGACCGACCCAGCCGCTTTGAAGATGAAGCTAACAATTGAGCCAATGAGGCCAGGCAGTGCGCTGGCTGCCTTTTTGCCAAGCTCTTTAAGCCCATTTCCAATAGCCTTGGTGGCCTTTGCCAGGCCGTTCAAGGTGGCGAGTACCACAGCGCTGATGGTGATGCCGGCTGCTAGAACAATAGCTTGCAGGGTCCATCCGTATTTCTTGAAGATTTCTCTGACCCTCTCTCTCAAAGACAGGGCTTGTTCACGCACCTCAATTTCTGTATTGAGCCTTGCCAGCTCTTCTTCACGTTCAGCAACCCGGTCTTCAGCAGCTGCTCTGTCAGAGGGGAAAGTGTCCTCAGCGTCTATCACTTGTCTGTCTTCAGCGTTCTGCCGTTCAAGCTCGGCTTCTCTTTCGTTTAACTCATCAAGAGGTTTAGTTGAGTTTAGCCTTGCTTCAACTTCATTTCTTTCCTTCACCATAGCAGAAAGGCGTGTTCTTCTTTTGTCCACCTTTGCCTGTTCTTGGTCTCGTTGTTTTTGTATTTTTTGCAGGGCCCCTAATTCTTTTTTCTGGTTTTCAAGATCTCGTTGAAGATTCTTTTCCAGCAGTTTTAGGCGGTCTTTCTCGGCTTGATTTTCAACGCTTGAACCGTGTTCATCCTCCAGATTGTCAATCCTAGCTTGATTTTGCCCAATTCTGTCTCTGAGGTTTTGCACCTCATTTGCTGCTCGTTGTTTTTCCACAGCAGCCCTTTCATTCTCCCTCAGTTGTTTTTCTGCCTCCTTCAATCTTTGTCTTTCTTCCCTTTTTGAGGCATCCGCTTCAGAGACAAGCTCTTCAGCGCTTGGGCCAAGGGATGTTTTGAACTTGTCTGTGAACGATTTAAGAAAGCTCCCATCTTGCTTGAAAATGAGAGTTTCCCCGCCTTTTGGCCCAAAGGAAACTATTTTGTCAGAATTTGCTGGTTTTTTACCGAAACCAATTGGGCCTAATTTCGGGAAGTTTACTTTTGGAAAGCGCCTTTTAATCCAGTCCATGGTTTTATCAATATCTTTGGCTTTTTCAAGTCCATCTTTGATGTTCCCAAGAAGAGGGGCTTCTAAAGGATCACCTGGCAGCCCACTTTGTTCGTGAGGCATTGTATGCATTTCATGCTGCTCACTGCCATGGTATGGAGTGGATGTACCGCCTGGTTTAAAGGGTTGCGTGGTGTCGGGCCCGGTGTCTTGGGTCCATCGACGTTGTTCTTCTTCTGTCATTCGGTTCCACATGACTTCAATCTCGTCATCGTCATCGCCGCCATCCTCTGTGCCTGGGGTGGGGGTTTCCTCAGTTGGATCAGTTGGATCATATTCGCCTTCGGCGCCTGTTGCCATCGTGGGTATATAAATATAAATTTTAAAAATACAAATATATACCATGGCTGTGCAACCGAATCTACTTCCATCTCACAGTGAAAAGACACTGGGCGCCATGAAAGCAGAGCGAACCGTCATGCGCATCACACACAACCCTTCTGAGGCCAGCCCCGGCGAGACACTTTATGACTCGGTACCCAAGCTGGGCACTGACGATGTTATTGTGTCCGGCTTGCTGTCCCTGGTGTTTAACCTCTCCCTAGCCGGCAGTCATGCAAACAACTTTCTCGTACAAAATGTTTCTCGGGCCCTGGTGGACAGGCTCGTTGTAAAGTTTGCCGCCACCACTGTCCAGGATACGGTTGGGTATGACATCTACAAGATCTTCGAAGATCTCCTCGGATCAGCCGATGAGCGGGAAAATATGCTTATGGAGGGCATCCAGAGTGTGGATTTGTGCAAGATCCGCTCTGGTGCTGGCGACAAGAAGACCTCTGGTGTGGATGCGGAAACCAAGCTGGAGGCAATATACAAGAATAAGTATCGCATCAAGCTGGATCACCAAATCTTAACTGACCACGGTGTTATATACCCTCAAGCACTGTATAACGATTTGGTCTTCGAACTAACCCTCGCTCCCGCAAACCAAGTTGTCCGAGGCTCAGACACAAGCAAGCTCGTGTACAAGTTGGAAAACATCCAGCTGGAGTATGAGACGATCAGAAGTGCGGAGCTGGCCAACGCAGCAACAAACACTTACAACAGTGGCAAGGAGTTCGCCTATGACCTGGTAATGCGAGATCGGGTGCATCCCTTCTCAAAAAGTGGTGACACTCGGCTGAATCTTAGGGTTAACCCACAGCGCCGGTCTCTCAAGGGCATCCTCTTGCTGTTCATCAACCCCTACACTGCTGGTGTCAGGGACTCTGAGAACTTTTTCAATCCAGACATCACCAAAGTGAATGTCACAGTCAACGGTGTTCCAAACAGGCTTTACAACGAGGGCATCAGTGGTACAGACATGTGGAGAGAGATAACCCGGCATTTTATCCCACACACGCGCGGCAGGCCCAACATGAACCTGACCAAATATCTCACAGGCAAGAAGTTTGGTCTCTGGATTGACCTGCGGGCCATGGGCGACACAGCCCTGCACGGCAACGGCCAACGGCTCGTCAACACACAAGATGGCGTGCAACTCGAGATCGAACGAAACGGCACAGGCTCTGGAAACGCACTCTGCCACATCTTCACCCTCTCAGACTCACAGATGAACATCATGGGCAGGCAGCTGGAATCTGTACAGTACTAAACGCATATATATACCATGGCAACAAACAACAAGATCAACTTTATTGCCAAGCCGGCTCCCCTGCCATCCACCGGATATCTGTCACACAATAAAATACAAAGACTTCTGGCAATGGCCCCCTCCCCTCCAACACATGAACCAATTGTTTGCAACCCAACTAATATAGGTGTTGGGTATGGACCCAAGAAAGCTGCCATTGAATGCACTAATCGTGGGGCCCACTAACTCTGGCAAAACACAGTATCTTCTCTCCCAACTGCGAGGCCCCTTTAGGGGTTGTTTTGATTACATCGTTTTATTCTGCCCCACATTTGTTAAGAACAAGACATACGATGGCTTCGTTGACCGCGATCCACACATCTTCGTCATTGTCTGCCAGCAGCATGAGATCGAAGACTGGCTGACGCTGGCGAGCTTCTTTTTCACATGCACCAACACTTTATTCATTCTCGATGACTGCGCCGCCTCCAAAGATGTCAAAGGCCGCACGGGCCAGCTGGTCAATCTGGGGTTCAGCGCAAGGCATGACGGCATATCCGTGTGGGTCTTGACCCAGCAGATCACCAGCATTGCCAAGCCATATCGTGATAACATTGCAGCGATCGTGCTCTTTTACACGCCATCCAGCAAGACAACCAAAGCCATATTCGAAGATTATGCCGGCGAGCTCTCCCACGAGGAGTACAAAGAGTTTATCGCAAGGCTCAAATCCCGCAAGTTCTCCCACCTGGTTTTCTCTTTGAGACACCCGTATGGAATTGGGTACAAAATTTAAACACACATATATACCACGAATGCGCCAACCAGTCTACACAAGCTCACTGTGCTTTCACAGCTTTTGGATGAATTGCACAACCAAACACTTGAGGTGCAAAACAGAATTATTAAAGCCGCTGGTGAGGAAGATCTGCGCCTCATGCTTCTCAACAGATATCCATTGCGGTTGAATTCTATGCCAGACACCATGGCGGGGCTTATACGAGAACTTGAAACCCTTTTGCCAGACATCAAGAGAATTATTGAAAAATAAAAAAACACATATGTATACCCCTGATGGCTGAAGCAGCTGAAGACCAGGCCGTTTTCGAAGTAATGCAGATGCTAGAGGCCACCCCTGGTGCCGCACCTCCCACAGGGCTAGTTGGAGACAATGACATTCCTGCCAAACGTGAGAAGCTGGCAATCCTTGTTTCAACTGGCAAGGCCAAAGAAGCCATCGGCGTGCAGCTCACACACGATCATGTCAAGCGGTTGTCAGACAAAGACGTTGACAAGTACTGCAAACGGTACGAGGCATACATCGGCAACAAGACAACCGAATCCCTTGTTGATTCAGCCATCATGCTCATATCCAAAGGCGTTGGCATGGTGGCCCCGGTTGAGGATGTGGTGGAATTGCAGAAAGAACTCAAGAACGACTACATCATCAACCAGGAGCTGTCAAATCTTGCTGGGGCTATTGCCGTGCGATGCGGGCGATTGCTGGCGCTTGCCAATGCTGCTCTCATCACAACAAAACACATCAAGTTTGAACGAGAGCCTGATCACAAGACTGACTTGATAGAATTGGAACCACCAGCCACACATCCAACCAGAGACAGTGAAGGCTATCCACTTGAGGGTCTTGATGAAGTTGGGTTGGGACCTGTGACGACCTCGCAGCAACCTTGAAGAAACCTGGCAGCAACCTGTCAGCAACCTGGCACATCTTGTAAAAAATAAAACTCACATATATACAGGATGACCGCACCACTCGAGACGATCCCTGAAGAAACTCCAACTCCAACTCCAACACCTGACCGTGTTACCTCTGAGGCTCCAAAAACAAAGCCTGCAACAGAAAAGAACCCCGGCCGTGTTGCTTCTGGCAAAAGGCTAGCAGAACGCAACCGCCTGGCCCGGGAACCAAAGAAAAAGGCGCAAGCACAAAACCTGCACCCTCAACAAGTGAAAACAATTCTGCAACAAGTGACACAACAAGTGGCACAACAAGTGACAGCAACAGCAACTCAATCGTTTATATTCTTGGGATTGGTGGGTTGATTGTCTCTGCTGCTGGTGTTTATTACCAGCGCGAAGCCATAATGCAAAGGCTTGGACGCAAATCAAACACACCAGCAAACACCCCCACGCCAACCCCCGCTGCAACACCACAAGCAACACCCCCATCTCGAATTCCGGTGAGACAAGGAATAAAAAATATGGAATAAAAAAAACATATATATACTGACACCATGAATCCTTTCCAAGCTTTGATGAATTCTGCTGCAATCAGTGGTGTGGTTCTTCTTTGGTTTGGACTTACTTCGGTCGCCTTTGATACAGTTTGCGGTTTAGCCTTGAATAAGCACAACGCGCCCAAGCCCGAGCCCGAGTCTGAGCCTGAGCCTGAGCCTGAGCCTGAGTCTGAGGACGAATCTGAGGGCGATGAGACACAATTCCATTTCGTCCGAGTTCGAGCCAAGGAATTCCGAACCCTAGCCAATGGACCTCGAGTCCGAACCCGAGGTCGAGGGAGAGGAAGTCGAGTCTGAGTCAGAAAATTAAAAAATCATATGTATACCGGGCACAAACCAATGTCTGACAACAAGCTTGTGAAGTCTATCCTCGACGCCGCAACAATCACTGGCCTTGTCGCTGGTATTGGTTGGATTGGTAAAAAGACCATCAAAGAAAACTTAACCGCTGACCCCAGTGCAAGCTTGATGAACTACGTCAAGTTCACAGCCGTCATGGCTGGCACCATAGCACTGAAGAAATATCTCGAGGACCAGAAAATCCTCCCAGACAACTTATAAAACCATATGTATACACAATGGCCTCGATTGCAATAATGGCTCTTGGCGCTGTTCTCAATGCGGCAGCTTTCACGGGCGGTAATTATCTCGCAAAATATCTGTCTGGTGATAACGGTAAGGCAGCAATGGATGAGAAAATCCGACATGACCACGCCCTTGAACAATACCAAGCGGCTTACGCCAAATACCAGAAGGACCGCACCAAGCTCCTCGACTGGATTGCAGCCAATGATCGGAAGGAACACCAAGCTAGCAAAAACTTCCAAACCACTGACCAAGCCCTAGTCTTGTATAACCAGATGCACCAAACGCAACCAGATAAACAAATCAAAGACAACAAAGAGCCTGTCTTCTCGGACTTCTACAAGCCCAGCCCACAACAGCAGAATGGCGAACTTGCGTTCATTGGAGGCACCCTGCTTGCGGGTGGGTATGCGGCTTATCGCTTTCTGTAAACAAACATATATACCCCTATGGAGACGAAACTCTCTAAGATCTATTACAGCCCGAAAGGGTATTGGAAAGGGCTTGCTGCTGTTAAAAAGCTAGCTGCAGCGGCAAAGGTCTCTGATGATGTCGCAAAGAAATGGCTGGTCAAACAAGCCCTTTGGAAAGTTTACCTCCCAGCGCTACGCCATATCCCTCGTCCCAAGTTTGATGTCTCATCACCCAATGCAGTGCATCAAGCAGATCTTCTCTTCCTGCCCCACGACAAACTTCCACACGGGAGAAAGGTTTACAAATACGCATTAACCCTTGTGGATGTGGCTAGCCGATACAAAGCAGCAGAGCCTCTAACTTCGAAAGAGTCTGAAGAAGTCTCAAGGGCATTTCAGAAGATTTACAGACGTGGGCCTTTGAAATGGCCGCAACTCTTGCAAGTTGACCCTGGGAAAGAGTTTATGGGTGCTGTGACTAAGACAATGGAAAACAACAAAACGACCATTCGTCGCGGACGGGTTGATATCCACAGAGACCAAGCAATTGTGGAGAGATTCAATCGCACCCTGGCTGAAAGGTTGTTTGGTTATCAGTATGCCGTTGAAATGAATATGCCCTCTGGCCGTTCGACTGCATGGGTCAAAAGACTGCCAGATGTTGTCTCGGCCTTGAACAATGAAGTAACAAGACTCACTGGCAAGAAGCCAAAGGACGCAATCAAAGAGAAAGCAATATCATCCAAGCCTGCGACTCCATATGCTAGGCCTGTTGGGGAGAAGGAGAAAAAGCTCCCACCACGGGTGAGTGTGAGATATCTTTATTATCCCGGGGAGCTTGAGGGCGGTGGTAGGCGTGCGACTGACCCGATCTGGTCTTTGAAGGTCTACCAAATACAAAGGATTGTCACCAAGCCAGAAGCGCCTGTCGTGTATTACCTTTACGATGGCCCTAAGAGAGGGTTTGTTCGTGAGGAGTTGATGGTGGTGCCCCCGGGCACTCAGTTGCCGCCGATGTCTTTGTGACCATATGCCAGCGTGTGGATACCATCATCCTTGATCCAGCGCTTTGAGTCAAAGGGAGAGAGCGTCGTCTTGTTTAGATGCTCACCGAAGATTTGATGGCCTTTGCTTCGGATCCTGTCCATCCCGTGCTTGAAGGTTCTCCTGTCGAAGAGAGCATCCTTGTAATTCTGGTGGGTTATCTCTTTCTTTGTGACAACCTTGGTGGTGCCCTTTGCTTTCTTGATGTTTTTGTCGTCATCCAGAAGGATTGAGTACATCTTCGAGCGAAGACACACAGTCTCCGAGATCGGCTTACCTGCGCACTCGTCCTTCATCTTACCGATGACCTTCTTGTTCTTCTGGCTGTGGAGGGGATGGTCCTTGGGATAATCACTTGTGTCGTAGAGTTCATCCAGAAGGTTCTCCATGTCTTTATAGACATCATCCGTCTTGATCTCGAGGAGCAGAGAGTCTGTGTCTGTGTAGAGTAGGTCTACGCACTGACCATATTTCAGCTTGAGATGTTTGTAATAAAAGTCCTACATCAGTGTTTTGGAGAGATCAAGTATGCACATGCCTGTGTAAACTGGGCGGTTGAATTTGATTTTCTCCTTGTGCATCTGGAGACCCGCTAGTTTGGGTCCAAAGATTGTTGCTCTGGAAAACAGTGGGCTTGCGATGAGCTTTCTCAGCTTGTCCTGCTCGTGCGCCCGTACAAGCTTCATGTCAATTCGGTTTCTGAGGTTCTCCATTGTCTTACCGAAGACGGAGTTGTTCATGAGCTTGAAGAAGTTCTTCTCGAAGTCGGAAGTGGCCTTCTTCCTGAGCTCGGTGTTCAGGGAGATGTATGGCTCCATCCAAGCCCTCTGCTCGAACTTGAGCATTTTGTGGATTTTCGTCAACTTCATCCCAAGATCCAGGTACTGCTGAAGATTTCTGTAATGCAGCACGTACCGGGATTTGTTGTTAAGGGTAAGGAGCAACTTCTGCGTCTTGTCTTTTGGCTGTCCCTCTGTCAAGGCCCTTTGGTATGGCGACATCCATTCCTTTGGAACGACCTGACTTTCTGGGGCAAGAGGATAAGCGTTGTGCTCATCATGCAGCTCCTCGGGGTACTCAAGATCAACCTCGAGAATGTAACCAATCTTTCTGTTTGACCTCCACCTCCTGATCTGGTGTTGTGTTGGAAAGACAGGGCACCATGCGAAGTTGCCAACTGGGAGATGTTGACTCATGGCCCATCCATAGAGATTGTTCGCTTCGAGATACATGATGTAACTTGACTCTTCGTTGGGGTTGTGGTCACGAAGATAGGGGTTGTTGGCCTTACAGTGCCGCCTGCTCTCCATGGATATGCCGCCTCGCAAGCCTCTTTCAACAAAGAGGTGCATGTTGACGTCTGTGAGCAGCTCCAGGTTGATTTTCGTATACCTGAGAAGAGCGTCCTATGAGAGACCAGGGCTTGTACAATAATGTGCCGGGTCAAGCTTGTAATGTTGCAGGCATGTTTTTCTGAAGTTCTCGAAAACATCGGCCAGAAGAAGCACATCTGTCTCAAGGTAGAGGTCGTGGTAATCCCCAAGCGTTTTGCATCCAAATACCTCCCACACTTTTTGCACGTGGGCGTATTCTTCGTCTGAGATGTCTTCCTTCTTGAGCTCGTTGTAGAAGGCATCCTTCGGCGGGAGAGAGGCCTCATCGAATCGAGCCCAAGAGTCCATGTATTCGTATGGGTAAATCCCTTTTTGCAGGAGAAGGCCGCGTCTGGCTTGGTTCTTCTCATGGCTTGCCGTGATTGTGAATGACTCTGGCTTGTTTGCATCAACCAGGGCACTGAGGCTTGACTGCATGAACTGCAAGCTGTCAATGAACCTCAGCTTGCCGAGAGAGAAAGAGATGTATTTCTCCATGTTGTTTGGGATGCATTTCAAATCAGAATGCGCATCCGCAATTCCACTCATGATGTGGTGTGCATCATAACCCTTCAAGTTGTGAAAGATTACCGGGATTATTTCAGTTTTCGGGTTGGTTCTGAAATGGTTGATGTTGCAAGAATGGTGAGCCGCACTCCGATATTTACCTGTGATGTAGCAATGATCTTTGACTGCGTCTCGAACAGAGTCTTGGATAAGGGGCTCCTCACAGTAGAGACAATCGACTTGCTCTGGTAGGTTATCAGGAGGTGCCTTCCTTTGATTCCATGGCCCGACAAATGGAAACACATCCATCTCGCCATCATAGTGCTGGACAAAGACTTTGAATGACTTTTTGTAGCAGTTGTTGGTGTGGCGATGAACGAAGCCCTCATAATTACCGGTGTCTAAGTCATAGATCGCAATGGCATCCCTGAAGTTATCCTTGATGAGAGGCTTGTCACAGATGTGGCAATCTGTTGCACGGTTGAACTCTGCCCAGTCTGCTCTTGTCATGGAGAGTGGTGCCTTGTGTTTCAACTCGTCTCTGATCACTCCTTCCAACTGTTGAAGAGTGTCAAGAAAGACTGGCACGGCGTCCTCTCCTCTGTAAAGATAAGGGCCCTTTGTCTCTCCATCAGAGCGAACAGCCAACATGCAGAACCCGCAGGGCTTATGCACTGATGTTTCAGTGGTGCTGCTCTTTTGGGGGTCTGGTATGCAGCCGTGGACCTTTTCGACAATGCTTTCGAAGTCAGCATATATGACCCAAGGCTTCTTCATCTGGTTTTGGAAGTTCTTGAAGTGGAGGAAGTTTTCGCCTTCTTTTGGCATTTCAGCTCGTGCCGGCCTGCCTTTGACTCCTCTGCAATAGAATAGATGATCGGTGAGAACCCGTTCTGAAGAAAAGGCTTGGAGACACCTGTCACAGTGATGCATGCGGCGCCTTGCGTTGAAATCACTGTGTAGAAGTCTGCTCATGCTCTTGATGAAACAATAATGTGAGGTGCGAGTGTTTGTAAGCAGCATCAGATTAATCCTTCGCAGATTGGGATTCTCTAGCTCACTGACTCTAATTACAACCACCTTGTTGTTCTTCCAGCCATAAATGTTGATTGGAAGGTTGTTTTGGCACTCAACCTTGGAAATCTGACTCAATGGCGTTGGAAAATCAACTCCAGTTAAGTCTAGACCATCATCAATGGGATAACTGCCTGGCCTGTCTGAGTGAACATTTGCAGGGAACAATGCAGATCGCAGTGCCCAGCGGAGACACTGGTTATCTCTGTTCTTCACATTGATGATTGCCTGCTTTGGCCTGAGTTTTGATGGGGTTGGGATAAATGTGCCACCTCGTAGAGGATGGTATGTCCCAAACTCAAGGTAAACAGTTTTGATGTTCTCAATCACCCAACCAGAACCCAACTGCTGCCATCTGGCAATCTCTTCCTCAAAGTCATTGACAATGCCTTCCAGGGTGCCCTCATCTCGAAGCTGATAGAGATGTGTTACAAGCAGTGGATTAGCGTTCCAAAAGAAGTGATTAATTTTTCGATTGTCCTCGCCTTCCATTGAAAAGTGAACATCGAATGACAAAGTGACCTTCACCCCACCAAGCTCTGTGACTTCGCGTGCAATTTTCTGGAGAAAAGCCGCCCGATTAGTTATGAAGAATGAATTGAGGTCCTTGATGGGGTAATCACCAGGGACGTTCATCTTATAACCATGCAACCAATCACCAAAGTAATCTTGGTTCCTTGGGTTGAAGTCAAGACGTTGAGCCGCCATGTTATATACAGGGGTTTTATTTTCTTCAATTGGTGGTCTCGTGCCGGGACCCTGTGCCATTGCCATGTGGGTTGGTATGTACAGGGGGTGGGGTTTCTTCAATTGACAATACCTCCTTGGGGTGGTGGTCTCGTACCGGACCAGCATTCACAGCTTGGTCTCGTACCGGACCTCTGTGCCATGTGGGTTGGGGTTTGGCGGTGGTCTCGTACCGGACCAGCATTCACAGTGAGTAGTTAGTGATGTTGGGGCGTTCGGGACCACCCCCACAGACCCCTATGGAGCCTTAATTTAATGATTGACACCGCCACCTACTGGGCCGACTGGCAGGAGGACCTGTGGGTGGCGGTGCCAATCATTAAATTAAGGCTCCATAGGGGTCTGTGGGGGTGGTCCCGAACCCCCAACGTCACTAACTACTTGCCATGTGATTTGATTGGTACATTAGTCAATTGTACCTTTTGCATGTTAGTCCCCTGAAAACACTCTTTTAAAATAACATAACGAGCCCAATAAAAAAATATCTGCATAGATTTTACCATCCAAAGAACTTCTGATGTCTGCATTAACGTTTTACATGCAATATTTACATGAAATGATAAGCATAAACGAACGATTAACTCCACCTGATAAATTCGTAGCCGAATTAACTAAAAAGTGCTACATAAAACAGTTTCCAAATGTAAAAACCAAGCACACGAACCACTCGGTGTTGAATGACCCACCACCAAGACCAATCTGCCTAAAGAATACGCCGCCAGGCCTGTACCCGACTGCCAAGTAAACGTTATAGAAAAGTTCCCATATTCCCCTTATACATGCACGTGTTTATGTAAAGCGAGCACTTTGGAATATTATCGTAAGGGTATATCCCTTATGTTGTGCTTCTTTCGATTTTTCTTCTGAAGGGATGCTATAAAAGGTTTTACGATGATGAGCGCGGTAAGTGCTTTGCATTGGATGCTGCGAAAGTACAGCTTTGCCGTAAAGATGACTCCAAATTGCCAAAAAACAAAACAGAAAGCACGAAACCAACAGACAAAGGCATCGGTGTGGACAGGGATGTAGAAGGCAGAGGTGAATGCTTTACTTCGACAGCAATTGAAGTGCAACTTTGCAGTGGCCAAAACCTTAAGGTACCGTCAGTTGAGAAGACCAAGGTAAGCAAGGAATTAATCAACAGCGTGGAAACACACGTCAGTCGCGCTACAGCCAAAGATATCAAGGACTTGGCCTGCTCTTCGGAGATTAAATATGAAAATTTCGCTTTCGAAAACGACGAAGACGAAAACGAATTCAGCATGGAGGGGCGAGTGTTGAGTCACCACGACAAACCCATCGGACAAAACTGTGTTGTCCCTGAAAGTGACTGCGATGAAGACGAGTCAAATGATGAAGAGTTGTTGTCGAAAGATATTCTGTGTTTCGCTTGGCAGATAGCGCGAGGAATGGTAAGAAGTCATCTTCAGCTAGTATTTTTAAATCAAATGTTACAATGAATCGTTTTGGATACAAATTTCTGTTGACAGCCCAGCGACATGATGTTTGTATGCAGCACATTCTTGTGAAATAAGAGGTGCATGTTTCAGCTTTATTGTATCAACAAATTAGATCATAGCTTTATGTAGATCAATTTGCTTACTCTCCGTGTCCTTTTGTCGTTACAGCATAAACCAGCGAGAAGGTGAAATAGAGTTGTCATGATTTCATTGACAACGGGTGCACAGCCCCAGCATTTTGAGATTTGTTAACCTGGACATCATTCATCATGGAAAAAAGCACTAATGTTTTCTAACAATTTTGGAAAGAAGCACTAATGTATTCCAACAATTTTACTTAACTGACCCACTCTACCATTTCCTTGCCCGACACTTTACTTAATTTGGCAGAGTTGTCACCTTTTAATATTAGGAAACTAATAGGGATAAAATGTCACTTTCTTTGGCTATGTACTGCGAAAAGAATCATAGCACGTGATAACGCCCCGAACAGGTAAAGAAAGAGCTTTTTGTCAAGGGAAATAACCTTCGTGGTTAATAAGCATGAGGACGCGTTACGATCGTTTGTTGTTCCTAAAGTAAATGCATACAAAATGAGGCTACAACAGTTTTTCTTCGTTTCCAAATTCTCAAACGTGAAATCATTGCATGATCCTAAGAGGGTTGAACTCTCTGAATGAGACTACAAAATTCCCAGCCAAGACTAGCAGTATTTCCTTCTCTCTTTGCTGTTTAAAAACTTGAATGGTATGTTAAGCACTGATTGTATGGCAGATTATCCAGTTTATTGGTTTTCTTTTCGCAATCGCAGAGCTTTTTGTCAAGCAACGGATTTGTTCATCGTGATTTAGCGGCGCGTAACATACTTCTTGGTGAGGACAGGGAGGTGAAAATTTCGGATTTTGGTCTGATGCGGCACACTCAGCAAGAAGTTTATGAAATCAAGAAAGGGAAGAAAATACCATACAAATGGATGGCCCCCGAGGCGATATACAACAGCCAATACACCACGAAAAGCGATGTGTAAGTGTTATGGCGTATACGTTTATATACATTAGGGAAATTGAAATCACTTAACTTAAAATCAAAACAGTAAATGGTCTTTACCTAGGAGTCTCAATACTGACTATGTCTGATGCGATCAAGCGATGTAGTTAGAATTTGCAGGTCTTAGTATGTCATCTGAAAATGGTGTAAGTTTGTTGCCAGGCTAAAAGCCAAGGGGGTTCTGTGTCCTCTAGAAACTATTTTGTTATTGGAGCTTAATTGTCCATATTGGTGGATTGTGGCCACAAAACTGTAGCTATATTAAAAAAATCTACTTGCACATTATTTTGTATAAACGTACGTGGTACAGGTTTAAACATTGAGGTATTAAAATAACCCTTGCGTGACAACCTTATATCTACATCTCGGCTGATGGTCCGTATAATACCTTGTATACAGACGCCCCTTCCCCTCAGGAAAAATCGGATTTCTTGAGGGGAGGAGTTGGCTGTATAGAAGCTACCAGATGAGTGTATTCCTTAAAAAGTATACAATTAGTAACCAACCTTTGGACAACCTGAGCCCCACTCTGAAATCATGAGAGAATTGTCATGTTGTAATGTCAGTCTCTGGTTGTTGACTGGCTATATCTAATAATTCTGAATAAATAATATTGCCTAGCACTGTACTCGGAGCTGTCGTCAAATAAACATTTTGTTTTCAGATTTGTCATATTTTTTTGAGACCAAACTTATTTTCTTACCTAGAGATTGAGGGAGATTGGAGATTGGAGATTGAGGACCAAAGTCCCGATGTAAAGTTCATGAGGCTTCTTACAATGTATAATTTAATTTTATATCGTTTTCATTTTGACGTTTGTGTTTTCACATAATTTTGTATTTTTTTCTTTTTCAGGTGGTCTTTTGGAGTTCTGCTCTGGGAACTTTGCACAATGGGTAAGAAAAACAGGAAAAGTACATTTGACTACAGGGGCGTAGCTACATGTACGCACGTGCGTACCTGAAAAAGTAGAAAAAAAAGAAAGATTTGGGACTTGAGGAGACTTGAGGGTGGGGTAGGAGGTAGGGGAGTGTTTGAAAACAGTGATCGTGCGTACCTCTGAAAAATTCCTGGCTACGCCCCTGGACTATTCTGGTTAGCAGACTTCTCCCGCATTCACGTATTTTCTTGTATGATGCATGAAACGATTAGCATGAAGGTTTTGTGGCAATTTTATTTTGCGAATATAATTGACAATTTCTTGGGAAATCATTTAGTTGGTACCCGTTGATTTTATTGGCAGTTAGCCCATTCTCAAGGCACTTTTTTGGAAAGTTTGATTGGAATCAGTTTTGATAGATGGATTGGAATCGGTTTACAGATGGATTGGAATCGGTTTATAGATGGATTGGAATCAGTTTATAGATGGATTGGAATCAGATTATAGATGGCTTGAAATCGGTTCATAGATGGATTGGAATCGGTTTGTATAACTGATAGATGAAAATCGGTTGATTGGAATCGGATTATAGATGGTAGAAATTGGTTTATTGTTGGATTTAAATCGGTTTATAGATGGATTGAAATCGGTTAATAGATTGAAATCGGTTCATCTATTTATTTATTAAAATATAAATTGGCATCGCTTTGTAGATCGATGAAAATCGGTTTATACATGGATTGCAATCGGTTAATAGAGAAACTTGGAATGAGGTCAAGTTAGTTGGAAGGTTTTTTTTCAGTGAATGTGTATACAATAAGCATAAAATTGATAAATTCAAGCAAATGTTATATTTCTTGGATGTAAAACATTAAATTTTGGCGCTTGCTACGTAAAAAGGAAAATTCTAAAAGAGCACGAAAATTTACTATATCCAGTGAGTTGATAAGGCAAATCGACCACCGAGATTCAAAAGCTAACGAGTCAAACGCTTGACGAAGGTTCGCTCTGGCGAAGAGCTTATGGACGTTCGCGATAATTGTTTATGCGCATCCTTACTGCGCTCGCAATTCATGTCGCAACGCCATGCTACGTCATGCACGAGCGCGCACAAGAGAAGAGATCTAAGCCCATAAAGGTAGCCTTTGCGTTACTTTGCTTAGACTTTACTCGCTTGGATGGTCGGCGACCTCATACTTTTTTATACATAATTTTCGTTTCCAATTCTCGACAGATTGTGAAAAAATTAGCAAAAAACCGATGTAGGAGCCGATTGGCTCCTAACGACCTCCCATGGGCTTTCTAATGTAACCGACTCTGTGATTGGTTTACAAGAATAGAGTACATGTACACTGCGGGAAAGAAGCCTGTGAGATTTGAAATTATTTCTGTGTGGTGGCTGTTGGAATTTCGGATTTTGAGGTTTGAGGTTGTTCTTCAGATACTGAAAGATTTGAGAAGGCCCTGGAGGAAGCCATAACAAAGGTTCTTGAAACTCTCGACGGTGTCGATACGTTAAGTGCCAAGCAAACTGATGGGATTTGCAATTTTATACGCCGCAAGGATGCTTTGGTGGTTTTGCCATCTGGATTCGGCAAATCCTTGTTGTTTCAACTAGTTCTTGGCATTTGCAAGAAACTTCACAATATGGGTTACAGTCATTACCCGAGAAAAAAACGATAGTGATTGTTGTTTGTCCACTGAATGCCCTCATTGAATGCCATATGAAGGAGCTAAAGCAATGAGGTATTTCGTGCACGTGTATATCTGGCGACGATATCTTCACGTGCCAGCACGTGCCAGCACGTGCCAACGCACGTTGACACAGTAGAAAATCTTCGCTGTGATTGGTTTAGATATAATTAGATAAAAACGATCAAAGTTCACCGAGAACGGTAAATCAAACCGCTTTGGGCCAGAGGTTTTCTCGCGGCTCCGCCACTCGTTGATCGGCCTTCGGCCGGCAAGTCACGAAGCTCGCCGCGAGAATACCTCTGGTACCCAGGATAACTTGCGGCTGTCAGAGTTTGCAAATGCTGTCGTTTAAGGATTAGATTTTCTTTCAGGGACGTTACCATTTGAATGAATTTGCTTAACAGACCTACTCGTATAAAATATGGCATAGAAAGTTGCATTTTAAAGATTCATTTGCAATATATTTTAGACAACAAACAAAAATTTATTAGACATATTAAACTTAAATACAGTTGCCCTGCAAATTAGCAAAAACGCTATTCGAGGCAGGGAAAAGTAATGTAGTTGAAAATAATGAAAGTAAGACAATATAACAATACAGAAGCTGATCTGTAGAGTTACAGATTATTTTAAAGCTTTAGATGAAATCATGATATTGGTGGCAGACACGGGAAAAAAAAGAAATATGCAAATTAAAACATTTTCATTTTCATTTTTTTGGCGACATAACACCCCAACTTTAAACGGCTGATACTTCACTGTCCGAGCTCGATCAGGCAAGCTGCTTCACACATAAACTAGAGATGAAATGAAATTTCCAAAAAAAAAAGATTTGATTGACATCAGTGTCACCGTAACAACGATCTGATGACGTCATGGTTTTTGCATATTAGTAATTTTCTCAACATCTAGACCTAAACTTTTAAAACGACTGGATGCCTCTTATAGTCTAGATGTATGTCTTCAAGACTGCAAAGTTCGAAAAAATTCTATGAGAGCGTTTTCGAATAAAATTGGGTTGAATATTTTCAATCAAAAATTTAAAAATTCGCATTACTTTCTGTTATTCCGTCGGTGCCAGCGTTTTCCTGACAAATTGAAACAATATTTTCACCATATATTACTCATGTGCCATAAAACTACAATTCCTTGAAGGTTTCATCCTGTTTGCTTCACTAGATTTCAGTTGATGTGATCAGAAGCAATGTCTTAAATATGCTCATTCTACTCACGGAAGTAACCCTTTTGTTAGGGAAGCGTTTATTTAAAAACTAGTCGATGAAATTTTTTTTAAATCTTTTGATCTAAAGTTGTACATGTAATGCACGACTTCTGCAAATTTCAAGTGCATTGAATCATTTTAAGGGCGCGAAATAAAATTAAAAGTATAGGAGACTTTTCTATTCGTCTGCCAAAGTTTCATTGCCGTATTATTTGTTGACAGCTGGTTTATTTCAGGACTTTCTCTTTTGTCTACATTTTACATATTTGTGCGCTTTTGAAACAACACGTTTGCCATGCCTGCATGCTCCAAAGCGATCGTGAAAATTCTTTTCATGGTACAATGACTACAATGGCAATTAACATAAGGCTGCAGTTATGCACATGTGACACGTTTAAAATTTATTCAAAAGTGCACAAATATGTAGAATGTAGACAAAAGAGAAAGTTCTGAAATAAACCAGCTGTCAACAAATAATACGGCAATGAAACTTTGGAAGACGAATGCAAAAGTCCCCTATTTCGCGCCCTTAAAATGATTCAATGCACTTGAAATTTGCAGAGGTCGTGCATTACATGTATAACTTTAGATCAAAAGATTTTAAAAAAATTTCATCGACTAGTTTTTAAATAAACGCTTCCCTAACAAACGTGTTACTTCTGTGAATAGAATGAGCATATTTGAGACATTGCTTCTGATTACATCAACTGAAATCTAGTGAAGCAAACAATATGAAACCTTCAAGAAATGTAGTTTTATGGCACATGAATAATATATGGTAAAAATATTGTTTCAATTTGTCAGGAAAACGCTGGTATCGACGTAATAACAGAAAGTAATGCGAATCTTTAAATTTTTGATTGAAAATATTCGACCCAATTTTATTCGAAAACGCTCTCATAGAATTTTTTTATACTTTGCAGTCTTGAAGACTTACATCTAGACTATAAGAGGCATACAGTCATTTTAAAAGTTTAGGTCTAGATGTTGAGAAAATTACTAATATGCAAAACCCATGACGTCATCAGATCGTTTGTTATGGTAACACCGATGTCAATCAAATCTACTTTTTTGGAAAGTTTATTTCATCTCTAGTATATGTGTGAAGCAGCTTGCCTGACCGAGCTCAGACAGTGAAGTATCAGCTGTTCAAAGTTGAAATGTTGTGTCGCCAAAAAACCCAATCAAGCCACCTTAACATCACAAAGTATTTGGGGAACATCAAGAGTAACAGAAATTGGGGCCGTATCCAGTAAGAAAGAACAATTTTTTTTTTCAAATTAGATCGAGAGTCGCCTCTCAGACATCTTGTTTCGGAAACGAAGTCGGTGAGCCCCTAATTATTATTTTTTTTTTTTTGCATTTCTGACACGAGTAACTCATTGCCTAGCTGTAATAAAATCAATGTTAGAAGATTTTTGCGTGAACGTCCTTAAGCACTGAAAACGCCGCCATCTTGGATGACGTCACAGAACCCAATCCTTGTGAAGGACATAATGGCTATCTTTTAAATGCTGAAAACTCAAGGGGCGCTTTAAACCCTATCACCAATAAAACCCACCCACCCTCCCACCCTCCCCCCCCCCCCCCCGCCAACACACACACATCCCATTCTATCATAGTTTAAGAAGCGTAATTATATACTATACATTCATATTTGTGTACCTGCAATATTCTAATTATAGTGTGATATATTGTAAAAAATGTAGGCGGAAATCCGTATCCTGGCATAAACAACAAAGAGCTCTACATGCTTCTTAAAACAGGATATCGCATGGAAAAACCAGACACGTGTTCTGACGAGCTGTAAGTAAGCGTACTATTATTCAACACGGTTTGCCTATCAATGAAAATTATAAATGTAGGCGTCTTTTAGTCAAGGATCGTTGTTAATCACAGCAGAAGGAGAGAGGGGACGACATAGTACTCCACAAATCTCACCATAGCTCAACCCGTTATGTAGGGTGGGGTCATTTGAGTTCTGGACACATTACCGTAGCAATTCATGTTGTAAGGAAATTGATATTAAAGGTCAGGCAATGAAGAAGGGATTTCATTGATTGTAAAAAAGTTATCGTATATATCTCATTTCTAAGATTATAGAATCCATAAGTTGAACTCTATGCCTATTCACACATGAATCCCCCCCCCCCCCCCCCCCCCCCCCCTAACATGCATGGCCATTGGCGTATACTGTTCCCTTTTTGTTAGATTTCAGCTGGTGTTGGAATGCTGGAAGGAGGACCCCAGTGAGCGACCGACATTTGATCAGGCCACAAAAACATTGGCGAAGATGATGATGGTTGGAACTCCTTATATGGATTTTGATTTGCTGGATGAGTCAAGGGCGTATTACAACGAAAATATTTGTGAAGAGGAAGCTACGAAGAACGTGGCCTAGGACGGTCGAAAATCCAAACCACTCTACAGTTTAATGGAATACTGAAACTTGCCTCCATATATGAGTTTTAAAACCTTTTAGAACTTATAGTTAGAGCATGAGCTATACTGGAAACATGGAGTTGGAGCACTCGACGAAAGTTTTTTCAAGCAAACAGCTAAAAATAATATGTAGACACTTACCGTCAGTTCTGTTATCCAGTCTCTTTCATTTCCACATCTTCTTGATGTGCAGATATAACTGTTTCCCACCAATTCTTGAGTGTATGAAATAAATGCCTAACAGCTGCCATTTTGAATATCGTTCACTCAGTCCCAGTTGTACGCTGCACTGTCTACTGAAACGCTGGGTAGGCGAGCGTTTCGTGTGTTGCTAAGATACCATCATTCCATCCAATCACACCATCGGAAATACAGTGACGATTGTATTGTGTTGTGTTTAATGGCATAAAAACACTGTCCAGCCTTCGGTTGGAAAGAAAACTATTTCAAAATTCAATCGGTTACATTAGAACAAGACTTAGATTCTGTTTATTGAAGAGCGTTTTAATTGCAATTAGAGGAGTTCGAAGAAAGAGATTGAAAGAAAACACTACACCAATCTCTTCGCTCTCATTCAATTTGATTGATTTTGACAAAGGAGAGTAACTATAAGAAAGTGGACAATACTAATTGAGAGCTTGTTAGGCGACATATACATTTATAATACTCTTATTTCACTGTATTTTTTATTTATTTGTTCTAAGGTATTTATAACATAATATATATATTTTTTTTCTTTAAGTCTAAGCTGAAGACGTTTCTTTTTAAAAGAGCATTTTATAATTAGTTGTTATTCTGAGTTTACAACTTTATTTTAGATTGTGATTTTAATATTTTATATTTTAAGTAATATTGAGTTAGAATATTAGTTTTTATCGGTTACGCTAAAACCTTCCAAATATTGAAGTCCATCGTGCGCTCTTCTATTACGAGATCAATACCATGAGCTGGTAGCGATCGCCTACCCAGCTGGTTTCATGGAAACTTTCAGCAGACAGCGAAGTGTAGAAGTGAGTATATAAGTGGGGGATATTCAAAATGGCGACTGTTTAAAAAGTAATTGAAACATTCAAAAATCAGACAGAAACAGGGATATATGAACAAGAACATATGGAAATCAAAGACACAGGACACAGATCAGAACAACTTTTGTCGAGTACTCGAACTTCATGTTTCCTTTAGCTCATGGTTAAAGTTAGTAGTAGCAAGACATTTAATTGCGCATTCAAAAAAGAAAAAGAAAAAATTAAAAAAATAAAGTTTATCGCTAACTTAAGAAGTTTTAATGGCGACGCTATATTTAGTCTCAAGAACAAACAAGCAGTCATAATCAATTGTTAAGGTTTCCTAGCCCATTTTACCCCAAATATCAAGATATAAATTCTCCTCACAACATCTTTGGTGTTTATCTCCATTAATCCCATGACCTGTATGTTTGATCGAGTATCAAAATTCAGCTGAAATTACTATGGGAAATACGATACCAATATCTTTGGAGGCTTAAAGGGTCAAGGAAACTGATTTTTAGCCTTTATAAAGTTATATATTTAAACGTCTGCTCATTATTAAATATAGACAGCATTTAAAGCTTGGGTGTCGAAGTAATTTTAGTAGGAAACAAGGACCTACAATAAAGCGTAAAAATTCATATGATTTCTATCGCTTAAGACGGTTTCTTTCGTCTTCAGAAGTCGCAATAAGTAATTGTAGTTGTTGTAATGGCAATGATATTAACTAAAATTTAGAAAAATGTTAACTTATTTAAGCAATAAAAGGCCGGGTAGGAACTGGAAAAAGGGTGAAGGTTCGACTCAGTTATAAGAACTCGGTTGTACTAACAACTTTTTCTGTTAATGATAGTTTTCAATGTTAGCTTTGGACTTGAGTGTAGATGTAATACTTTTTCCTATCTACGCCGGCTGGTAGCTGAAAATTAAATGGTTAAAATGCTACTTGAATCGCTAATATCTTTGAAGGTTTTTGTAACTCACCCCTCAACACAACTGTTTCTCGTCCGGTCCAAGATTAGAATCAACTTTGAGTTGAGAACTCAACTAATTCAAAATCATGCCGATACGTTGTCTTGAACTCCACTTTAATTTACTTTAGTCCCCAAAAGATAACAGTGAGAAACGATTTCAAAGGCAATAGAATATAAACTTGGACCAGATTAGGATTAATGGGCTTTCTAACAACGTTTTCTGGGAGCTAGACATATTATTCCTAGAGCTCCACAGTTTTATTTAAATTACGTCTCGTGTAGCTCTGGTAACGGACACAAATTGGAATTTTTTGATTAGCCGTTTAAAAATGAATGCGCAACAAGGTAAAAAAATTTACACTTCTACGCATAAGGTTTTACTTCCGGTTGAATTTCAAATGTTGGCCCGTGTTTCTCAACCTGTGTGGAACTGGAAGCATGGCCACTACAGCAACAAAACCAACGTTTCAATTTCAACGCAATCAGTGTGTAGCTTGAAGCAAAATTATAGGTGACGAATGTCACTCAGTTTTGTTGTTTGGTTTAGCAGGTAAAGATACTGCTGCTAAATTTCAAAGAGTATCGGGATTGCTCCTAAATGTGAGCGATTCGTTTTAGAAAATAATCAGAATGTGTCTTGGAAGACGAAGCTGTGAGCGGCCACGAATATTGAAGAAGTATGTCTTAATTCGCGAAAAGAACAACAAAACTTGCTAGGGACGAGTAAAGATAGTCAGAAATCCTGAAGAAATCAGAAATCCTGAAGAAAGCCCCTTTGTCGAGATTCCTTTGTTAGGGCTCTTTGCGTGATGCCTAGCCTCTTTGTATGACTGCTCTTTGCATTTGCCTGATGGCTATTTGCGTGATGGCTCTTTGCGTGATGCCTCTTTGTGTGATGGCTATTTGCGTGATGGCTCTTTGCGTGATGCCTCTTTTTGTGATGGCTATTTGCGTGATGGCTACTGGCGTGTTCCCTTTTGGCGCGATGGCTCTTTGCGTGATGGCTCTTTGCGTGATGCCTCTTTTGCGTGATGCCTCTTTTCATGATGGTTCTTTGCGTTTTGCATCTTCGCGATATGCCTTTTTGCGATATATGCCTCTGTGTGATTTGCCTCTTTGAGTACTTCGTTTCTGTCCAAAATGACTAGTTCTCCATCAGATTTGACTTGTTGAATATACGATTCGAGTTGTTTTATTTCATTTTCTATGAATTACATTTTGTAATAAATATATACCCCCATAGATTTGGTCGGATATGATAGCGTTCAGTGGCGAAACAAAAAATACAAAGCTGTACATACAACAGGCCTCAAACATATGGAATCGGTAGAAATATCAAGGCTTTTCGAAAACCAGTAGGCAAAATACAAAGACAATCTCTCTTCTGAATAACTGCAGCACGCAAAGCTTTTCTTGTTTCTTTTTTAGCTCGATGTTTTCCTCTAATTGTTAAGTCTTTCAGTTCTGCGCAAACTTGACGAAAACACTGGGAATGTCCTGGGTACGAGGCTCAGGCGTTCTTTATTTCCGGTTTCTGGTACTGAGCAAGCGCAATAGTACATTAATGCATTGGGCATAAGCTAACGGATGTCGTGGATTTCACGACATCCGGAAGGCTTTATTCCCAGAGCCTTCGTCGTCACAGTCGAATGTGGCGTAATACTTTTATGGAAACTTTCCGATGACAGACTCTTTCTAGGGTTTTCAGGTTAAATCGAATATGAGCGAGTATCAGCATCGGTTAAATACGATAAAAATACGATCAGAAGATTATCTTAATATACGCATTAACTTTAATGACACGGAATAAATAATACATGGAGCCGGGTAAATGCATCTTTACGACAAACTCTAGAATTCTCAACTGCATGCGACGATGCTGTTTTCTAGAATTTGTGTTTTAAACACAGTTAGATAAGATAATACGTTTTGACTTGTTTGAAGCCTCCGAATTTGGATCTAACAGCCTTGTTAGCATTAGTTATGTTTATGAGAACGCCGTTAAAAAAAAGAAATTAGACAAGGGAAGCAGTTATATGCAATATATGAAACGTTCTGAATTTAGAATTAGAGAAAATACCGCGCTATTTATTAGCCTGAGTAGAACTTTACAATGCTGAAGTTTCGTTTTCATAATCAATCAACATATTCAACTTTATTCTTGTGCGTGCAAGTTTACATAATAACCTGTTTAGTTTAAACAGGCAAATTGAAACAAATAATTTGTAGATTGTTAAAATATCAACTTGAACTCTTTATTGAACTGATTTGCATACTGGCGTGCCCGAGGCAATTTGCATATCACGTGCTTCTAGAATGTTCTGAATATATTAATGAATGTAAACAAGTGTAACATATTTGTATATCATAACATCCCCCTTTCTCTAAAATGTTCAAAGTGGTTACATATTAATAAGTCTCTGTGGGGGCTTGCTGATTCTTCCTGATCTGGTCATCACAACATTATCTGGTGGTGCTGCATGACGAGGTGGAGAGGTTGTCGTCACTGAATCATCTGACAATGGTTCTGGTTTTGATTCAGTGTCAATATCCGCTGTATCTGTCTTAGCAAAGACTTCCTTGGTGGTGTTGATGTGTCTTCTGTTGCGGCGATAGGTGGCTCCATTGCTGGCTTGAACTTCGTATGATCTTGGTTCTGCTAGTTTTTGTGTAACAATAGCAGGATCCCAGAGTTTAGTGTTTGGGTTCTGTATTCGCACGCTCTGGCCAATGGCAAGATCCGGTAGATCATGAGCTCGGCTGTCATACTGCTGAACGTGGCGTTGTCTGTGCTGAGTAATCTCTGGTGCAGCGCTCTGCTGAAGCGAAGACTTGAATGACAGTCCATCGTCGATTTTACGTTGGAACATAAGTTGCGCTGGTGAAGGCACTGTAGAGGCTATTGGTGTGTTGCGAACAGCCAACAGGGCTAATGCTGGGTCTTCATGCGTTTCTTTGCATTTCTGTAGAGTGCTCTTCACAGTAGCTACAAAGCGTTCCACCTTTCCGTTGGCTTGATGGTAGTGTGGGCTGCTCGTTGAGTGCTCAAATCCATATTCTTTGCTGAAGTTTATGAAGTCTTGTGATGTATACTGAGGGCCGTTGTCACTCACTAACTTCCTGGGTATGCCAAATTCAGAAAAGATGGTCTTGAGTTTGCTGATTATGTCTGGCGAGCGGGTTGAGGATAGTTTCCTTAAAACAAAGTATGAAGAATAATAGTCAACAAGCAATAAATAGTTAGCATTGTTCCAATAGTACAAATCCGTGGACACGACTTCCCAAGGTCTTAGTGCTTCTTGTTGGATGATTGTCTCTTTAGGGTTAGAGACTTGGTGATGCTGGCAGGCAGCGCATCCTTTTACCACGTCTTCGATGTCTTTATCGATGCCACACCAGTAAACTGCTTGTCTGGCGCGAAGTCTGCATTTCTCAATTCCTTGATGTCCTGTGTGTATCTGGCGAAGTAACTCGGCTTGACATGCCTTTGGAATAATGACACGATCACCTTTCATGAGGATACCGTCATGTACAGCTATCTCGTCACGGAAATTCCAGAACTGGTGAAGATCGGTCGGGCAGTTTTGGCGATGCTCAGGCCATCCGACCATGACTTGGTGCGTAAGCTTCTGGAGCAACGGATCAAGATGTGTTGCAGTCTTGACCTTGTCGAGTCGGCTAGTGGTCATGTGTACAAGAGATCCAATGCTGACGTCAAGTTGAGGTATCTCTGGTCCCGGAAGTGGTGATCTTGAAAGCATGTCGGGAACTGGCATCTGTTTACCAGGGACATACTTAACGATGTAGTCGTATGGTTGAATCTTTAGTAGCATTCGCTTAATCCTGGGACTTGCAGTCGAGACTGGTTTCTTAGTTATGGATTCTAAGGGCTTATGATCTGATTCCACTAACACCTGGCGTCCATATGTATAGTGATGAAATCTTGTCAAGGCGAAAACTATGGCGAGCATCTCTCGTTCTATGTTGCTATAGTTCTGTTCTGTGTTGGTTAGTGTTTTGCTGGCAACTGTTACTGGCTTGTTGTCTTGATAGAGTACGGCTCCGAGTCCGTCCATTGATGCGTCACACTGAATGGTCACAGGCTTTGTCGGGTCAAAGTAGGCTAGAACTCCAATAGAGGCGATGTTGTCTTTGATGCGTTCAAAGGCCTCCTGATGCTCAGGTCCCCACTGAAAGTCGACGTCCTTTCTAGTGAGTTTGTTGAGTGGTGCGCAGAGATCAGACAGTTCTGGGGTGAATGAAGCGAGGTATTTGGCTGATGACAGGAATGATAACAGCTGGCTCACATTCTGAGGTGGCTTCATGTCTTTAATGGCAGAGACTTTGGATGGGTCTGGCTTAATCCCTTCACTTGTCAAGATGTGTCCGTAGAAGCTGATGCTACTTTGCTTAATGTGACATTTGTCATAGTTGAGGGATAGACCACGTTCCTTGGTTCTCTCCATCACGCGGATTAGATTCTCATCATGTGTCTTGTCATCTTTGCCATAAACTACAATGTCGTCTGCTATGCAGATGATTCCTGGCAGACCGTCGTACGTTTCGTCGATCTTTCTTTGAAAGATATCCTGGGCTGATACCAAACCAAATGGGAGGCGTTTGAAACAATAGCGACCAATGGGAGTATTGAATGTCGTCAAAAACTTTGATTCTTCATCGAGAACCACGTTCCAATATCCGGATCTGGCGTCAAGTTTACTGAAGACTTTGGCGTTACTCAGTTGGGGTAGCACGTCATCAAGTTTCTGAGTGTAGTGGTGCTCGCGTATGACAGCATCGTTGAGTCGCTTAGGATCCAGGCAGATCCTCACGTCACCATTAGACTTGGGCACTACGACGATGCTACTAACCCAGTCCGTAGGTCCATCGACTTTCTCTATGACGCCAATGTCTTGCATGCGTTTGAGTTCCTTGCGGAGTGGCTCACGCTGACTTTCTGGCACGGATCTTGGAGCGTCCTTACACGGAACGGCGTCCTCTCGAATAGGTATCTTGTATTTTCCTGGAAGGGTACCAATCTCCTTAAAGCATTCAGGGTATTGCTTTAAAAGAGACTCCTTTGAAATCTGACCATGCTGTGAGGGCTTGTGTTGTGTCTTAATCTGGCATATGTCTGGTTGGCTATTACACAGGTTGCAGTCTGTGTCGCAGCTCTCGTTGATCAACTTTAACTGGCGTAGAGAAGGTAGACCAAGCAGAGGGGTATCGTCGGTTTCGGTCACAAGAAACTGAGCTTGCGCGGTTTCTCGGCCATGGCGAATTGCGGATGTGAAATACCCGAGGTGTCGTAGCTCTGATCCACCATATGTCTTGACTTTGACTTGGGCAGGCACAATTTTTGCTTCTGGCTTAAGCTTTCCGGAATTATCAAGGTGGCTAGGGAACAACTCACTGTAGATCCTCTTTGAGATCACGCTGGTAGGCGCTCCGGTGTCCACTTTGCAGCGGAGATTGTACGGTCCTCTTTCTCCATGAATTCTGACAGTAGCGAACAGTTCCTGTCCCTTCAGGGTGCAGTACTCTAAGGAGTCAAAGGTGATATCAGTAGTGTCGTCATACTCGCTATATGACGCTCCGGCGTATTCCAGTGAATTGAAGTTGGTTCTGGCGGCTGACTCGCGTCTAGCAGGCTGCTGGCTTTTGTCTTTCTGGTGATACTGCTTTGTGATGCAAACTTTTTCCCAGTGTCCCCGTTTTCCACAGAAGTTGCAGTTATCCCTTAAGGCTGGACATGTTGTGTCTCGATTGTGGGTGAGACCACAATTAAGACATCCCTTTTTGACGTTAGGGCGAGGTTGTGGTTTGTTGGGCTGGGTTGTTCGACCACGCTGAGTATTTTGACAGCTTGGAGTAGATTTGACCGCGCTTATGGTGTTAGTTTGTTGAAGTGCGGTCACGTGCTTTTGGGTTGCTTCCTCGGCGCGTGCGATTTTCATTGCATCATTGAGTTTCAGAGAACTATCCTTGATGAGTAATTTCTTGCGAACTTCGTTTGAGATGACTCCAAATATGAGTGCGTCGATTAGTTGTTCTTCTTTATCCTTGTACTCACAATCATCAGCGAGAACTCTGGCTCTTGTCATGAAACTGTCGATTGTCTCGTCGGGTTGTTGTTTTAACTCACGAAGCTGAGCTCTGACCACGCGAAAATTAGACTTCGGTCTCACGTACTGTTGAAGTTTCGACCAGTAGTTATCAAGCTTCTTTGCTTCATCGGCTGATAAGTCAAATCCATCGACTATGTCTTGTCCTTCGTCGCCAAGAAAAAGCTTGAGATAATTTACCTTCACTTCTTCGGTCTGATCATTTAACGGTCCAGCGAACACGGTTTCACAATTTCTTTTGAACTTTCTGTAGGTTTCTGGAAGATTTCTGGCTGTCCAGTCCATTGACGGGAGCGGTAAACCACGTAGTTTATCCATGGATGAATGTAGAACTGGTTTCTGGCAAGATTTGACTGAAAAAACTGGCTTAAAGATCCACAAAATCTGACACCATGTTAAAATATCAACTTGAACTCTTTATTGAACTGATTTGCATACTGGCGTGCCCGAGGCAATTTGCATATCACGTGCTTCTAGAATGTTCTGAATATATTAATGAATGTAAACAAGTGTAACATATTTGTATATCATAACATAGATAGCCGATGATGTTGAAGTTTATCTACGGAACAAAAGTAACATAAACGAGAACAACTTATTACTGATGAGACACCTGTAATTTTTAAACACTGAATAAACCAAAAAAAATAACATTTTTAATATGAGAACTCTGTATAATTATATATTAAATGTCAGCAATGTCACCAAATGTCCGAGTATTTTATTGAGTATTATCAGCATGGTCCACTGATAAACATGCAATGTAAAAAAAACACATCATGTTGAATGCTACGTTTTACCATCAAAATTTCATTAGAAAGTTTTTTCAGCGACATTAAATAGGAAATCAAAGTACTGGTTACAACATAATGAAGAATATGTTTGAGCTAAGTCTTCTTTCAGCTAAGTCTAATAATCCCAATTAGCATTAGTCGGTTTGCATATTATCAATCAACATATTCAACCTTATTCTCCCGCTTACAGCTTATACTAGGAATAGTTCTCACTAACACTGCCCCCGCTGTTGTTAACAAGCTTAGCATTGTATTTAGTAACTGTTAAGTTATGTTTTTTTGGTGTTCAATAAATGAAAATACTAATGATTGCGTTCTATATGTTTACCAAGTTCTTTAGCAACCTCGTTCCCTGGGTGGTTTGTTTTCTTACACCTTATGAACCTGTGCAATTTCATTTCTTTGTAGGCTAATAGGCGTACGTAATAGTACAAACAAACAAACAAACAAAGAAACAAACAATGCAAACAAACAAAGAGTAGCTAATAAAGAAGGGATTCCAGTGCATTCTCAAGTTTCCCTTGGTTTTAACATCAACCCAGAAAACTGAATATCCTCGGCCCTGCTAGTTCATAACGTATAATAATTACGCTCGCTTTCCCACAAAATAACCCATATATCCCGATTGTTTCCTTTGTGCCTGAAACATCACAATAAGTTCATAAGTGCCGCATCCCCCCACAACTTTGTTTCTCACATCCCCCTAACTCTTCGCACAATTTCCAAATGCTCTCATTTTGTTTAAACTCATCAGAAACATGTTATGTCACATTCTAACTTAAAAAAATGATGAAGTGGCAAAATGACAATTAGAAATATATCCCTCACTTTCCCACAAAAGTCCCTGTATTTCGAAGACGTTCACAGCTAGGGGACCGAGGATGCCCACAGTTTTCTGGGTTGATGTTAAAACCAAGGGAAACTTGAGAACCCACTGGAATCCCTTCTTTATTAGCTACTATGTGTCAAAAAAATCTTCTCCAGAAATCCTGTGTGCAAAATCTGGGAGGAATCTTCTCCAGAAATCCTGTGTCAAAAATCTGGGAGAAATCTTCTCCAGAAAATCCTGTGAAAATCTGGGAGAAAATCCTGTGTGAAAAAAACATTTCAAAATAGATTTTGTTTTTTGTCACAATGGAAACATTTTTTGTGTCAAAAAAACTGGGGGGAGAATTTCACAGAAACTGTGTTTCCCAACCATTGCAAAGTTCTATCTGGGAAAAAGTTTTTCCGGAAAAGAAAATGTCTGATTCCGAAGATGAAGACGAAGAAATAGATGACACTCCTGAAATTATTCAAGAAACATATACAACAATATGGCATTCTCATAAAAATCCCAGACTGGAACATTTTAAAGTTGTCATCCGTAAAAATCAGGGGAAAAACCAAATTCCACTCAAAGATCTTGAATTTTATCAAACACAAATTCTCTCCCAAATTCCCCGTGACAAAATCATCAGAAAAAAAGTCAGGGAGTTTGTCAAAGCTTCCAAATGGACAAAAGTCAATGGCAACGATCATGAAATTTTCAATCACATCACAAATCACGACGGGAATGACTATGAGCATCTGGAAAAGTTTCTCATTGACGATTTTAAATATTTTTCATTGACATATGATGATCTTCATCCAAACAGAAAAAAGTTTCTCAATTTCAATCAAGTTCTTTTCACCCTGCTGAAAAAGAATGGTTTCAACCCAAATGAAGATGATTTCAAACTGCTTATTCTTCCATCAAGAAGGGCAGAACAAGAAAAAATAATCCAAACCATCTTCAAAAGATTAAAATGGAAAGAAAATGGAAGCCAGTGATCATGAAGATTGTCCCACATGCTCAGAGGAAGAAGAAAGGAGTGACGATGAAATCCCAACAACATCTGACGAGGAATTCATTGTCTCTGATTCGGAGATGGAAGAAGAAGATCAAATAGAACTCATCTATGAGACAATGATAAATCTCCAAGAGGAAAACAAGATTCTCAAAAATGAACTCCAAAAGCAAAGTTTCATCCTCTGGGAAATCCACAAGGAATTGAAAGAAAGCGGTGTTTTGAAATCATGAATATGAATGACAAACATTCATATTCTAATGCGTCTTCTGGGTATCGCTCAGCGGAACACAGGAATTGAATTTATCGGGATATCCTTTCCATTTAACCAAGGCTTTCTTTTTCTTCTGGTCGCGGCGAATAACCTTTTCAATGCGAAAAATATTTTGGTTTGTCCTTTGGAGTTCCGCCTCGTAAAATGATCCAGTTATTTTTTCTCCCAACAGATCGACTAACCTATACGTTACAGGATTTGTGTTCAAAACATCGTCGACGACAAATATCTCCTCTGTCCAGTTCGGGGTGAAACCTTTGTCGAATATCTTTCGTTTGTATTTTGAAATTCGGACTTTGTCGCCGACTTTGAATTTTGCTGGGTTGTGTTTAGCATAAATTAGGTCTCCGAAAAGATTAGCGAACACTTTTTTCTCATTTTTCTGTTTGCTCACCTCTGCGGGTGACATCTTAATGCTTGAATGATAAGTGTTATTATATTGATTCACTAACCTGTCCAGTTTGTCAAAGAAAATTGTATAATTGTTAGCAGAAAACATCCGGAAGAGTTTCTCCTTCATCGTCTTGTTCCAACGTTCAACCACAGATGACTTTTCTTCGTTCTCTGTGGTATACAATTTTATCCCATTCTTATTCAGGAGATCCTTCATAGTTCCATTGAAAAATTCACTTCCTTTGTCTGTCCAAAGCATCTTCGGTTTTCGCGCCTTCGCAAATATGGATCGGAAAGCATCGGCAACTGTTTGTCCTCGCTTGTCTTTCAGGGGGCGAATCCAACCGAACTTTGAGAAAACATCGATCACCATCAGGAGATATCTTATTCCTTTGTTCCACTTTGAAAATTTCCCCATCTCGACCAGATCAGCTGCTCAGATGTTGTCAATCCCATATGAAATGACTTTTCGTTTTGGGAAGCGCCGCCTGATTGGCTGGTGAAGTTCATTTGCCAGATTTTGAGTCCAGCCTTCACTCAAAATCTTTTCCCGTTTTTTAGGATACCCAAACCAAGTTTTTGTTTTGCATCAATCACATTTCGTGCCAAAGCATGACCCCACTGTCTTTCTTTCCAGGGAATCACATCTAAAGCGGCGACCATTTTCCTGTCTGCTTTATTTTTACATTGACGTGGGTTTGATTGTTTTGCGCAGACTGAATAATCAACATCGTGTTGCATAGCAACTGCATCTGTTTTTCCTGTTGGTTGTTGCATAATTTCAAGAATCTTTCCCTTTTCATCGAATCTGACTTGCTTATCCAATGGGTTCCATGGGCCAGTGAAGTTATGCCCTGGGAAGGTGAAACCTTTCTTTGGTCTTGGTAGTTTCCCAATCAAGCTGTGAACATCCAACGCACCACCATCTAAATCTGCTCGATTTGTTTTATATTTTCTATTTGGTCTAATCGCTGTGGAAAGCTCATTCAGCATATCGGAAGAGGTTTTGGCAAGAAATGGTTTCATCTTGTCCAGGGCAAAATCCAATGCTTTTTTCTGTGCCTTTTTATTTCGCAACAATTCACTTGCCCCAAATCGGCCCATTTCAATGGTCTTTTTACCCAACCACGGAATTGCATGAGCGACACCAGTCAAAGCCAATTCTCCAAAGCCCCCACCTTGTGAGGGCAGATTCAGTTTCCCGAACTTTTCACAAATCTTGTTTTCTTTATTCCACAGGAAGCGCAATGACAAAACCACATCTTTCTTCCATTTTTTGCGGTCATGGTTCCAGATGGCCCAACGCATTCAGTTTGTTTCTTCTCCTTCACGCAATATGACTTCATTTTCAATCGAAATATTCTTTTATGAATCTTTCATTATGCATTGTATCAGTCAGACTGAGAGGCTGGAGAATATCATAGAAATCTTTTCCTTGCGACCATTGATGGAGGAAATAAAGACAATAATACCCGCAAAGGACACTGTTGATATTTTGATACTGACTGCTGTTCCAAATCACCGGTTTGCTGCTTTTGAATTCTTGTGGAAATCCCATTCCAAATGAGTCGAAATACCACGTGAATTTTTCACCCGGAGCGCAACAAACCCAATGAGTTCCTGCATTTTTCAGTGAATCCAAATTAATGATACAGGGGCTGTGTTTTTGTGGCATGAATTGATCTCTCGCAAAGATGCCTTTGAACTGGGGAATCTCCAGATAATCAATCCACTTCAACAGATCCACATTGGTCAGGGGTTTGTTTACAAATCTCACAATATTGCCCCGAGAAGTGGAATGCCGTTGAATGGACTTTTCGATCCCAGCAGAAGTCCCGTTCCTTTTTTTGATTTTTTTTTACCCATCCCAACAGAGTTTCCCCAGCTTCCAACGAATGGAGGAGGTCGTGCCCAAGGGGTTCCCAATCTGGGAGCACCTTTTCCTTTTGGACGACCAACTCTGGGAGCACCTTTTCCTTTTGGGCGCCCAACTCTGGGAGCACCTTTTCCAAACAAGTTTTTAACCGCGTCAAGTGCCAGTGGAATTCCAATGGATGCCAGCATAGTTCCCAAAAATCCACCAGACTGTTTCACAACAACTTGTCCTCCTGATTGCAAGGCAACCAAAATGTCTTGTGTCTGTTTTGATGTCAACAAATGTTTATTGTCAATCAGTTTCTGAATTTTATTTTGGGGAATGAGAAATCCACCCGTTTGTCCACCTTTTCCACTAATTGCTTTTACAACTTGACTCGCTCCTTCACTCGCCAAACCAGCTAATGCTGACAGCCCAAGTGTTTTTCCCAGGGTAGGCACAAGTGTTTTAGCAAGAGGAACAATAGCAGAAAAAAGACTGCCACCTTGTTTCATCACTTTTCTGATTTGCGTTTTCGATATGGATATTTCAACTCCTTTTCCCAAAGCTGCCGCTTTGCCAATTCGTTTCTTTTGATTGGCTGTCAACATCAGTTCATCACTTCCACTTGTTTGATTGTTTTTCAATCTCAGGGTGACTGGATTGTTTGTTCTGAATGCTCTTCCGAGCTTTTGTTTTTGCCCTTCAGATAAATTTACTTTATATGGGTGATATATTGTCATTTTAAATGATAACATATGTTTTAGGCAATGACTAATTCATTTCCGATTTTATTAATCTTTGCTGTTTCCTCATAGAGAACGACTGCATGCACATTGAAGGGATCAGTTGCATCTGCGTTCAATCGATATCGAAATATCAGTTGTTTTGGGTCTCTTGTTGGTTTTTCAGCTTGATAAGACAAGTCGAAATAAATGAGGCTATAATAAGCGCCATAATTAGCCAAATTCAGTTGAGTTCCGCTATTGAAGTCATTTTTCCTCATTGCATACGACATGACATCATTAAATATTCTTACTTTTGATTCTGTGTCGTAATCTGTTTCAGGATAAAATACCCCATTTCCATACTCCAGCCGGCAGGTTGACAAGGATGAGGCCGCATTTGCTGCATTTAGCTTGAAAGTGTCAAAGAGATACGGGTTATCTTCGGCAACATCATTATGGGGCGGAGCGGTTCTTTTCAGCCAAACAAAAATATGCTTCACATTATCAATACTAGCTGATATTTGAAAGAACCCTGATGATTGTGCAGGAGCTGATTGTTCATATGTCTCCCTCAGATACGTCCATTGCGTTTCTTTCAGGAATGAACTCACAAATTTGTCATAAAGAGAATCTTTTGGTGTAAGTCTTGGCACCCAAAGCAAAAACCGATTCACAACAACTCTTCCAGGATCAGTGCCATTTGCCATATGAATTAATTCATCATCACTCTGGAGATTAATTTCGAATTGCAGCTGCATTGGGACCAACATCCGGTCTTCCAGTTCTTCGAAAAAGGAAAAACGATTCAGGGGGATAATCACGTTAACATCTTTTGCACCTCCAGTCCCATTGTCTCGAAGTGCTTGAGTTTGTAGTCGCCTCGCTTCAAATCCTGTGTTATTCGCTGCTGTTGTCGCATTCGTATCCAGGTACCAAAAACTGTTTTTTGCTACTGATCTGCTGAAGTCATCGGAGTATTCTAGCAAATTTTTAACAAAAGTGACTTTATGCAGATTATCAGGTTCATAAACAATCTTTGTTGCAGATCGGAGCGTCATATGCTTGATCAGGGAGTGTGAGCCATTTATTACTGTTATCCTATCAGCAGCAGCAAACCCAGCGCCGTCTGCTATTTTCTGGAGTTGAAATTGCACTTCGAAATAAGCATTATGCCAGTCATAAAACGCTGATCTATCATTAATGGTGAATTTATAACCATTTTTTCCTTGTGATTGCCCATTAGCTGGAGCTATAATTACATTGTCCAACTGGAATCTTACTAATTCATTTCTTTGAAGATATTCATTCGATCGAAAAGCCATTTTATCTTCTTTTATTTCTTTTTCACTTCCTTCGTTTCACTCCCTGTCCAGAGATCAACCTGTTCAAGATATCATTAGTACTCTCTCCGGAGGCAGCAGGGAGTGATTGTGGTCGGGCTTGTTTCGCTCGACTCGCTGGTGGTTTTCCTGGTTGTTTTTTGCTCCCAATTCTCATATTTCCCAGTTTTTTCATGATCAAATCACCAGATTTTTCAGCCGCTGCTTTGCCTAGTTTTTCCCCAGCGTGAGAAATTCCAGCCTCCAATGCTTTTTTCGCAAATGGTTTCGCGACTTTCTTGAGTACTCCTTTCATTGCTGGTGCCGCCATCTTTTTCAGTGGCTTAAAGATGGAATCAAAAATGATTCCTGTTCCTTTGTGTTTATAAACAAACTTTCCCAGTTTGGGATGATAATAACGAGAAAATTCATATGCTTTCATTTTAGATTCGTTTTTTTAATATCAGCAAGAATGCTGTGTCTGCCCCGTTCAGGTTGACAATTCTTCTTTTCCCATCTGTGATATAGATGCGAATGGAGCTGATCGTGTTTTTGTTCACAGGGCAAAATGCTATTTTTCTGGGTTCACGCTCAAAACTATATGATGCTTGCAGAACAGATGTGGAAAAGGAATAAATGATGTCAGTCTCTTCCCATCCACAAGTGAATCATTTGTGAGATCGCAATGAATGTTCAGCATATCAGTATCTTGACTCAGATTTGGCACTCTGGGGCCCACATTAACTTTTTCCTTCAGAATCTTTTGGTCAAAACCCACAAGATCCCCGAAATTGGATTGGGTGAAATCCAGTTGATAATTTTCAGCCAGTGTTATTGTCACTCTGAAAGTTTCATTGCTGAAAGCCAGATTGATTGGAAAAACATCTTCTTTTCCAGCGACTTTCACCACTGTTGCTTTCTGAATGAAATCATTTATCCCAGAATACTCCCAAACCCCAGCTGGGAAAGCAATATCGGAAAATGTTTTCCCACCATCGGAAGAAAACCTGACCAGTTGATTTCCATATTGAGGATTGATGTTATACCACGTAAAACTCATATTGATAATTCGTTTCAACCCAACAACATATTGTTCATTCGGGTCAAGAATAATTGGTTGATTGAATTTTGTTGTGAAATTAGCAGGTTTGTTTTGTCTGTTCTTAACAGCGTAAGATGACAGGACGATTTCTCTTTCCATTTTATGGTTTGAAATAGTTTTTGAACAGCTTTTCATGCTGGGATTTATTGATAACTGACTCTTTCAGGAGAAGATCGAGAATGCCCACTCCAGTGTTTCTGATTGCCAGATTTGTGTTTCCAGCAAGGATAGAACCAATGATGACCTCAAGTTTTTTGAGAAGTTCTGTGGGGTTGGAGAAAAAACGGATGGCTCCACCTTTTTTTCTTCGGGTTTTGAGTCCAGAACCTGAAAATGTGTTCTTTTTCTGTGTGTAATGTTTTATATATTCATTCAAAACTTTGAAGGAACGGTCTATTTTTCCATGTTCCTTTCGCATTGTCTGTTCAGCTATTTCTTTGTTTTTGAATCTTTTAGTCCAAGCAGCTTTATACCCTTTTAATTGGTTTCTTCTATGTTTCGCATCGGCAAGAATGTTTTGCTCAAGATAATTTTGTTTCTGTTTTGCTGTGAAATTTGGGTCCTCAAGAACCCAATCCACTGTGTTATAAGTATCGATCTCCAATTCAGCTAGATATTCATCTGCAACCTCTTGGTGTTCTTTCTTTTCCTTTGTTTTTTTGTCTGCTTCCTTTTTCTTTTCTTGTTCTTCATCCTCAGGCTCCAGAGAGTAAGCAGGAACTTCATCTTCATATGGGGGTGGGTCATCTCCAAACTCTTGCCTCAATTCTCCCAAAAAAGTTTGTGGAGTTGATGGGATTTGTTTTTCTGCTTGCGGTGAAACAACCTCCTCATCAAACAAACTGCTAACATCCATCTCTTCAAATGGATCGACTTCTGGAAGATAATCTATGCTTGAATCGACTTTTGAGGTCGTTGGTGTTTTCCTCCGAACTGGCAAGGCTGGTTGTCTCAAATTCGACGCAATCACATCATCTAGTTTTGCTGTTATGGGGCGGAACATTTTTTCAAGTCCGATTTGACTTGTTTCTTCACCCAACTTTTTCTGGGTGATAACATCGTGAACAAAGTTGATCTTTTTCCCCAAAGCGGATTTGCTTTTGGCCATTTCTTTCCATTTCAATAGACTCATTTTATGTCCGCAGATACAAATTTGGGATGAAGAACAAGATGTCGAACATGATGTTAGCCCATAAAATGAAGATTCCAAATTATGATTGCCAGGACCCAATCACAAATTTTCGACAGCTGCATCCTTTCATGCCGGATCGAGCTTTCAGAATGTTGATCTGTGGTCCTTCCGGATCGGGGAAAACAAACGTTCTTCTGGATATGATCCTCCGCCTGCTCTTTTACGATAAGATTTATCTCTATGCGAAAAATCTTGATCAAGCCAAATATCAACATCTGCTGAAAACATTTCGCCCAATCAGCAAAGAAGCTGGGTATGATATCATCGAGGCATCTCCGGATGAAATCATCCCAGTTTCTGAATTGTCAGGGGAGAACCAAAAACTGGTTGTTTTCGATGATTTTGTTTGCGAGAAAAACCAAAAACCATTGGTTGATTATTTTATCCAGGGCCGGCACAAGAATTGCTCTGTGATTTATCTTTCACAAAGTTATTTCCAAACACCAAAAGATATCCGCTTGAATTGTTCTCATTTTTGCATCTTTGAATTCCCAAGCAACAAAGAAATTAGCGCGATCTGCAGGGAGACACAAGTCAGCAAAGAAGATTATTTGAAGGCAACGCATGATCCGTTCTCTTTCCTCTATGTGGATAAGCCGAGGAAATTCATTGCCAAAAACTTTGATGAAAGACTTTAAAATGAGCTATTCAAATGGATTGGTTTCTGAAACAACAAGCACTTCCCGGGGGGGGGGGGGGGGGGGGGGGGGGGTCGAGATGGAAGAGATGGATTGCCAGGAGTTGGTTTTAAACTGACATCAGCGGGGGATTATGATATGTCAAACAGAAAACTGGTCAATGTTGCTGAAGGAACAGAAAATGGCGATGCAGTCACAAAACATCAAGTTGACGCGCTAGACAGAAGTGTGGAAACTAAACTGATTCAACTGAGGGCAGATTCTTTTCAGGTTGATGGTTCCTCCCATATGACAGGGGACTTTGATCTTCGGGGCAGGAAGTTGATTCTTGCCGGTGAAATTGACATGGATCGGAAACTAATCACAAATCTTGATACTGATGAATCAAATGATCTTTCCGCGGTGAATATGGTGACTTTGAAGAAGTTCCACCCAAATGCTCCAGCCCCAACGCATGAAGTCACCAAAGACATTGATTTGAAAGGACTTTTCCATGTTGTTCATTCCAAGCAACAAACTTATGATGACCTGTCAGCGAACTATAATAATTTAATCTCCTATGATGACGCAAAGAATGTGTTCCTCAGCCGGAAAGAAACATTCCCAATGGAAACAAGTCTTGATATGGGAAATCAATTCGTTTATAACGTGAAAGACCCGACAGCAATCGATCAAGCAGCCAATAAAAATTATGTCGATCAACATGTTGAATTGGTGAAGTCATCAATTAGGTTTGTGGCTGGCACTGTTCTTTCCAAGTCTGGAGGAACAATGATAGGCCCAATCGATATGGGGACACATCAAATATCAAATCTGGGGGATCCAATAAACGACAACGATGCAACGCCAAAATCTTGGGTCGATTTAGAGATCGCTGTTGGCAGAACCAAAACAGAAAACGATTTGAAAAAATTCGTGAATGAAACATCCATTTCCCCCGCTGGAAATGACAAAGATGCATTTCATTTTCTCATGGATGATGCGGGGGAATCTTTCAATGAGCATGATTTGCAAATTGTGGGCGTTGTGGATTTCCCAGCTTCTCCGCATCATTTCAATAAGAAAGCGTTTCAGCTGAACATTGGGAAAGATTCTTCAAATCTGTTTTCTGGGAGAATGGGATTTAATATGCGAAATCTGCCTCAAGGAGAATTCACTTTGGTTGTTGAGTTTTTTCCCGAGGCCATGACGAATGTTTCAGTGGACGCTGTTTCCACGAGTTTGAATATCAATCAACAATCAACGAAAAAGTTTTCCAACTATTCTCGCTCACTCATTCACATGCATAAATGGCAGATTTCTCCACCGGAAATCGGTTTTTTTGGATTTGAAATGGCAGGGAACAGCAGCATCTCCTTCAATCGGAACAACTCATTTGATCGTTTATGGAATTGCCGGATCCCACGCAGATGTTCCCAGTTCTGTTTATGATTCTCCCTTCATCTTTGACTCAGGGAAGATGGTTATGCAGAGAGACTTGGATTTGAATTGGCAAAAGTTGTTGAATTACACACCTAAATCCAGATCAGTCATTATGGGAAAATATGAAAACGGTAAACATGACAATTATCTCTTCTTTGCAGATGATGACATAGACGATCCAGATCAATATCACTCATTTGGTTTTGACGTTAAAATCATCCAAGTCAGTCTTTATATTCATGAAAGTGTTGGGTCCATAGACCCTAATCAAATGTTAATGACTTTATTCTCCCAGATTCCAGGGGGTCGCACTTTTACTATAACAGGAACGCCTTCCTGGGGCGCACATTCAAAATTAGTAGTGTTCTCTTTCAATACAACTATTCCTAAAGAAAGAGAGTTGAGTTTCCACCTGTTCCATCATAGTGTAACTAGAAAAGCAAAAGCAACAGTTCTCATTGAAATATGAGTTCTTCTCAAAAAATGAAAACAGACATCTTTAGTTTCAACCACATTGACCCCAACATTGGGGAAGAAAAACTGGAAGAGATCAAACAACTCTATCGATTCTATCATAAAAGGTTTTGGTGTTTGAAAAGAGCTCACAAACATTTCAAAAAGATGAATTTGTTTGTGAATTTGGCGTCGTCCGCTCTTGTTGCGATTGGCGCAATTTCTGGGGGAGTGACAATGAATCCTGTGATTTTGGGAGTGATTTCAGGTGGAGGATTAGTCGTTAAAACAGGGAATGAAATGAAGAAATATGGAAACAAGATTCAAATGACAAAGTTCGCGTTCACAACCTACGAGCAAACATTGACTGATTTGCGTTTTGCTTTGAGGAGTGGAATATTCAATCGAAATGAATTCCTTCCAGCAATGGAAGCGATTGATGGGATTGTGATTGATTTAGGATTAGATTTGGAGAAGTTGAAAATATGATAAACGATTTTCCATTTCTGAGAAATGAAAAGATGATTCAGTCATTTTTGACGAATAAAACTCGCACCCAATCTTGCTCATTCTCCCAAGGAAGGGCCCGGACTTTAAACCTCCATTGTCCTTCTGGGAGAAAACGATTGAAGTTCTCTTCACTGGGAAAAGATTCATAACAACAACTGTTAAAATACTGGGCAAACTCCTCATAGTTTCGCACAACAGCATGATCGCCTGTCTCCAAGTTGAAGATTATTTTCTTGTCGTTTTCACCAACCAGTGGGTCCACACTGTTATCTTCCCATGGGGTGAACCCCTTGAAGATATCTTTTATGAACTGCCAAGTCTCCATGCGATTTTTCAACCAAGCTTGCTCTTCTCTTTCAACTTCTGCAGTCATCCTAGCGATATTTGCATCTATTTCCTTCTCTCGTCTTTCTTGTTCGAAAGGTGATTGATTCTCCATGGCCTTTGCCGCTTGACAAAAAAGGTCGATCCAAGATTCCTCCTCTTCAGGAGAAGGAATTGAATTTTGTGGTTGGGAGGTTGGTGGAACTTGATTTTCTTCTTTTGGTTTTCGTGGTTGGGGAGTTGGTGGTGTTTTCTTTCGTGGTTGAGGAACAGGCAAACTTTGTGGTTGGGGAGTGGGTTTTGGTTTTCGTGGTTGAGGAACAGGCCGTGGTCTTCGTGGATGGGGGATGGGTGGTGTTTTTTTTCGTGGTTGAGGAACAGGTTTGGGAGGAAGAGATGGTGGTGTTGGTTTCTCAACTTTTTCCACCTGGAATTTTTCTCCATCACTTCTTCTTGTGAAACTATTTCTTCCACTTTTCAACGCATTGCGGATGGTCCCTGAATCAATTCCCAGTTCTTTTGTAGCTGCAGAAACACTGGGAAAAATGGTTGTTGCCGAAGATGATGAAATGCGAATGGGGACGGATTGAATCTTTTTTGGAGTTGGTGTTTTATCTTCCAACCAAGGATTGACCAACGGCCCTTTTTCAAAGGTTCTGGACAGGAAGAACTTCTTTCCATCTTTCTTGACAAACTGTTTTTCCGATTGAAAGCCGCATAGATTGCTTGACGAGACACTCCAATCCATTGAGCCAACTCAACCATTTTTTCAAACGTTTGCAAGGGTGGTCCGTTGGGAGAATCATGGACTGCAAATCTATCTTGACTTTGATTTGCAACTCTGACTTCTCGGCCTTGGAGAGTGAAAACATTCTTCCCTTCATTGATGGCCTTGTTGAGAGATTTTGGAGGGAGCTTCATAAATCTTGCAAGATCCGCCTGTTTGGAAAATCTTTCACTGAGACGTTCTTGTGTAAACGCATCTATCAAAACCCACATTTTGATAGTTGTAAAAAATGAAAAAAAAAAACACAAGAATGTTCTCAAAGTTTTCTGGAGAAAGATTTTGTGAAATGATTTCCAAATGGATTTTGTGAAATGATTTTCTGGAAATGATTTCCAAATGGATTTTGTGAAATGATTTTCTGGAAATGATTTCCAAATGGATTTTGTGAAATGATTTCCAAATGGATTTTGTCAAATGATTTTCTGGAAATGATTTCCAAATGGACTTTCTGGAAATGATTTTCAAATGGATTTTGTCAAATGATTTTCTGGAGAAAGATTTCAAAATGGATTTTGTGAAAAGATTTTCTGGAAATGATTTCCATCCCACATTTGGGGATTTATCAAATGAAAAATCCACATTTGGGGGGTTTGTCAATCTTTTTTTCACTAAACCTTCACAGTGGCAAATGACAAGCATGTTTTTCTGCTGAGATTTATCAGGAGATTTTTTTGTTTCATTGAAAAATTCATTCCGGGTAAAGATTTTAAAACATAAAAAAGTGAAATCAGAATAAAATGAAAAAACATTTCCACCCAATCTCCTGAGGAACAAGAAAAATGCAAAACCGACAAAAATGTTTTTGCCCCACTTTAAGTTAATTTCAGTTGAAAAAACACTTTTCTTCCAAACCATCAAGGGAGATAAATGAAAAACCTCCAAACCTTTCAAAACCCTCACAGTGGCAAATGACAATCTTTCTAGTGACAATTCAGGAGAAAACAAAACCGACCTCTCCAATGACAAATGACGACCTCTCCAATAACCCTTACAGTGGCAAATGACAAAGAATGTTTTTCTGCTGAGATTTATCAGGAAGTTTTTTTTGTTTCATTGAAAAATTCATTCCGGGTAAAGATTTAAAAAAATAAAAAAATGAAATCAGAATAAAATGAAAAAACATTTTCACCCAATCTCCTGAGGAACAAGAAAATAGAAAAACCGACAAAAATATTGTCCCCTCTTCAAAAATGATTTCACATCACAGATGTCAAATCAAACTTCATCTTCATCCCTGTCCTCATATTCATCGAAAACTGAGGCAGTTTGAACCATTTCCTCCACAAGAACTTCATCCACAATCGCTGTGATTGATCTGATGTTTCCGCAGAAAAGATGTTTGATAGAAAAGACAACTTGCCCAAAAAGCGGCACGCCAATAAGTTCTGCTTGTTTCAGGATTGGCTTTTTCTTCCCATCAACCAACTCCCAAAAACGACAAGAGAAATCTGTTTTGGGGCGTTTGGAGGGATAAATCTTTGCGAAGATCTTTTCCTGTTCAGATTTATCTACTTTCAAGAGAGTGAAATCTCCTTTGTGAAATTTGGCAAAAGACGGGCCAAGTTTTTTCACTTCCGGTTGTTTTTTCACAGCAGCTGCATTGAGATGAGTTTCCAGTTCTTGAAAAAATGGGATGTTTTCTTTTGGGAGATTGATTCCCAATGAGAAAGAATTTCCTTCATGAGCAAATATTTTGAACTTTGTTTGAAGTTTCAGTTGAAGTTTTTGGTCATTGTGGGAACATGGGAGCAGACAATAGGTTATCTTTCCAGAGGATCGCTTCAGAGGATCTTGGAGAGTGATATCGGAGATGGAAATTTTTTCAGGATTCATTTTCTTGGTTGAGATAAAAAAATGAGTTTTTTCACTCCCAAATCCATTTCTCCATAAACTGCCTGTCTTTTTCAGTTTCGACTGGAAGAAAACCAGTGGCCATGTCAATAGCTTTCTGAAAGTTCAATTCATTTTCAACCCCGTTCATGAGAAAGATTTCTTCATCAGTCAACTCACATGCCTTGTGAAATCTGGGATGAATCCAACTGGCATGATTTTTCATTTCGGTGAGTGAGATTTTGGTTTCCTGCACAGAAAAGAAATCTTTGCCCTCGATTGTGAAAAGTTTTTCCTTCTTCATTTTTTATCCAATGGAGAAAAAATTCAAAACATGGTTTGAAAAACTTCCAGGTGTTTATCCATACCAGCCGACGCAGTTGAAACCAATCTGGGGACTCCTTTTCCTGGGCAAGCCTGAAGGAGTTTGTGGTGCATAGCTTTCTCTTTCATCAAATCGAGAAACTTTTCCAGTCTGGGAGATGCCCAAGTGATTTCATGAGATTTTTCAGTTGAATCCAAAAAATGAGTTCTTTTCCTGCAGAGTTGATTGAAAAAAACTGTGCGTGACAACCCAAATCGTTCCTGAATTTCTTCTGCGCAGAAAAAATCCTCTCCATCAATCTGGATAAATGGTGCTTCATCTTCCTCCTGAATCCAAAAGGTTTTTTTGTCAGCTCGTCTGAAATATTTGATTTGGCCTGATTTGAGAACTCTCAAAATCGTTTTTGATGAAAGTCCAGTTTGTTCACTGGCTTCTTTGAATGTGAAAAAAGTTTGCTTTTCTTTTCCTTCCTCTTGAATTGAAAACTTCATTTTAAATGGAGGAAAAAAATTTTTTCCCCATTTAAAATGTCATTGGCAGCATGGAAATCATTTGCAAGATCAACCAATCTGAAAGGATGGTCGCGATTGAGAAAAAATGAATTGGTGGACTTTTTAATGGAAAATCTATGGACTGGAGGTGGGAAACCCAGAAAAACCAACCCCCTGAATTGGGTAAATAAAAAAATACAGGCGCCTGTTTTGCGCCCTGGAAAAATAAAAGTTCCTCTAAAAAGAATTCCGCCAGTCATTAAAACACAAACAAAAAATATTTCAAACTGGGCAGATTGGTTGGAAGATGTGGATGATGTGGAAATTTGACAAAAATCAACTCCTGCAGTTGAAAGATTGAAAAGACAGATTGCTGCATTGTGGGGACGCAAATTTGTTGTTGAAGAAGGAAAATCTGCTTTGAGAGGGTTTGCAAGACAACTGGTCATTCAAGGAGATGATTCCCCAACTCCACAAGATTTTCTCCGGAAAGTGAAAGGTGAAGTTGTTGAGTTGATAAAGCAAAATCGGCAAACAAAAGTGAAATGTGTTTTGGTCTCTCTGTTGGTGAAACCCGATTTGATTGATGGGTCTATGATTGAAGAAACACCATTCTCCCATTCCCGCATGAAAAGAAATCTGGAAGGAAATAATGCAGATGAATTGTTTGATGAAATGGGCAGAGAAATGGTGATGAACCTGGAAAACTTCAACCAAAGAGGATCAAACTGGGCGTTTGAACGAGTGGTTCAATTAGAACTTCATCTCATTCGGTGGAAACCATTGAAAGGATCAACTGAAATTGAAAGCAAAACCAATGAATCCGCTCACTCCAACAGAATGGCAGATGTTCAATCATGCTGCAGTTTGTTGGTTATGCCGGGGTGAATTTGAAAAAGAGGGAGAAAAGATGAAAGTGCGAGATCACTGCCATTTCACAGGACAATTCAGGGGAGCTGCTCATCGCTCTTGTAATCGGATGTTTCAGAAACCAAAATTCACCCCAGTGTTTTTCCACAACTTGGCAAACTATGACTCGCATCTGTTTGTGCGAGCTTTAGGCACATTAGATGAAATTCTGAATATTCAATGCATCCCCAATAATGAAGAGAAATATATCTCTTTCTCCCTGAAGTTTGAGTTAAAAAGAGAGAAAACTCGGGATGGAAAAGAAATCGTTGTGAAACATGAAATTCGGTTTTTAGATTCATATAAATTCATGGCTTTTGCTCTGGGGAATTTAGTTGGAAATCTCCCCAAATCAGATTGTCAACAAACTGCCAGATTTTTCCAGGGAGAAAAGTTTGACTTGATGACAAGAAAAGGAGTTTATCCCTATGAATTCATGGATTCATTTGAAAAGTTTGCAGAAACACTTCCAGAGAAAGAAGCGTTTTTCTCCAGATTGAATGACTCGGGGATTGGAGATGAAGATTTTGAACACGCAAAGAATGTCTGGGGGAAATGGAACATGAAAAACATGGGAGAATTCCATGATCTCTATCTGAAAACAGATGTTTTGTTGCTGGCAGATGTTGTTGAAAACTTCAGAAAACTTTGCGAAGAAAACTATGGATTGGATCCTGCCCAGTTTTTCACAACCCCTGGAATGGCGTGGAATGCAATGCTGAAAATGTCAGGAGTTTCATTGGAACTGTTGAATGACGTGGATATGTTGTTAATGGTTGAAAGAGGAATGAGAGGTGGAAATTCAAATGCGTTTAAAAGATACGCAAAGGCAAACAATCGATTTATGAAAGATTTTGATGAAAAGCAGCCTTCTTCTTTTCTGGTTTATCTTGACGCAAATAACCTTTATGGGTGGGCAATGTCAAAGCCTCTTCCAGTTGGGAAGTTCAAATGGATGAAAGAAAATGAATTGTTGAATTGGAGAGAATTTGTTGATGGAGAAAATGTGGGATGGATTCTGGAAGTTGATTTGGAATATCCAGTTGAGTTGCACGATGACCACAATGATTTCCCTCTGGCTCCAGAAAGTTTGAAACTGGATGGAGTGTGGAAGTTGACTCAAAATCTGAGAGACAAAGAAAGAATGGTTCTGCATGGAGAAAATCTGAAACTCTTTCTTTCCCTGGGAATGAAACTGAAAAAAGTGAGAAGAGGAATTTCATTTCAGGAAGTTGCTTTCATGAAATCCTATATTGACACAAACACAAAACTGAGGATGAATGGGAAAAATGCATTTGAAAAAGATTTCTTCAAACTGATGAACAATTCAGTGTTTGGAAAGACAATGGAAAATGTGCGAAAAAGAGTTTCCATTGAATTGGTAAAAGATGTTGCAAGAGCAGAAAAGTTGATCAACGAACCAAACTTTGCTGATGTGCAGATTTTCGATGAATTTTTGATTGCGGTCAAGATGAGAAAGACGCAGATTCTTATGAATAAACCAGTTTATGTGGGAATGTCAATTCTGGATCTCTCCAAAACCCTGATGTATGACTTTCATTATGGATATGCAAAGAAAAAGTGGAAAGATTTGCAAGTTCTTTACACAGACACAGATTCATTGGTTTTGGAGATTGGGACAGATGATTTCTTTGCAGATATTGCAGATGATGTGAAAGAACGTTTTGACACAAATGACTTTTCCAGAGATCATCCTGCTGTTTTGAATGGGTTGCCCATTGTGAAAGAAAATAAGAAAAAGATTGGGTTGATGAAAGATGAATGTGCTGGAAAAATCATGACAGAATTTGTGGCATTGAGGCCAAAACTTTATGCCTTCCTGTTAGGTGATGGTAAAGAAGAAAAGAAAGCAAAAGGAGTAAAGAAATGTGTGATTCAAAACCAGTTGCGGTTTAACAACTTTATGAAATGCTTGAAAGGAGAAGGAAAAACATTGAGAAAACAAAATGTATTTCGCAGCAGAGAACACCATCTTTTCACAGAAAGAATGGAGAAGATTGCGTTGTCTGCTAATGACGACAAGAGAGCGATTTCAAAAAATGGAATTAACACACTTGCTTTGGGGCATTGGAGATTAAGATGATTCTTCCAGAAAATATTTGGTTGACAAATATTTTTTGACACAGGATTTTCTGGAGAAGATTTCTCCCAGATTTTTGACACAGGATTTCTGGAGAAGATTTCTCCCAGATTTTGCACACAGGATTTCTGGAGATTTTTTTGACACATAGTAGCTAATAAAGAAGGGATTCCATTGGGTTCTCAAGTTTCCCTTGGTTTTAACATCAACCCAGAAAACTGTGGGCATCCTCGGTCCCCTAGCTGTGAACGTCTTCGAAATACAGGGACTTTTGTGGGAAAGTGAGGGATATATTTCTAATTGTCATTTTGCCACTTCATCATTTTTTTAAGTTAGAATGTGACATAACATGTTTCTGATGAGTTTAAACAAAATGAGAGCATTTGGAAATTGTGCGAAGAGTTAGGGGGATGTGAGAAACAAAGTTGTGGGGGGATGCGGCACTTATGAACTTATTGTGATGTTTCAGGCACAAAGGAAACAATCGGGATATATGGGTTATTTTGTGGGAAAGCGAGCGTAATTATTATACGTTATGAACTAGCAGGGCCGAGGATATTCAGTTTTCTGGGTTGATGTTAAAACCAAGGGAAACTTGAGAATGCACTGGAATCCCTTCTTTATTAGCTACTACAAAGATGCAATGATTTCCCATTATTTCAAACCTTTTATTAAAAAAATTGTGAAGTATTAAAATATTGTGCATTAACAAGTAACACAAAATATAATATAGTTGAAATGTTTAAAAACAGTTAAAGTACTTCACTCTCAATATAAAAAGTACAAAAAAGCAATTTGATATGCCATTATTTTTGAAAGTACCATTAAAGTAGTGTTAATAACTGTTAACATTGGGTCTTAAAGAGTTAATAAAAAGGAATAAAGAGTAACTTTAATGCAACAAAACAACTGTTAGTGCCAATGTTTAAGTCCACCTTACTGTTGCTCTTTTACAGCTGCTCCTTCTGATTCATGTTTTTTCATTTTTTCTTCAAATTCATGTTTCTTCATTTTAGCAATGAGTTTACCACTTGTGGACAGTTGATAGTCCACACATTCTAGTAGAAGAAGCTTTTCAATTAAACCTGTAGTAACCTCCTTATAGGTATAAATATCTTCCCCAGTGTAACTGGTGTCTGAATGTATATCTGAGTTTACGTTTAAAGATGAATTAGAAAAATCTGATGTTTCAGGGTTGAAAGTATTAGCATGCAAATCTTGTTTTATATCGTTTTTAACTTTTTTAGGAATGTGTGTTTCATTCATCTCACTCTTTCTTTTTCTAATGTTGCCTGTAATAATGCAATGTTCTCCCTCTTGTGCACATTGGTTTGTAACAGTTGTTTCGCAGAGCTGACAAATTGTGAAAAACCATCCATCTCGATAAACCCGCTGCAATGATAGAAAAGTTGGAAATTCTTTCAAATCACTACAGAGATCATCAAAGTAAGTCCATTTACCATGAAGTTTAAGAGCACAAGTAAAGTGATTGTTGTAACTTCGGACAACACCAGTTATTGCGTACTGAGCTCCACTTATATCAATAGTCTCTAAAATATTCAGGTCTTTCATTACCTTTGGAGTGAATTCAACAAAGAGAAACCTGGAGTGTGATACAGACCTTAAAACTGGCTCATCAGTCGAAGTGTCACATTCAACACAATTTAACTTTCCGGGTCTTGTGTGCATTTCAGCAACATATATTGGCCAGAAGGTTTTATTTAACCCTAATTGTTGTAATCCATGTATTGTAACAACTGTCAAAAAGATTCTGCTGTTCAGAGTAACATGGTTTTGACAAGAGTTACAGAAAGATTCAAACGTCCTCTGAGTTGCAAAAAGTTTTTCTTCCTCTGCATTCAGATCACCAAATGTTTTTTCCTCAAATATTTGACTGAAACAGGCATTGCAATCTCTAGCCTCAATTGAACTACAATGTTCTATGATATAAGACCATACAGTATCGCGAATTTCGCAGAGCGAGCAACTGCTGTCTCTAGAATTAAGGTAATCTGAACAGGCATCGAAAAGCAGTGCTGTAAACTCGTTTCTCACGGATAAATTCGACAAATATGGCAGAAATAAATATGTAGCGACTTCCATAAAACTGTCAACTCCACACGAATAAGTACGAGGGTTAGTGAAAACAGAATTCATGAAATGCCTTCTGGACAACGTAGTAAACGCCTTCCTTAAAGATAACATTCTGCTATAAATATATGATATCATCCAGCCCAACAATAAACTTACCAACACTAAAGTCTGAACTCGTCCGTTTGATCTGCGTAGGGCTAATATTCTGGAAATAACACAAACGTATATGCTAAAACAGTGGATAGCGTTGTTGGCGCGCTCTGGTTGGCTACTGAAACTCGGTATAGCAAGTGCTATTCAAATTCAGTTCAAACTAAAGTATCAAAACTAAATCGATCAATACTAATCTTGTTTCTGAATTATACTTGGTTATAACTTCTGGTTGGTGATTTGTGTCAGACAAATCAAGTTTATAAAATTCGTGATCCTGAATTCAAACTGAAGTAGAAAATTGAAGTATCAATGAATCGGTGGATACTAATCTTGTTTCTGAATTATATTTGGTTATAACTAGTGGTTGGAGATTTGTGTCTGACAAATCAAGTTTATTCGTGGATCGCGTGTGCTAAAAGCTGCAAATTTATGTAACTGGTCAAAATAATGCAAATTTACTCACCTTTCACGGCCGCGCTAACATCAACTGCAAAACTGCTCGATCGACGTAACAAATGATAATGCAATAATTTACCCAATTATTTACCCAATTAGGAGAGTCGATTCAATTAGAACAGCCAATTAGAACAGCCGCGCACAGATACTCGAAAATATTCATCGTTCTTATTTATCGTTCTCTCTCAAAATGACTTTATTCGCAATATGATCGCGACATTAATTAGCTATTTCAGCGCGCGCTAATACGGCTGTTTTTCGCTATATAGCGCGGCATCCCAAAAAGTAACCAAAGCCAAGCTTTGGCTTTTACTCGAGACGTATTTTTACCCAGTACTACCTTGCGCGCCTCGGCTGTTCAAGTCGAGATTTGATCCGTATACACCAAATATACCGTATATACGCGGGGACTTCAATTATGCCTCCTCGGGTTTTGGCCTCTGGGCCAAAACCCTGCGGGGGCAATAATAACCTGATCAGCTTACATAGGCAAAATTGAAACAAATAATTTCTACAAAGCCGATGATGTTAAAGACTATGTACGGAAAAACGAAACTTTAACTAAAAAAAGAATAATATAAACCGGAACAACTTATTAGTGATGAGACACCTGCAACTTTGAAACACTGAATAAACCCCAAAATTAACATTTTTAATATGAGAACACTAGTAGAGGAAAAAAGTGGATACTAGCTCACCAAAATCCCTTGGCCCCTACCTTTGAAAGTTTAAATGTTTTCCTGGCCTCCTTCCGCCCTTGTTTAGCGTGCTTACGCCAACCTTAGCGTTAAAAAATCCAAAAAATGAAAATCTGACTTCTTTACGCTAAATTTCGAAGCGTATCTTACGCTCCATTTTTCAACGCTAATTTGTGCAATCCCAAGGTCAAATCTCAAAAACAACACACTACGCTAAATTTGAACGTAAGCCATTTTTTGGCCCAAGGTCAAATCTCAAAAACAACACACTTTGCACATTACGCTAAATTTGAATGTAAGGCCTATCTCATTAATATTCATAAAATAAAAACAACACACTTCGTCAAATGTTTATATGATGAATACGGTTATGCCCTATGCCCTATACCCTAACAACGCAATCTGTTGTTGAAACTAGCACTAGATCAAGAAAAAATGAGGCCCTATAAACACAATCCTTAATAGAGGTAGGGGCCGAGGGATTTATGGCAACCTGGTATCCACTTTTTTCCTCTACTACGGTTCACCAGGCATAGCTAAGGTCTTCTCCAATCTGGGAATAACTGGGAAGAAATAATTATTCAAAAAAATAAAAATAATTTTTTTTAATAGCCATATCCAATTATAGGGAATGAGTTATTGAAATTGAAAATAATTTTATTTTTTATTTTAATCAGCAAAGCTGTAATAGCTATACCCAATTATCATTTTTTTGTTTCATTTTTGTTTTGACTCGCTTCAACAGGGCTCATCATTATGCTAGAATGTTAAGCGTGATTATATTCATCGACTAACCTGTCTAGTTTGTCGTAATAAACAGTGTAATATTCTGCCCTGGGTATTGTTATTCATGACATGTAAGTGAGGTATGCGGAATCGCTCTGGCCTGGGACAAGCCCAAACCAAGGCGAAAAGAAGTAGCGTGGATCTCAAACCCGCCTTCTTCGCGGGAAGGGTGGGCGGGACGCCAAACAATCACTGACCGTGACTAGAGCAAAGTGTATTGAATAGAGCACATGTTTGTCTTTTATGCATACATTAATATTCATCCCCAGGGCATTAATTAACAATGCAAATTGAGTTTGCATAGTGTTATTATTAGCAGAAAACATCTTCCAGAGTTTCTCTTTTATAGTCTTGTTCCAGCGTTCAATAACGGAGTCTTTTTCCTCGTTTTCAGTAGAATACAAAGTTATGTCATGCTTCTTCAGGAGATTTTCCACAATTCTATTATAAAATTTACTTCCGCGATCCGTCCATATCATTTCCGGTTGTTGCTTCGTGTCAAATATATCTTTAAAAGCATCAGCCACGGACTGTCCTCTCTTGTCTTTTAATGGGCGAATCCAGCCATATTTTGAGAAAACATCAATGACCATCAAGAGATATTTAACCCCCTTGTTCCATTGGCTGAATTTTCCCATTTGGACTAAATCCGCCGACCATATCTTGTCTATTTCATATGCAATGACTCTCCTTTTTTAATCTGCGTTTGATTGGCCGGTGTAATTCTTTAGCCAGATTTTGGGCCCAGCCATTACTCAAAATCTGCTTCCGTTTTTTGAAATCCCTAATCCAGCGGAGCTGGCGGCGAAGCCGAGTCCAAGTTTCTGTTTCGTATTTATCACATTTCTAGCGAACGCATGTCCCCACTGTCTTTGCTTCCATGGTATCTCATCCAAAGCGGCAACCATTTTTTTGTCTGCTTTATTTTTACATTTACGTGGATAGTAGTATAGTATGGTCATTTTAAGCCTTGCGAATGGATAGGTAAGGATAGGTAAGGATAGGTAAATCATTAATATGCATTAGTGGATAGGTGGATTAGGTGCCTAGGTGATGACGTAGTTTGGTATAGGTAACTTATTAATATGTATTATCAACTGCCTATACCTTTTGTGTTAATAAATGACAAGGGATAGTGCCTAGGTAAATCATTGATATGTACATAATTACCTTCCGCACCCATTTCAAAACAATAGACATGCCCAAACTTGCCCGCTCTATTGCGACTCACTTCAAAACAAAACACAACTGACACAGATATCGTTTACAGACTTAGATCAAAACAATATGCCTTGACCAGGACTCGAACCTGAGTTACTGCGGCCACAACGCTAGACCATCAAAGCTGTGGTTGATATTATAGCTGAATAAACTAATTAGAGGTTTCCGAAACATTCAAGTTTAGAAGCAATAAAATTGCACAGTGTAAAAGAAACCACTTCTTATTCGTTTCTACCGCAACATTCTCATTGCCGCTTCATCGCTAGCCTCTATATCGATTTTCAGTTTCCCAGCCATCATCCACTTTAAGTTTTAATTTCTTTTCCGGTAGCTTCAATGTTCAAACTTTTAAGTATGCGAACTTACACTGAACTAAATTTGCATGAAAAATTAGCACCTCGGGAAAATAAACAAAGCAACCAATTACATGCGTTACTCAAACAATAAACCTCCACTCTGTTTAAGTAAAAATATATTTAATAATAACAAATCGCATCAAGGTTTCATCAAATCATTATGTCAACAAAAGCTGTTTTATTTAGAACAACTCAAATCCATGTACTTCACAAATGATAAGTAAATCAAGAACAAAATGTTAGAATGAAATAACTTTACGGACGTAGCGCGAATTCACTATAAGGCCGTATTGCAGTCCTAAAGCTTTGTTGACTTTTTTCGGAAGCAAAAGTTTCCTCTATAAACGATTTTACGTTTGGTTCATCTTCGTGTTCGTGAATCCACTTTAGTTTTACCGTTTGAATAATGTCTTTATTTAACTGACCAATTATTTTCTCCGCAGTAATAAACTTCAGAACTCGGACGGGGATTGTAACGATTTCGGGAACTGGCATATTTCTATAACGCCACATTTAACATCCAAGAAATTTATTATTCGAGGCTGTTTTCGCAAATCCTTGATCATATATAAAAAAGTAACTAGATAACAGTGTTTACTATTGTGATGAAATGATAGGGGTACAGGAGGGGTACAGAAAGGGTACAGGAAGGGTAGGAAGGTTGTTTTCACCACCACCATAATTCTATAATTTCTCCTCCTCCTCCTCCTCCTCCTCCACAATTCTATTGTTTCCTCCTCCTCCTCCTCCTCCTCCTCCACAATTCTATTGTTTCCTCCTCCTCCTCCTCCTCCTCCTCCCCCTCCCCTCCTCCTCCTCCTCCTCCTCCTCAATTCTATTGTTTCCTCCTCCTCCTCCCCCTCCCCTCCTCCTCCTCCTCCTCCTCCTCCACAATTCTATTGTTTCCTCCTCCTCCCCCTCCCCTCCTCCTCCTCCTCCTCTCCTCAATTCTATTGTTTCCTCCTCCTCCTCCTCCTCCTCCCCAAGGATCTACAGGCTGAGAGAAAGTATTTGTGGATTTATAGACAATGACAAAAAGGAGAAAACAAGGACACAAATACTTTCTCTCAACCTGTAGATCCTTGGGGAGGAGGAGGAGAAAACAATAGAATTGAGGAGGAGGAGGAGGAGGAGGAGGAGGGGAGGGGGAGGAGGAGGAGGAGGAAACAATAGAATTGTGGAGGAGGAGGAGGAGGAGGAGGAAACAATAGAATTGTGGAGGAGGAGGAGGAGGAGGAGGAGGAGGAGGAGGAGGAGGAGGAGGAGGAGGAGGAGGAGAAATTATAGAATTATGGTGGTGGTGAAAACAACCTTCCTACCCTTCCTGTACCCTTTCTGTACCCCTCCTGTACCCCTATCATTTCATCACAATAGTAAACACTGTTATCTAGTTACTTTTTTATATATGATCAAGGATTTGCGAAAACAGCCTGGAATAATAAATTTCTTGGATGTTAAATGTGGCGTTATAGAAATATGCCAGTTCCCGAAATCGTTACAATCCCCGTCCGAGTTCTGAAGTTTATTACTGCGGAGAAAATAATTGGTCAGTTAAATAAAGACATTATTCAAACGGTAAAACTAAAGTGGATTCACGAACACGAAGATGAACCAAACGTAAAATCGTTTATAGAGGAAACTTTTGCTTCCGAAAAAAGTCAACAAAGCTTTAGGACTGCAATACGGCCTTATAGTGAATTCGCGCTACGTCCGTAAAGTTATTTCATTCTAACATTTTGTTCTTGATTTACTTATCATTTGTGGAGTACATGGATTTGAGTTGTTCTAAATAAAACAGCTTATGTTGACATAATGATTTGATGAAACCTTGATGCGATTTGTTATTATTAAATATATTTTTACTTAAACAGAGTGGAGGTTTATTGTTTGAGTAACGCATGTAATTGGTTGCTTTGTTTATTTTCCCGAGGTGCTAATTTTTCATGCAAATTTAGTTCAGTGTAAGTTCGCATAATTAAAAGTTTGAACATTGAAGCTACCGGAAAAGAAATTAAAACTTAAAGTGGATGATGGCTGGGAAACTGAAAATCGATATAGAGGCTAGCGATGAAGCGGCAATGAGAATGTTGCGGTAGAAACGAATAAGAAGTGGTTTCTTTTACACTGTGCAATTTTATTGCTTCTAAACTTGAATGTTTCGGAAACCTCTAATTAGTTTATTCAGCTATAATATCAACCACAGCTTTGATGGTCTAGCGTTGTGGCCGCAGTAACTCAGGTTCGAGTCCTGGTCAAGGCATATTGTTTTGATCTAAGTCTGTAAACGATATCTGTGTCAGTTGTGTTTTGTTTTGAAGTGAGTCGCAATAGAGCGGGCAAGTTTGGGCATGTCTATTGTTTTGAAATGGGTGCGGAAGGTAATTATGTACATATCAATGATTTACCTAGGCACTATCCCTTGTCATTTATTAACACAAAAGGTATAGGCAGTTGATAATACATATTAATAAGTTGCCTATACCAAACTACGTCATCACCTAGGCACCTAATCCACCTATCCACTAATGCATATTAATGATTTACCTATCCTTACCTATCCTTACCTATACATTCGCAAGGCTTAAAATGACCATACTATACTACTGTGGATCTGGTTTATTTGCACAGACTGAATAATCAACGTCATGCTGCATAGCAACTGCATCTGTTTTACCTGTCGGCTGTTGATAAATTTCTAAAATCTCCCCAGTGTTTGGGTCATAACTCAATTGCGTATTTAGTGGGTTATACGGCTCTGTATAATGATGCCTGGGAAGGGTAAACCCGACTTTAGGCCTTGGAAGTTTCCCAATTAAAGCATAGGCATCGACTCCGTCTCCGCCGATTCCGCGTCCAGCGGCCCCACGACCGGATAAGGGATGTAATTTCTTTGAAATGTCTTTAGTAAATGCGTCCAATCCTTGATCAAGATATTTATTCACAGTACCTTTAATCTTTTGTTTGGCAAAATCTGATTTAACCGCTTTACTTAATCCAATGCGACCAAGATTATATAATCCTTTTACACCACCTTTTAATGCCATTTCGCCGAGTGAATGACTGCCGGCTATATCGAAAAAGCCCCCCACCTTGTGAGGGCAGACTTAGTTTCCCTGTTTTACGAATGTAGTTTTTTTAATTCCACATGAGGCACAATGGCAGAAAAACATTGGCCTTCCATTTTTGGCCGTCATATACCCAGATGGTTTAACGCATCCAGTAACTCTTTTTTCCTTAACACAGTATGATTCTATTTTTTATTTGAAATATTCCATAACGAGCCAGAGGTTCTTAGCAACCAAAAAAGACCACAGGATCCCGCTGAGATCGTGGAGTTTTACTCCACGATCTCTGCGGGAAGTCCAGCAACTTGCAGCATTCCAATGTAATAAAATCCCTTGTGGTAATCGTTTCTGTCCTACTCCAGACGTTAATTTTCGCGAGAATGTGTTATAATCCTTAAGCGTGAAAGTTCATTAATTGCTTTTTTAAATTAATATTCCGTCGTCATTCAAGGTGTTTCGGATATTTACAAGACGTTTTGTTGCTGTTTGGGAAATTGATTTATGCGGAACTTTCTACAAAAAATTACGGCTCTGAATAGCGAACGGATTTACATCTGTACGACTCTACCTTTGTGCGACAGTGTTGTAGCGGAAATGACCGTAAATATAGGAAATGTTCTATGTACACTCTCGAACTCTTAACATTAGAAATATTAATTGTAGAGCGATAAGAAAGATGCAATACATTCGATTCCTTAATTTATAACTCACTAGAACCCGGGTATCATAGCTCAAGCGTACGCTGAAATTTCTACAAAACAAACTTATCCTTTTGGGATCTTTTGGAATTCGAAGGGCGACACAAGCACGACCGTACGGCACTCATAAGAGACGGTAAGAGCCCTTATTTCGCCGGGTTCTACGCAAGCATAAATACAAGCGCGAGGACACGGATCAAAATACATGTATTTTGATTCGATGCTTGCGGAATTTTTGAACAAAATAAAGGCAGCTATTGTAGCTGTAGTACATCGCTTTGCCCGAATGATTCAAATGCCGTAGAATTTCGATTTCTCGAACCTCCACGGGAAACGAAAATTGGTTCAACAAATCAGCAAGTTCGATATATCGGGGGTAAAATTACACTGAAATTATTCCAAGGGAAACAAGTTTTGGTTCGAGTTATCGGTTTATTTTTTGATAAATCGAGGGCTTGAGAAATCAGGGTTTCACTGTATTTAAAAGCTCGCCCGGGCGGAGTTCCACTCGGCTCTCCCTTTGTTATTGTTCCCACTCATGTTTCCAAAAGCATTTCCCAAATCCAAAATAATCATGAAAAATCAGTTGAGCTGAAATATGTAGCAATCAATTGTATATTCCGTGTTACCTCGATTCGTCCCCACACAAACGAAATATACGACTCGTCCAAAGTCTCTATGCCCAAGTTCAAACCTGATAAAAAATAGCTTTATAGGATGGGGTGGGGGGGGGGGGGGGGTATATTACGCATGAGTATATATTAACATCAGCCGAACATTGCAGACATCTCGGGATTTCGATGACTATTTTAGAACGACTAGGAAAATTAACTCTTAAAAGACACACGCTCGCTTGCGAAACCAAGCTCGTTACGCGCTTCTGAGGTACACGGATCTACAACCCTGGCCAATACTCCTGGGACACTACCGAAATAACTCTGCAATATAACGCATCCCCTCCCCCCCCCGCTAGTGCAATGTTGACCTCACGGGTACAAAATGTTTTAACGGCAATTAACATTGCTGTGGGTAGGTGGGGACTGAAATAGCACGTCATAACAACGTTCTAAGAAGGTTTTACTTCTTTACCTTTTTGATATTGTATTTTTAACATTTTTATTGATGTTTTTAGCTAGGATTGTATATTTTTTATATAGGTTAAAATTTATTATTAATTTGCAGGGCCCCACTGAAAACCGCCAAGGCGAGTGGGATCCCTGGTTTAATATTATTATTACTATTATTATTATTATTTTGTAAAGGAATTTATTAAGTAATTAATCAAAAAATTATTATTATTATCATTATTATTATATTGGGGAAGGGTATTTTTTGCGTGCAATTTCAGTGACTGTCCCAAGAAGTATTGCCCAGGGGCCGGATTCACGAAGCCCTCCTAAGTTAAGAAATAACCTAAGTATTGTTTCTTAACAATGGCCCATTGTTGGAATGACAATAGACTATTGTTAAGAAACAGTACTTAGGATTGTCTTAACTTAGGAGGGTTATGTGAATCCGGCCTTGGGTTGTAGCTAACTGGTACTCGTCCAAACAGTACAAATTCAGCCAGGACTTGTGCCAACAAGAGTTTATTCAAACCACTGTAGTAACGATCTTGCAAGTTTGATGTGACCGATTAACAAGGTCAAGATAACCTGCTTGTATTGTTTCATGACTAAGCTATACAGTATCTTTGTTTAACTTATGATCACGTAAAACTGCATTATTAGAATATCCAAATAACAAAAGCAAATTCCTGTAACAAACATATAACAAAAGAATTGCTGACTTAGCTACTACTTGTAGAAACAAGGTTATATCAAGAGAAGTGCTGACTCTACGATCGATGAAACAACCTGCCTAGCTTTTCATATGCAGCTCAAAATATTTATCATGTTATATATCCCAGAAGCGCTCAGGCATACAGCGATGCCAGGACTCCTACCTGGATGAACCAGAAAGGATATACAACATTGGCCTAGATTTTCAAATGCGGCTCAAAATATTAAACATGTTATATATCCCAGAAGCGCTCAGGCATACAGCGATGCCAGGACTCCTACCTGGATAAACCGGAAAGGATATACAACATTTGCCTAGATTTTCAAATGCGGCTCAAAAATATTAATCATGTTTTATATCCCAGAAGCGCTCAGGCATACAGCGATGCCAGGACTCCTACCTGGATGAACCAGAAAGGATATACAACATTGGCCTAGATTTTCAAATGCGGCTCAAAATATTAATCATGTTATATATCCCAGAAGCACTCAGGCATACAGCGATGCCAGGACTCCTACCTGGATGAACCAGAAAGGATATACAACATTTGCCTAGATTTTCAAATGCGGCTCAAAAATATTAATCATGTTATATATCCCAGAAGCGCTCAGGCATACAGCAATGACAGGACTCCTACCTGGATGAACCGGAAAGGATATACAACATTTGCCTAGATTTTCAAATGCGGCTCAAAAATATTAATCATGTTATATATCCCAGAAGCACTCAGGCATACAGCGATGACAGGACTCCTACCTGGATGAACCGGAAAGAATATACAACATTTGCCTAGATTTTCAAATGCAGCTCAAAAATATTAATCATGTTATATATCCCAGAAGCGCGCAGGCATACAGCGATGACAGGACTCCTACCTGGATGAACCAGAAAGGATATACAACATTGGCCTAGATTTTCAAATGCGGCTCAAAATATTAATCATGTTATATATCCCAGAAGCACTCAGGCATACAGCGATGCCAGGACTCCTACCTGGATGAACCAGAAAGGATATACAACATTTGCCTAGATTTTCAAATGCGGCTCAAAAATATTAATCATGTTATATATCCCAGAAGCGCTCAGGCATACAGCAATGACAGGACTCCTACCTGGATGAACCGGAAAGGATATACAACATTTGCCTAGATTTTCAAATGCGGCTCAAAAATATTAATCATGTTATATATCCCAGAAGCACTCAGGCATACAGCGATGACAGGACTCCTACCTGGATGAACCGGAAAGAATATACAACATTTGCCTAGATTTTCAAATGCAGCTCAAAAATATTAATCATGTTATATATCCCAGAAGCGCGCAGGCATACAGCGATGACAGGACTCCTACCTGGATGAACCAGAAAGGATATACAACATTGGCCTAGATTTTCAAATGCGGCTCAAAAATATTAATCATGTTATATATCCCAGAAGCGCTCAGGCATACAGCGATGACAGGACTCCTACCTGGATGAACCAGAAAGGATATACAACATTGGTCTAGATTTTCAAATGCAGCTCAAAATATTAATCATGTTATATATCCCAGAAGCACTCAGGCAAACAGTGATGACAGGACTCCTACCTGGATGAACCAGAAAGGATATACAACATTTGCCTAGATTTTCAAATGCGGCTCAAAAATATTAATCATGTTATATATCCCAGAAGCACTCAGGCATACAGCGATGACAGGACTCCTACCTGGATGAACCGGAAAGGATATACAACATTTGCCTAGATTTTCAAATGCGGCTCAAAAATATTAATCATGTTATATATCCCAGAAGCGCTCAGGCATACAGCAATGACAGGACTCCTACCTGGATGAACCGGAAAGGATATACAACATTTGCCTAGATTTTCAAATGCGGCTCAAAAATATTAATCATGTTATATATCCCAGAAGCACTCAGGCATACAGCGATGACAGGACTCCTACCTGGATGAACCGGAAAGGATATACAACATTTGCCTAGATTTTCAAATGCAGCTCAAAAATATTAATCATGTTATATATCCCAGAAGCGCGCAGGCATACAGCGATGACAGGACTCCTACCTGGATGAACCAGAAAGGATATACAACATTGGCCTAGATTTTCAAATGCGGCTCAAAAATATTAATCATGTTATATATCCCAGAAGCGCTCAGGCATACAGCGATGACAGGACTCCTACCTGGATGAACCAGAAAGGATATACAACATTGGCCTAGATTTTCAAATGCGGCTCAAAATATTAATCATGTTATATATCCCAGAAGCACTCAGGCATACAGCGATGCCAGGACTCCTACCTCGATGAACCAGAAAGGATATACAACATTTGCCTAGATTTTCAAATGCGGCTCAAAAATATTAATCATGTTATATATCCCAGAAGCGTTCAGGCATACAGCGATGACAGGACTCCTACCTGGATGAACCAGAAAGGATATACAACATTGGCCTAGATTTTCAAATGCGGCTCAAAAATATTAATCATGTTATATATCCCAGAAGCACTCAGGCATACAGCGATGCCAGGACTCCTACCTGGATGAACCAGAAAGGATATACAACATTTGCCTAGATTTTCAAATGCGGCTCAAAAATATTAATCATGTTATATATCCCAGAAACACTCAGGCATACAGCAATGACAGGACTCCTACCTGGATGAACCGGAAAGGATATACAACATTTGCCTAGATTTTCAAATGCGGCTCAAAATATTAATCATGTTATATATCCCAGAAGCACTCAGGCATACAGCGATGCCAGGACTCCTACCTGGATGAACCAGAAAGGATATACAACATTTGCCTAGATTTTCAAATGCGGCTCAAAAATATTAATCATGTTATATATCCCAGAAACACTCAGGCATACAGCGATGACAGGACTCCTACCTGGATGAACCGGAAAGGATATACAACATTTGCCTAGATTTTCAAATGCGGCTCAAAAATATTAATCATGTTATATATCCCAGAAGCGCTCAGGCATACAGCGATGACAGGACTCCTACCTGGATGAACCAGAAAGGATATACAACATTGGACTACACTGTAGATTTTCAAATGCAGCTCAAAAATATTAATCATGTTATATATCCCAGAAGCGCTAAGGCATACAGCGATGACAGGACTCCTACCTGGATGAACCAGAAAGGATATACAACATTGGCCTAGATTTTCAAATGCGGCTCAAAATATTAATCATGTTATATATCCCAGAAGCACTCAGGCATACAGCGATGACAGGACTCCTACCTGGATGAACCAGAAAGGATATATAACATTGGCCTAGATTTTCAAATGCGGCTCAAAATATTAATCATGTTATATATCCCAGAAGCACTCAGGCATACAGCGATGCCAGGACTCCTACCTGGATCAACCAGAAACGATATACAACATTGGCCTAGATTTTCAAATGCGGCTCAAAAATATTAATCATGTTATATATCCCAGAAGCACTCAGGCATACAGCGATGACAGGACTCCTACCTGGATGAACCAGAAAGGATATACAACATTGGCCTAGATTTTCAAATGCGGCTCAAAATATTAATGATGTTATATATCCCAGAAACACTCAGGCATACAGCGATGACAGGACTCCTACCTGGATGAACCAGAAAGGATATACAACATTTGCCTAGATTTTCAAATGCGGCTCAAAAATATTAACCATGTTATATATCCCAGAAGCGCTCAGGCATACAGCGATGACAGGACTCCTACCTGGAGGAACCAGAAAGGATATACAACATTTGCCTAGATTTTTAAATGCGGCTCAAAAATATTAATCATGTTATATATCCCAGAAGCACTCAGGCATACAGCGATGCCAGGACTCCTACCTGGATGAACCAGAAAGGATATACAACATTTGCCTAGATTTTCAAATGCGGCTCAAAAATATTAATCATGTTATATATCCCAGAAGCGCTCAGGCATACAGCGATGACAGGACTCCTACCTGGATGAACCAGAAAGGATATACAACATTGGTCTAGATTTTCAAATGCAGCTCAAAATATTAATCATGTTATATATCCCAGAAGCACTCAGGCATACAGTGATGACAGTACTCCTACCTGGATGAACCAGAAAGGATATACAACATTTGCCTAGATTTTCAAATGCGGCTCAAAAATATTAATCATGTTATATATCCCAGAAGCACTCAGGCATACAGCGATGACAAGACTCCTACCTGGATGAACCGGAAAGGATATACAACATTTGCCTAGATTTTCAAATGCGGCTCAAAAATATTAATCATGTTATATATCCCAGAAGCACTCAGGCATACAGCGATGCCAGGACTCCTACCTGGATGAACCAGAAAGGATATACAACATTTGCCTAGATTTTCAAATGCGGCTCAAAAATATTAATCATGTTATATATCCCAGAAGCGCTCAGGCATACAGCAATGACAGGACTCCTACCTGGATGAACCGGAAAGGATATACAACATTTGCCTAGATTTTCAAATGCGGCTCAAAAATATTAATCATGTTATATATCCCAGAAGCACTCAGGCATACAGCGATGACAGGACTCCTACCTGGATGAACCGGAAAGGATATAACAGGAGTCAGATTGTTTTTGGACAGTCAGATTGTTTTTGGAATCGGCTTATTAAGCAAAAAAGCCGGTCTTTTCTACATAACAAACAAGTTTGACACGTCAAGTTTGGTTATTAACCAAAACAGACGCTATTTTCTTGTTATTAAGCAAGAAAAGTGTTACTTTTCGCTTATTAGCAAGTAAGTTTTTCGTATTACGCAAGAAAGTTACGTGTTTTGCTTATTAACTCAAAGTGCCATTAACACTTTACAAACGCCACCTTCAGCCGCCATTACGGAAAAAGATATCGAGGACCAAAACGACGCAACGGATGAATAATTCTAGAAAAAAACTCTTTAGTAGATGTCTTGTCTGCTAAATCCTCCCATTGGGCTAAACTAAAGTCATGACTTTGTTTTTCGAGACAGAAATTTTTGAAAAGTTCGGCTTCGCGGCGCTTATAATTCGACTGTGTGCGAGCTGCTCGTTCGATGTTTATGTGTTAAAACCAAATTGAGCCTTTTTCACTCGAATTACACCATCAAAAGAGAACTTTCAGAGGTTTCTGAATGCAGCAATAGCGAGAGATTTTTATTTTAATTAAATATAGCTCATTCGTAATTATATTCTGTCCGGAGTGCCTCGTTAATAAAATCTATTTGGGACTAGCTTGGTCGACAACAACGAGGTCATATTCAATCGATTCGTACGCAAAGTTTAATCGCGGTCAAAACATTTTCATTTTTCGCGTTATTTTGGAAAACAGGTTTTCGAATAGAAAAGTAGAACTGTTTGATTGTTTGGAAAGGCTCCAGCTTCTACGAATAAAGGACTCGTTTGGAATTTGATCCGACAAGCAAGATTATCGATGTATGCAAATTCCGGACAGAATTCCGTGACAGCACTGGTTAGCACTTGAAGACATAAAATAGCGAAAAGGTTTACCGTAATTTATTTGATTGAAACCTAGTGTAAAAACAGTGGCATTACAGAAACTCGTTTTCGTTCTCTAGTTCAGTTTTTTTTACAAACTTATATGAAGTCTTGAGAAACACTGTCAAGATAAGAGAACGGAGAATTCGCGGACTTTCTGCTTATTAAACAAGAAAAGCAGCCCTCCGTAATAAGCAGATAAGGCAGAAAATCGAAACTACGGGAAAAGAGTTTTCCACCTTCCGATCGCAAAACTCGACCAAATTTAGCGTAACTTGCGGTACTACTGAATTGCAGTGAGAAAATGTCCTAAAACTTCTGCTTAAAAGCTTATTAATAATTAAAACACAATTAAAAGTTTATCGATGGTAAAACTTCTCATCTGAAGGGGTTTTGTCCTAAAAATTCGCTGCTAAAACCTTCCATTAATATAGCCAAGTGAATCAACAGCTTCACTTCATACTTTTATCCAAGTCTTTCGAGCAAGCGAAATCTACAACAGCGCGACAAAGTGACGCCGTCAATTTTCTATCAAAAAATTTCCAGACTTTCTAATTGCTTAATACTTTTCTTGGTGTGTAAAATACAATTCCCATTAGAAATCTAGAACAGTTTTAAAGGTTGAAAGGCTCTTTCCCTAGCAATTGTGAGTTTTAAATCAAAGAATTTTGTTTGTAATTTGATCCGACAACGCAAATCTCAGTTGATCACCGGTATGCAAATTTGGATCAGGAATGAAGAAGAGCCGGTACTGAAACATTTTATTTGACGAACCTAATCTATTAAACCTGTAGAACCTTTTTGTCTCACATGAACACACAAACGACGACCGGGCGAACTTTGCAAAACTACATGAACAATGCGATTGTAAACGCTTCGGCTGTATTATAAACAAGAAAGACAATGAGGTTTCCCTCTAATATATTACAGTAAAACCGTTTTCATCGAAGTTTATTAGACAAGAGAAGAATCGTCAACATTACCAGTTTTTCTTTTAAACAATTCATTTTTTCCCCTTCGAATTCGCGCGGCCAAAATAATTGCAGCGCTCTCATCATTATAATTCGTTGAGCATAATTTATGATTCCCTATAAAAAAAGAAAAGCAGCTTGATGTTTTGGAAAGGTTTCTTCGGAAAGATTTTCATTGAAAGAGATTTACATCATGTAATTTTAAAAATAAGATAAGCTTAAGTTTACTACAGGATTTCCCCGCCGAGAAACTGCTTCACAAAACGCGCACAAAAGAATTTATCACCGGCCGGAGAAAATATTTGAAAAACTATTGGCATCAAGACAGTCATTTTTACAAAGGACAGGAAAAAACTAAAAGCCCACGGTAAACAAAGCAACTATTCCTAATGATTCCTGAGACCACCATACGATGCGATTGCCGGGCAAATTCTAGTCAACTGCACAACAATTTTACCTGTAGACATCCGTTTTATTTCTTCGAAAACTCCAGCAAGATAAACTAGGTCAAATCAATTAAATTGCTTTATAATACACCTATTTTACCGTGGCGAAAAGTGAAATCAGTCGTAATAAAAGTGCTGAAGATTTTAAAAACAAAAGGTGCGAAAAGCGAAAGTCACGATTGAGAAAAGGCGCGCACTTGAGTCGTCTTGCAGGTCAAGTTTTATTTAGCGCGAAAGTTGTGTTTTCGCGGGAACAAAACTGGTGACGTTTGAAGGCATAAAATAAATTCAAAACAGCAGTGAAAGTTATAAAACACCATAATCAATGTTAAATGTGTTTCTAAGCTAGGTTTATTAACAGAAATGAAATGAGCTCACCTTAGCGTAGTTGACAAATTTCCCTTGCGTTACGCGTTACAACAAAGCCAGTTCGGCTGTCTATTTCAGGTCTTGTGCTATTTAAAACTATCATCAATGATTTGTTTTGTGATTATGTTGTAGCAACCTCGTCGTGATATAGAAAACTGAAAAAATCCTGTACTTGCCGAGCCAAGAGTGCACGTGCAAAGTTCAATAATATTCCATATTTTTATGCGGTAGAATTGTAGGCACAAGTTTGGTTTTTGCAGAACCCATACTGCACAAACAATGTTTTTTAAACCATCCGGCTATCCAGATCGACCGCCAAAATATTTGTAGTGAGTATTGAAATCAAAGGCTGTCCAGAAATAGTTCTCAAACAAGTAAATCCATCAACCTGCAATCAGGGCGTTTAGAGCCAAATCGGAGCAACGCAAATTTGGAGCGGTCGGTGTGTCATGATCAGTCATGACTGAAATGTGTCAGTCAAAAGCACGTTATGAGTATTTGTGCAACCAATCGGTGAATTTGCTGTCAGTTTGTGTGTCATTCATGGTAAAGTGAAAAGTTTTCTTCCTGACACGGACAGCAATCAGGTTTGCCCTTTATTTTTCGCACGCCTCCCGTGTCGCGTGACTCACGCTTCGCTTTCAACTTCAAGGGGGGAGGGGGGGGGGGGGGGGAGGGGGGGGTTGGTGTTCTTGCCCATGCTTGAAATGTTTTCCTTTAGCCGTGTCGTTGCAGGGATATTTTTGTCAAAAAAAAAAACAAAGCTACAAATTAGGCTCTCGCAGTTGCAGGATATTTTTTTAAAGAGTTGGCTTGCAGGATATATTTTTTAAAGATCACCTAAACACCCCCCCCCCCCCCCCCCCCCCCCTCCGCAACCTAATGGTTTGCCCCTAACGTACTTGTTCTACAGATCTGATTGCTGGCAGTGTGTCAGTTACAAAGGAGAGAACGTTTCACTCCACCATGAATGACACACAAAGTGACAGCAAACTCGCCCATTGGTCAGTAAGGTTGCACAAATACTCATAACGTGCTTTTGACTGACACATTTCAGTCATGACTGATCATGACACACCGACCGCTCCAAATTTGCGTTGCTCCGATTAATTTGGCTCTAAACGCCCTGATTGCAGATTGATGGATTTGCGTGTTTGAGAACAAATTTCGGGACAGCGTTTGATTTCAATACTCACTACAAATATTTTGGCGGTCGATCTGGATAGCCGGATGGTTTTAAAAACATTGTTTGTGCAGTATGGGTTCTGCAAAAACCAAACTTGTGCCTACTATTCTACCGCATAAAAATATGGAATATTATTGAACTTTGCACGTGCACTCTTGGCTCGGCAAGTACAGGATTTTTTCAGTTTTCTATATCACGACGAGGTTGCTACAACATAATTACAAAACAAATCATTGATAATAGTTTTAAATAGCACAAGACCTGAAATAGACAGCCGAACTGGCTTTGTTGTAACGCGTAACGCAAGGGAAATTTGTCAACTACGCTAAGGTGAGCTCATTTCATTTCTGTTAATAAACCTACTGTAGCTTAGAAACACATTTAACATTGATTATGGTGTTTTATAACTTTCACTGCTGTTTTGAATTTATTTTATGCCTACAAACGTCACCAGTTTTGTTCCCGCGAAAACACAACTTTCGCGCTAAATAAAACTTGACCTGCAAGACGACTCAAGTGCGCGCCTTTTCTCAATCGTGACTTTCGCTTTTCGCACCTTTTGTTTTCACAAAATCTTTAGCACTTTTATTACGACTGTTTAATTCAGTCCGCAAGCTTCACGCGAGTGCAGGGAACTGATTTCACTTTTCGCCACGGTAAAAGAGGTGTATTATAAAGCAATTTAATTGATTTGACCTAGTTTATCTCGCTGGAGTTTTCGAAGAAATAAAACGGATGTCTACAGGTAAAATTGTTGTGCAGTTGACTAGAATTTGCCCGGCAATCGCATCGTATGGCGGTCTCAGGAATAGTTGCTTTGTTTACCGTGGGCTTTTAGTCTATTCCGGTCCTTTGTAAAAATGACTGTCTTGATGCCAATAGTTTTTCAAATATTTTCTCCGGCCGGTGATAAATTCTTTTGTGCGCGTTTTGTGAAGCATTTTCTCGGCGGGGAAATGCTGTTGTAAACTTAAGAAAAAAGTCTTAAGCTTATCTTATTTTTGAAATTACATGATGTAAATCTCTTTCAATGAAAATCTTTCCGAAGAAACCTTTCCAAAACATCAAGCTGCTTTTCTTTTTTCTAGGAAATCATAAATTATGCTTCACGAATTTAAGCTTATAATGATGCGAACGCTGCAATTATTTTGGCCGCGCCAATTCGAAGGGGAAAAAATGAATTGTTTAAAAGAAAAACTGGTAATGTTGACGATTCTTCTCGAGAACTCTTGTCTAATAAACTTCGATGAAAACGGTTTTACTGTAATATATTAGAGGAAAACCTTCATCGTCTTTCTTGTTTATAATACAGCCGAAGCGTTTACAATCGCATTGTTCATGTAGTTTTGCGGCAAAGTTCGCCCGGTCGTCGTTTGTGTGTTCATGTGAGACAAAAAGGTTCTACAGGTTTAATAGATTAGGTTCGTCAAATAAAATGTTTCAGTACCGGCTCTTCTTCATTCCTGATCCAAATTTGCATACCGGTGGTCAACTGAGATTTGCGTTGTCGGATCAAATTACAAACAAAATTCTTTGATTTAAAACTCACAATTGCTAGGGAAAGAGCCTTTCAACCTTTAAAACTGTTCTAGATTTCTAATGGGAATTGTATTTTACACACTAAGAAAAGTATTAAGCAATTAGAAAGTCTGGAAATTTTTTGATAGAAAATTGACGGCGTCACTTTGTCGCGCTGTTGTAGATTTCGCTTGCACGAAAGACTTGGATAAAATTATGAAGTGAAGCTGTTGATTCACTTGGCTATATTAATGGAAGGTTTTAGCAGCAAATTTTTAGGACAAAACCCCTTCAGATGAGAAGTTTTACCATCGATAAACTTTTAATTGTGTTTTAATTATTAATAAGCTTTTAAGCAGAAGTTTAAGGACATTTTCAAACTGCAATTCAGTAGTACCGCAAGTTACGCTAAATTTGGTCGAGTTTTGCGATCGGAAGGTGGAAAACTCTTTTCCCGTAGTTTCGATTTTCAGCCTTATCTGCTTATTACGCAGGAATAACCTGCTTATTAAACAAAAGTGACACCATTTCTTGTCTTTCTTGTTTAATAAGCAGAAAGTCCGCGAATTGTCCGTTCTCTTTATATCTTGACAGTGTTTCTCAAGACTTCATAGCTTAAGTTTGTAAAAAAAAAATGAACTAGAGAACGAAAACGAGTTTCTGTAATGCCACTGTTTTTACACTAGGTTTCAATCAAATAAATTACGGTAAACCTTTTCGCTATTTTATGTCTTCAAGTGCTAACCAGTGCTGTCACGGAATTCTGTCCGGAATTTGCATACATCGATAATTTTGCTTGTCGGATCAAATTCCAAACGAGTCCTTTATTCGTAGAAGCTGGAGCCTTTCCAAACAATCAAACAGTTCTACTTTTCTATTCGAAAACCTGTTTTCCAAAATAACGCGAAAAATGAAAATGTTTTGACCGCGATTAAACTTTGCGTACGAATCGATTGAATATGACCTCGTTGTTGTCGACCACTCCGGACAGAATATAATTACGAATGGGCTATATTTAAGCTTAATTTAAATAAAAATCTCTCGCTATTGCTGCATTCAGAAACCTCTGAAAGTTCTCTTTTGATGGTGTAATCCGAGTGAAAAAGGCTCAATTTGGTTTTAACACATAAACATCGAACGAGCAGCTCGCACACAGTCGAATTATAAGCGCCGCGAAGTCGAACTTTTGAAAAATTTCTGTCTCGAAAAAGAAAGTCATGACTTAGTTTAGCCCAATGGGAGGATTTAGCAGACAAGACATCTACTGAATAGTTTTTTTCTAGAGTTATTCATCCGTTGCGTCGTTTTGGTCCTCGATATCTTTTTCCGTAATGGCGGCTGAAGTGGCGTTTGTAAAGTGTTAATGGAACTTTGAGTTAATAAGCAAAACACGTAACTTTCTTGCGTAATACGCAAAACTTACTTGCTTAATAAGCAAAAAGTAACACTTTTCTTGCTTAATAACGAGAAAATGGCGTCTGTTTTGGTTAATAACCAAACTTGACGTGTCAAACTTGTTTATTACGTAGAAAAGACTGGCTTTTTTGCTTAATAAGCCGATTCCAAAAACAATCTGACTGTCCAAAAACAATCTGACTCCTGTTATATACAACATTTGCCTAGATTTTCAAATGCAGCTCAAAAATATTAATCATGTTATATATCCCAGAAGCGCGCAGGCATACAGCGATGACAGGACTCCTACCTGGATGAACCAGAAAGGATATACAACATTGGCCTAGATTTTCAAATGCGGCTCAAAAATATTAATCATGTTATATATCCCAGAAGCGCTCAGGCATACAGCGATGACAGGACTCCTACCTGGATGAACCAGAAAGGATATACAACATTGGCCTAGATTTTCAAATGCGGCTCAAAATATTAATCATGTTATATATCCCAGAAGCACTCAGGCATACAGCGATGCCAGGACTCCTACCTGGATGAACCAGAAAGGATATACAACATTTGCCTAGATTTTCAAATGCGGCTCAAAAATATTAATCATGTTATATATCCCAGAAGCGCTCAGGCATACAGCGATGACAGGACTCCTACCTGGATGAACCAGAAAGGATATACAACATTGGCCTAGATTTTCAAATGCGGCTCAAAAATATTAATCATGTTATATATCCCAGAAGCACTCAGGCATACAGCGATGCCAGGACTCCTACCTGGATGAACCAGAAAGGATATACAACATTTGCCTAGATTTTCAAATGCGGCTCAAAAATATTAATCATGTTATATATCCCAGAAACACTCAGGCATACAGCAATGACAGGACTCCTACCTGGATGAACCGGAAAGGATATACAACATTTGCCTAGATTTTCAAATGCGGCTCAAAATATTAATCATGTTATATATCCCAGAAGCACTCAGGCATACAGCGATGCCAGGACTCCTACCTGGATGAACCAGAAAGGATATACAACATTTGCCTAGATTTTCAAATGCGGCTCAAAAATATTAATCATGTTATATATCCCAGAAACACTCAGGCATACAGCGATGACAGGACTCCTACCTGGATGAACCGGAAAGGATATACAACATTTGCCTAGATTTTCAAATGCGGCTCAAAAATATTAATCATGTTATATATCCCAGAAGCGCTCAGGCATACAGCGATGACAGGACTCCTACCTGGATGAACCAGAAAGGATATACAACATTGGCCTAGATTTTCAAATGCGGCTCAAAATATTAATCATGTTATATATCCCAGAAGCACTCAGGCATACAGCGATGCCAGGACTCCTACCTGGATGAACCAGAAAGGATATACAACATTTGCTTAGATTTTCAAATGCGGCTCAAAAATATTAATCATGTTATATATCCCAGAAGCACTCGGGCATACAGCGATGACAGGACTCCTACCTGGATGAACCGGAAAGGATATACAACATTTGCCTAGATTTTCAAATGCGGCTCAAAAATATTAATCATGTTATATATCCCAGAAGCGCTCAGGCATACAGCGATGACGGGACTCCTACCTGGATGAACCAGAAAGGATATACAACATTTGCCTAGATTTTCAATTGTGGTTCAAAAAAATATACATATACATGTACTCTTAATGTGTGTAAAATCAACATTAAAAATAATTTTAGAGGTATGCTGGGAAGGCATCACTGCCTTTAGTTACATTTGACAAACATTTTTATTTTACTTTCCCTATCAGACTAAGTCATTTTAACTCTTTTCCACTGCTCCTTGGAAGTGTTTGTGAGTACACCTGAACCATTTCCTCACAGAATGTAACCTGATTCAACAAGTATGTTTCAGTAACAGCTTTGTCTTTAAAGAAGTATTGCAATTTATCCACTGGCAGTGATTGAGTCACAATTTCTTCAATGATATCCAGAAACCTATGTTCTGTTGACCCTGAAAACCATAAAGATTTTTTTAGTTCTGCTATTAAGATTTCAGTCAAATGTAGGGTTATTAAGGGTTATAGGGTAATTTAACTGTATATATAACAGTTACATGTACACATTTATGTTTTAGACCAAAGCCAAGGCCCATAGGCTGAGCACTGAGATATTTGTTTCACTAACCTGCCAATATTTGCCTTGCTCTTTGAAAATCATTCAGCACAGGCTTCCCCATGTGGAATCCCTGGACATGCACATCCCTATAATAATAAGTACATGTTAATGGTAACTGTTACAAGAATAAAGGGTTCAATAAATTTAAGAAAGGTGACAGTTATTTATTAATAGTATTTAATTATATACTTTGAAAATGTTGCAGGTTGTGGATTACATGTAGTTGTCTACCAGTCTACATACACTGTATACTGTACATGTTTTCAAGGCAAAAAACTGAAACTTACATGTAAATATACAGCAATTGACAACATAAAATGACCTGTGCATATTTGGTGTGATAATGTAGACATTCATATGGTTATTACACATGTACAATGATAACCTTCCCTTATAACTTTGCAGAACACACAACATTCTGTGTCCAACTCCCTTTTGCAAAGACCATCCACATGTTCATCAGCACTGCCATTATCTTCCTTTCTTTTTATGAGCATGACCAGTGCCTTATAATCAAGGGTAACTGCAATAAAAATAATAATAATAATTTAAAGCATACTTTCATACACTAAAGGAAAGTTAGTTTTTAGCACTCTACAGTAATTATCAATAATTTTCGACTGCCATCAAACCCCCATGTTCCGGGTCTTTCTGCATGTACCAGTACCCACTTCTATTGTTTGTGAGGTATATTTTTGGTCTTTGGTCTTGTATTGCATTTGTATTGTCGTTATTTGTTCCTTTTGTTTTACATAATGTGTGCTCCAGTACATGCAGAACCTACCCATGTTCCTACGGCCTGGCTACAAATTGCAGATGGTTTCATATTGGCAATCAACACAGTCAAGCTCTCCAAATCACTATCTGAGAAACTTAGAACAGCGTGTTTTAAATATTTTATTTTGTTATTGAAGTGATGGGAGTGGCATTATGAGCTTTCACTTGAAAATTCAAGTGAGAAAATGATGTCACAGCATTAAGCAATCTGTAGCTTTGAGAAAACTCACTGGAACATAATTCTTAAATGGCACACTTGAAAACCCAACTTTTCTAAGCTCAATATTTGTGAACCCTAACATAAAAGCTAGGCCGTAGAATAAACGATTTCTAGTTGTAAACAAACGTGTGTATATAATTATTCAAATATAATTTTTTGCGACTTAATCAATGTAAATGTAAAACAAGGTCATATATTTTATGTATAAAAACTCAAAAGTCAAAAAACAAATCTCAAAAGAATACAAAACATAAATACAACTTCATTTATAGAGCGACGCAGTCTTCAAGAGCAAATCAATTGATGGAATAGATTTACGTGCCAATAACATTTTCGTGCATTAAATTTGATCCTTGCACATCCAATTAAGTGACTAGCTGTAGCTAGCTCACGTCCCTCGAATTTGTTTTTCCTGTTGTTGTAAAAACCCCTTTATCATCCAGATATCTTTCCAAAAGTAAATCGAAACATGAATTCCAAGCAATAAGCAAGGTTTCAAATGTAAATCGCACATCTAAATATCATTTTATTGCCTTTCAAACCACCTGCGACACCAGTATTTGACCACGTGCTAAACTCGACTCAACTCTTATAAGTTTCTTACCTTGATTCTTCCCTCGAATCCGTTAGTTGCCGATCAATTTCTGACTCTTCACCACTAGACATTCCTTCATTGTCACTTCCTTCTGTAAATATCCGTTGCAAAACTCGGACTTCTACATGTGTAGATCTCTTCGCGGCGGAAGCCATCTTGAATTATGCTTTTAAGGTTTTTGAAAACACGTCATGTATTCAAGTCGCGAGCTGTCCAGCTCAAACTCGCACAGTGATTGGCTTAGAATGCTGTCACGCTTTGTTCAAAATTTGGAGGGAATCGAACATAACGCACAAAATTTTTGCGAGAATTTTCATATTATCGTTTACCAGTGACCGATGTTATGACCTTTAAATTTAAAAGAGTTTAAGCTTTAATTTTTGCTTTTGAATATTTTGGATATCCTGTAAGTTTACATGTAAAGTTGATCTTGAATTGTCTACAGGCAGCACTGTTTGGTCACCGATCTTCAGGAAATTTATTTCATCCACCAACCAGACGAATTTGTCCTTTTCGTCTGCTTTAAGTTTTTGACGAATAATGGCGGAAACGACGCCGAACGTGGAGGCAATGGCTAACTCTTCTTTGGATTCTCGCCGATCAAAAAGCCCGCCGTGTTGTAGGACTGCAGGATGAATCCTAGCAAATTCGGTTGGAAATTTTTCCACTAAACGGGCTCATAAAACCTCAAAAGATCAATCCAGCCCCCGAACATAAACAGGCTAAATTACTCCACGGGAGTTTGTACATAATCTCATATAGTGACAGAGAGTGCAAAAGCGGTGAAACCGCAATGAAACCGCAAATCAAATTCGATGATAGCTATTGAGCTGAACTATGATGTCACTGCATAGCAACCAGACTGTATGAATTTTTGAACTTCCGCTTATCTCTGGCTCGTTATGTTTATGAGCTTTTCATTATACATTGTGTCAGTTAAACTGAAGGGCTTCAAGATATCATAATAATCTTTTTCCATTGCCCATTGATGAAGGAAATAAAGGCAATAATAACCGCAAAGGACACTGTTTATGTTTTGATATTGAGTTGTGTTATAAATTAATTGTTTCCCATCACTGGTAAATTCTACAGGATACCCCATGCCAAAACTATAGAAATACCATATCGTGCGATGGAACGCAACAAACCCAATGAGTTCCTGCATTTTTAAGCGAATCAAGATTTATAATACATGGACTGTGTTTTCTGGGCATAACTTCATCTCTTGAATATATCCCTTTGAAATTTGGTATTCTAAGATATTTTATCCAGTTCATTAAATCAACATTACTCAGCGGTTTGAGTACAAATTTAGGTCTCACAATATTGCCCCCACCAGTGGAATACTGTTGAATGGGCTGTTTGGCCCTAACAATAACCCTTTCCCATTTTTTTTTTACTTTTTCCCATCCCAACTGTATTTCGCCCCCATTGCCCGAAGAATGGAGGTGGTGGTTGATATACCCCCAATCTTGGTGCTCCTTTTCCTTTTGGCCGACCCACCCTTGGTGCGCCGCCACCAATCATCTTTTTAATAGCATCAATAGCAAGTGGAATACCAATACTTGCTAAAATAGTTCCTAATGCTCCCCCATATTGTGTTTTGGTTGGCCTCACAACTACTTGCCCTCCCGATTGAAGGGCATTTAATATTTCTTGTTTCTGCTTAGTTGTAAGTAAATGCTTATACGCAATCAGTTTGTCTATTTTCTCTTGCGGAATGAGGAAACCACCAATCTGGCCTTGGCCGCGGCCTTTGCCACGTATCTTTTTAACTACTTGACTTGATCCTTCGCTAAACCAGCAAGTGCTGATAGCCCAAGTGTTTTAGCTAAAGTTGGTGCTAATGAACGCGCTAAAGGAATAATAGCTGAAAATAAACTTCCACCTTCCCTCATTACTTTCCTAATTTGTGATTTTGTTATTTTTATTTCTACGCCATTTCCAAGTGATCTAGTTTTATTAATTCTTTTAATTTGATTGGATGTAAGCATCAGTTCATCATTTCCATTTGTTTGGTTTTTACTTAATCTAAGTGTTATAGGGCTGCTTGTTTTATATGCTCTTGCGAGTTTTTGTTTTTGTCCTTGAGACAAATTTACTTTAAATGGTTGGTATGTTGTCATTTTTATGGAGAAAACAATTTATTTACGCGATAACCAACTCATTTCCAACTTTATCAATCTTAGCTGTTTCCTCATATAGAACTACCGCATGTACATTGAAGTTTGCAGCCGCATTTTGGTTCAATGTATATCTGAATATCAGTTGTTTGGGATCTCTTGTTACTTTTTCAGCTTGATAAGATAAATCGAAATAAATGAGGCAAAAAGAGATTTATAATTAGCCAAATTCAATTGTGTTCCGCTATTATAATCATTTTTCCTCATTGCATAAGCCATTACATCATTAAATATTCTTACTTTCGATTCAGTGTCATAATCTGTTTCGGGATAAAACACTTCATTTCCATACTCTAATCGGCAGGTCAACAAGGATGAGTTATTATCTGCTGCATTTCATTTAAATGTGTCCATAAGATATGGGCTATCTTCTGCAACATCATTATTTGGTGGGGCGGTTCTTTTCAGCCAAACAAAAATATGTTTAACATTATCAATACTAGCTGATATTTGAAAAAATCCTGATGATCGTGCAGGAGCTGATTCTTGATACATCTCCCTTAAATATTTCCATTGCGTTTCTTTCAGGAATGAACTAACAAATTTGTCATAAAGTGAATCTTTTGGCGTTAATTTTGGCACCCAAAGCAAAAACCTATTAATAACAACTCTTCCATCATCAGTACCATTAGCCATATGAATTAATTCACCATCATTTTGAAGCTCAATTTCGAATTGCAGCTGCATAGGCACAAGCATCTTATCTTCAAGTTCTCCCAAAAATGAAAAACGATTTAATGGGATAATAGTATTAACATCTTTAGCACCGCCATTTCCATTGTTTTGAACTGCTTGAGTTTGTATTATTCGCCTTGCTTCAAATCCTGAATTAGTATTAGCTGTTGTGGCATCAGTATCCAAATACCATAAAATGTTCTTTGTTACTGATCTGCTATAATCATCAGAATATTCCAACAGGTTTTTAACAAATGTAACTTTATGCAGATTATCAGTATCATAAACAATTTTACCTGCAGATTTAAGCATGATATGTTTAATTAATGAATGGGCGCCGTTTAAAACTGTTATTCTATCAGCTGTGGCATATCCAGCGCCATGTGCTAATTTCTGAAGTTGAAATTGCACTTCAAAATATGCATTATGCCAGTCATAAAATGCTGATCTATCATTGATAGTGAATTTATAAGCATTTTTTACTTGATGCTGCCCATTAGCTGGAGCTCTGATTACATCATCCAACTGAAACCGCACTAATTCATTTCTTTGTAAATATTCACTCGATCTAAAAGCCATTTTATAAGATATTTTATTTTTTCTTCGAAGTCTTATTCCTTGGCCAGATATTAATCTATTCAATATATCATCAAAACTCTCCTGTTTTCTTGAAGGAGGTTTCATTTTGGGTGTAATCGCCTTGGGTGTAACCCCTCTCCTCATATTTGCTAGTTTTTTCATGATTAAATCACCAGATTTTTCAGATATCTTTTTACCTAGTCTTTCCCCAGTATGTGAAATTCCTGCTTCCAATGCTTTTTTCGCAACTGGCTTCGCGAATTTCTTGAAAACGGCTGATGTAACTCCTTTTAGGGCCGGTACCGCCATCTTTTTCAATGGCTTAAAGATACTGTCAAAAATGACGCCTGTTTCTTTATGCTTATAAACAAACTACCCTAATTGGGGATGATAATATCGTGAAAATTCATATGCCTTCATTTTATATTCTTTTTTAATATTAATGAGAACGCCGTATCAGCTCCATTCAGGTTGACAACTCTTCTTTTCCCATCTGTGATATAGATTCGAATACTGCTTATTGTGTTTTTATTAACAGGACTCCATGTTATCCTCATTGGTTCAAGCGTAAAACTATATGATGGTCTCAAAACAGATGTTGAAAAGGAATAAATGATATCAGTATCTTGCCCATCCACAAGCGAATCATTTGTCACATCACAATGAATGTTCAAAATATCAGTATCTTGACTCAAATTTGGCGTCCTGGGGCCAACATTTATTTTATCCTTAACGATTATTTTATCAAATCCAGGGAGTTCATAAAAGTTACTTTGAGTTAAATCAAGTTGATAATTCTCTTTCAGAGTGATTGAGGCTCTAAAAGTTGTGCTATGAAAGGCAATGTTGATGGGGAATTCATCCGCTTTCCTTGGCACTTTTATAGCAGTTTTTTGTTCAATATGTTGATTAATCTCTTCATAATTCCAAACTCCAGCTGGAAATGAAATATTCTGGAATGATCTTCCATTATCCTTACTGTATTTGATTAGCTGATTGTTGTATCCAGCGTTAATATTAAACCAAGTAAAACTCATATTGATAATTCTGTTAAGCCCAACAACATATTGCTCATTATTACCCAAAACAATTGGTTTATTAAATTTTGTTGTGAAATTTTCAGGCTTGTTGTTTCCTGTTTTAACAGAATATGATGATAAAACTATTTCCCTTTCCATATTTTAAAGTAAAGTTTATTGATTAGTGCCTCTCTCAAACGAATGTCTAAAATTGCAACGCCAGTATTTCTCATTTCAATGTTTGTGTTGCCAGCAATGATTTCACCAACAATAAGCTCAAGTTTCTGCAGAAGTTCTTAAGGATCGTTGAAAAATGTGATATTTCCGCCCCTTTTTCAGCCTCATTTGACGCGATAACATCGTCTAATTTGGTTGTTATAGGTTTGAATACTTTCCCTAAGGTTGTTTGATTTTTTTTTTCACCCAACTTTTTCTGGGTGATTGTATCATGGACAAAATTAATTTTATTTCTTAACTCAGTTTTACTTTTTGCAAGTTCTTTCCACTTTAGTAAGCTCATTTTATTAAGAATAAACATAAATTAATGAGTCTAACAAGATGTACAACATGATGTACAACAAGTTGTTCTACATAATAAAATGAAAATTTTAAATTATGATGCTGATGACCCCATCACGAATTATAAACAGTTGCATCCTTTCATGCCAAATCAAAGTTTCAGAATGCTCATCTGTGGGCCTTCAGGTTCTGGGAAAACCAATGTTCTTCTTGATATGATTCTTCGACTGCTATATTTCGATAAAATTTATCTTTATGCGAAAAATCTGGAACAATCAAAGTATCAAAGGCTTTTGAATACATTTAAGCCCATGTCCAGAGAAGCTGGGTATGAAGTGATAGAAGCATCTAAAGATGAAATCATTCCCGTTTCAGAATTATCTGATGATAATCAAAAAATAGTTATTTTCGATAATTTTGTCTGTGAAAAGAACCAAAAGCCATTGATTGAATACTTTATCAGTGGCAGGCATAAGAATTGTTCTGTTATTAATCTTTCGCAAAGTTATTTCAAAACACCAAAAGATATCCGTTTGAATTGCTCCAATTTCCCAGCAATAAAGAAGTTTCTATGCTTTGCCGAGAGAATAACGTTCCAAAGGCGAAATATGAAATGGCAACTAAAGACCCATATTCTTTTCGCTATGTTGATAAGCCGAGGAAATTCTTTGCCAAAAACTTTGATAAGAAAATAAAATGAGCTATTCAAATGGATTGTTATCTGATACAACTTATCACCCAACGACTCAAAGAGGAAAAGATGGGTTGCCGGGTGTTGGTTTTAAATTAACATCTTCAGGTGATTATGATATCCAACAAAACCATTTAACCAATGTTGCAGAAGGAGTGAAGGATGATGACGCAATCACTAAACATCAAGTTGGCACGCTTGAAACAACGATCAATACCAAATTAACGCAATTAAGGGCTGATTCTCTTCAGGTTGATGGATCCTCTCATATGACAGGCGATCTTGACCTCAGAGGAAACAAATTGATTCTTCCTGGAGAGATTGACATGGACCGGAAACTTATCACAAATATGGACACGGATGAATCAAATGATCTTTCTGCTGTTAATATGATAACTCTGAAAAAGTTTCACCCTAATGCTCCAGCTCCAACGCATGAAGTCACTAAAGACATTGATTTGAAAGAACTTTTCAATGTTGTCAAATCAAAGCAACAAACATATACAGATTTAGCGGGAAATTATAATAATCTTGTATCTTATAATGATGTCAAGAATGTCTTTTTATCTCGAAAAGAGACATTCCCAATGGAAACAAGTCTTGATATGGGAAATAATTTTGTTTATAATGTGAAAGATCCAACAGCAATAGACCAAACAGCCAATAAAAAATATGTTGATGATGCAAGTAATAAGAAGCTTTCTTTGTCAGGTGGGACAATGACTGGCACTTTGGATATGAATTCACAACAAATTCTGAATATTCCAACGCCAACTCTTGATCATCACCCCACACCAAAACAATATGTTGATACACAACTAAATGTCAAGATAGTAGCTGTAGTAGAGGATCAAATGAAAACAGAGGCTGGACTCAAAAAATACGTCAATGAATCACATATATCTTCAACCTCCCACTTGAAGAATGAATTTCATTATCTCATGGATGATGTGGATGAATCAAGCTCTGAGCATGATATGACAGTGACTGGAATAACTGATTTTGGAGGTTCACCCCATTTATTCAATAAAAAAGCTTATGATTTGGAAATAACAAAAGATTCCTCCAATTTATATTCTGGGAGACTGGGTTTCAACATGTTCCAACTTCCAGAAGGGGAATATACGATTTGCATTGAATTCTTTCCCGCTTCGATGGATAATGTGAGTGTTGGTGTTGTGAGCACAAGTTTAAATATCAATCAACAATCAACAAAAAAATTCCGAACTTATACAAGATCAATTATTCACATGCATAAATGGAAGATTACACCACCAGAATACATTTATCTGGATTTGAAATGGCAAGGAACCGCCTCTTCAGCTGTTCAAGGCCCAGCAAATCTGATTATATATGGTGTTAAAGGTTCTCAACCCGATGTTGAAAGTTCTGTTTATGATTCTCCCTTTGTTTATGAACAACAGAGCGACGGGAGAACCGCGATGACTATGCAAACTGATATTAACCTTAATGGCCACAAAATTCTCAATTCAAATTTAAACAATAATTTTATGCTGATTGGAAGATATAAAAAATCAGGAAACAACATAAATATACATTTTGATAATTTTTTTTAATGACATTATTATCCCAGTTAGATGCAAATTAATTAAAGCATATTCTCAAATTATATCAAAACCATCTTCTTTTCCACAACTAACTTTAATCCTCCCAAGTAAAGCAACACAGACTGGAACTAGTTCTAGCAGAGATAATAGGATACAGACATTCTCATTTACAGACATAATTTATAAAGAAGGGGAGTTATTTTCAGCAAGAATAGATGATCGATCAATAAATGTCGGCAATATCCAAATCACATTTCTTTTTGAAATATAAATTCTGAAGAAATATTGTTCTCGCAATCAAAATGCCAAATAATTTGTTTAAATTCAACCATATTGATCCAACACTGGACAAAGAAACGCTCGCAGAGATAAAAGAATTTTACAAATATTATCACAAACGCTACTGGTGTTATAAAAGATTGACCAAAAGACTCAAAGAATCATACTTTGTAAACAATTTAGCTTCAACCATGCTTGTTGCTGTTGGAACGATAGCTGGAGGTGTAACACTCAATCCTATCGTTTTGGGTGTAATAAGCGGGACTGGTTTGCTTTTGAAAACAAGCAGTGAAATTAAAAATTATAAGAACAAAATAGCCATGGCAAAATTCGCCTTCACAACATATGAGAAAGTTTTGATTGAGCTGAGATCTTACTTGAGAGGTGCAGAATTTGACCCGCAAAAATTCGTTGATGAAATGATAACAATTGATGGTATTGTGGCTGATTTGGGTCTGAATTACGAAAAATATGAAAAAGATTATGTCAAAACTTTAAAATGAGTAGTTGGTACGATTCTCAAGATGAAAATCTGCAAGAAGAATTAGACACAGATTGGGAACCAGAAGATGATGTTGAAGCAGATCCAGATTGGACGCCCGAAAATCCAGTTATGGTTTGGGGCGATGAATCAGATTCAGATTCAAATGACAATATCTGTGACGTGGCGGCACGTAATGAAAAATGAATTATTAAAGCTTTTCCTTTAATAATTTCTTCTGTAATTAATCCTGGACAACATCATTTTCCACTACATCTTCGTATTCATCAAAATAACTCTGGGGGCGAATAATTTCTTTCACAAGAACTTCCTTTCCAACAATGGAAATGGTGTTAATGTTACCGAGAAAAACTTGACGAAGTTTCAGAATAAGGCAACCATTGAATGGGATGCCAATTAATGAATGAGGGACAATCTTTGATTTTTCACCAACCTTTTGATTGAAAAGGCAAGTGATTTTACCAGATTTGTTTGCATAAAGTTTTGCATAAATCTTGAGGTAATCACTTTGGTCTTGTTTAATAAGGGATAAAGAATCTGGATGAAACTTCAGTTTTGGCTTCAATTTTTTGAGTGCTGGTTTGGCATCTTCAGCAAGCTTTTTGATTCTTTGTTCTATTTCCTCAAACATTGCTTTCTGGTTTTCATCTTCAAGGGTGAAACCAATGGAAAAATTACTATTTTTTCCTTCATTCTTGTGTTCCCATATTTTCATACGGCCTTCAAGTAATATTTCTGCAGGATGGTCTTTATATTCAATAGGAAGGACTGAGAATGAGAACTTTCCTGTTTTCTTTATTTCTGGTTCTGAGAGCTGGATATTTTCGATTTCTATATTTTCACTGGTTATCATTTTATATTAAAGATATAAAAAAAAATTATTTTTTTTATATCTTACGCCAAAGGCGGTTATTCCCAAGGATTTATAATTGGATATGCATTGGGGTGTATGCGTGTCATATAATATTTTTCCCCATCTTTCTTTACAAATTGTCCTTCCCATTGGTCATACCTATTAAATGCTGCATAAACAGCCTGCCGAGTCATTCCAATGTATTTAGCCATTTCTTCCATAGTTTCAAATTCTTTTATCTTTTCCCCGAATGAAGCATCCGTTATAGCGTATTGTTTCATAACTTTATACTTTTTGGTTCCTTTGCTAAATACATTCTTTTTGTTTATCAATGCTTTGTTAAGATATTGCCTTGAAAACCCTAATTCTTTAGCCACTGCGGCCATAGTTGGATGTCTATCACCAACTCTCGTATTTTCTTCATTGAGTACAACCCACATTTTAATTACTGCAAAAATAATAAAAATTTCTTTACAATGGGTAAAAAATGATTTTGAAATAAAAAAAAATTTGTAATAATTGTGAAAACTTGTGAATAACTTGTGTAAATTCAACTTGTGAAAACTGTAATGGCTAGTCTGACAACTGTTGTTTCGTCGCTGCCAAGCGACTCTTCAGAGACCTTCCTGATATCTGGCAAACTCGTTGAGCATCTCGCTCAAAGTCCCGTTCGCAATCAGTTCAGAAAACGCAATCTGGCCTTATATCGCATAAGGATTCCCGACCGCTAAATATTCACGAGAGCATTGTAATAATTGTGAAAACTTGAGAACTTGAGCGAGATGCTCAACGAGTTTGCCAGATATCAGGAAGGTCTCTGAAGAGTCGCTTGGCAGCGACGAAACAACAGTTGTCATACTAGCCATTACAGTTTTCACAAGTTGAATTTACGCAAGTTATTCACAAGTTTTCACAATTATTACAATGCTCTCGTGAATATTTAGCGGTCGGGAATCCTTATGCGATATAAGGCCAGATTGCGTTTTCTGAACTGATTGCGAACGGGACTTTGAGCGAGATGCTCAACGAGTTTGCCAGATATCAGGAAGGTCTCTGAAGAGTCGCTTGGCAGCGACGAAACAACAGTTGTCAGACTAGCCATTACAGTTTTCACAAGTTGAATTTACACAAGTTATTCACAAGTTTTCACAATTATTACAATGCTCTCGTGAATATTTAGCGGTCGGGAATCCTTATGCGATATAAGGCCAGATTGCGTTTTCTGAACTGATTGCGAACGGGACTTTGAGCGAGATGCTCAACGAGTTTGTCAGATATCAGGAAGGTCTCTGAAGAGTCGCTTGGCAGCGACGAAACAACAGTTGTCAGACTAGCCATTACAGTTTTCACAAGTTGAATTTACACAAGTTATTCACAAGTTTTCACAATTATTACAATGCTCTCGTGAATATTTAGCGGTCGGGAATCCTTATGCGATATAAGGCCAGATTGCGTTTTCTGAACTGATTGCGAACGGGACTTTGAGCGAGATGCTCAACGAGTTTGCCAGATATCAGGAAGGTCTCTGAAGAGTCGCTTGGCAGCGACGAAACAACAGTTGTCAGACTAGCCATTACAGTTTTCACAAGTTGAATTTACACAAGTTAAAAACAATTTGCCGAAAATAATTATTGCCAAAAAATTATTAAATAATTTCCCATTGTAAACCAATAGGTAAAGTAATTTTGAAACATTATTTTTTTATTTTTTCCTATTTAAAATGAATCGAAAAACGGTTTCTGAATTAAGAAAACTAGCCACAGAAAGACGAATTCCTGGGCGTTCGAAAGCTAGAACTAGGGAACAATTATTAGATTTGTTGGGGCACCAAATTCGTGCTGAGCGCAGCGAAGTAGAAGGAATATGATGACTCTGGGACAAAGCTTGCAAAGCCAAAGCCCCCCCACCCCCCCCCCCCCCCCCCCCCCCTGTCGTAAATCTCTAGAAATCCTCGAAAGCCATGAATCCTTCCGCTAAATTTACCGCTAAAATCATGAAAAAAGGCCTCTTCCGCTCAACAATTTCAGCGGTAAATATTTCTTCAAATGAAATCAAAAAAGTTGCCTTAAAATATTTAGCGGAAGCCACAAACACCTCAAGGCCCAATCACAAAAATAACACCAAAAAGTGTTATTTTCAGTTATCGCTAAATATTAACGGTAGCCCCAAGGTCAAATATCCAAAAAAGTGTTATTTCTAGGTATCCCAAGGTCAACTAATCCAAAACCACATCTTTTTCTAAACGTCGCTAGTTACCGCTAAAACCCCACGGTTGAAAAGTGTTATTTGTTTACCTTGAAATCTAGCGCTGTCTTGCGCTGTCTTGTTAATTCTTTGGTTCTGGATTCAGTCTTTCGAGATTCCTAGATTTCTAAGGCTTTCTGTTTTCGGAGGGGGCTTGGCTTTGCAAGCATTCCTCCCAGAGTCATCATATTCCTTCTACTACCTACAGTGTTGACTTTGGGAAAGGCTAAGATAGCTTTTCCGCATCACTCAGCGGAATCCAACTATTACATTTATCAGAATAGCCTTTCCATTTCACCAAGGCTTTCTTTCGCTTGTAATCACGGCGAATAACCTTTTCAATGCGGAAAATCGATTGAGTCGTAGGCTGAAGTTCGGGTTCGTAAAATGACCCGGTTATTTTCTCTCCCAACAGATCACCTAACCTGTATGTCACGGGGTTTGTGTTCAAAATCTCATCGATAATGAAAGTTTCTTCTGTCCAGTTCGCGTGAAACCTTTATCGAATATCTTTCGTTTATATTTTGAAATTCTAACTCTATCGCCGATTTTAAATTTTGCTGGGACGTGTTTAGCATAAATTAAATCTCCATATAAATTGGCGAAAACCTTGGGTTCATTTTTAATTAAACTCGCCTCTGCGGGAGACATGGCAATGCTTGAATGAATGTTTAAACAGCTTTCGTTTTAATTTTATGCAAGACGACGCGTCTTACATAAATTTACTTAGTGATTTGCGTGTGGTTTATAATTGTTTGCACTTGCGCATCCTTAGAAGAGTTACCACATGTGAAAGCGCGACGGTTTCGATCTATATATAAGAGTTGTTCGCACCATATATTATATCGGTGGCGCGTAGGTTATGAAATAGTTAGAAAAAGCGGGGGCTTTCTATTTCATCCCTACCAATCACCCGGTATATATATCATAGCTAAAAACCCCCGCGGTTATGATATATACATGACGATATTCAGACGATTCTGAAACGCGCTGCGGGGAATTTCCGGAGACCTGGGTAAAAAGATTAACCATCTATCAATGACCGTGTACTTTGCGGTAGCTAAGGCGTCACGGATGTCACAGCTTGAATTAGAGAAGAAAACCAGATTATCGGCGGCACGATTATAGTGAAACGTCACTGGTATAGTTCCGTTACTACTAGTTAAGTTAATAATTCAGAGAAATTCACACAATCGCGCGAAATGCAAAGATTAGCGCGGGATCGCCGAAGGGAAACGCTGGCCGTAATGGCGGCCTGTGAGCCTTCTCCGTATTCCCTTCGCCTAAAACCAGTATATGGATCTTCGCTTTGCCGAACGCAATAGGCCTAGAGAATTGCTAAGTGCAGGAGTCATGTTCAAAGATGATATTGTCAACATATCGATCTACGATCTAGTCGATCCCAATGGCGCGCGAGTCGACCGTCGCGAGAGAATGGTCGTTGTATCTATGCTTAGTTCGGGATTTTGGCACGAGCAATGCGGAGATCCAATTCAAACGAGGATAAAGTGCTGTACTCCGTGGAACTTAAAGCGATCAGAGACTTGATCAATTCCCTCGCAATTGATCAATTGGCGGGAGGAAGTCACTTTCCCGCCACAGTTCCCGAGACGCCTCCATCTTCGCCAGAAGATCCTCGGGGTCAACTCCTCAACAGCAGCTATCACAAACGATTCAAGCAAGCGGGCAAAGGAAAACATTTGAGGCGAAAAAAGAGCTCGGAAATATATCTATAGGGCCGCGATTGAAAATCAAACGAGCGGGTATAGTCGCCAAGAACTGCTTGGACGCGCTGAAGGAAAAATCCTCTGGATGCGATCTTGGAAAGGTTTGTTGGTTTTGGTTTGTTGTACTGTGATCAGGACGATCAAGGTTATATATAAAAGATGCGATTTCGACTGCTTTAGGAATAGTTTCTCAGAAGCAGGGGATGTAAGAAAGGCGCTCAGTAGCAAGTTGTACGATGAACTGAACGGAGATCACTTGAAATTCCCTATCAGTTTATTAGAATTCAAAGGGGACAGACCGCAAATAAATGTGGCTACTAAATATATCTGAATTTCGTAACTGTTCATCAGTAGGATGCCCAAAATGCGTGCAATTCCACAATTGGTTTCGGCTCCATTAAATCCTATACCAATTGCAGAACATTTTAGGAGGAGCCACCCACAGTGTGAGCACAGTTACTGACAAGACATATTAGTAAGGAAAACAACGCAAAATAAATGTAGTACGTTAAATAACGAACTAAGCACACACGTCAACTAAATAAGCTAAGCACGCGCACGACTCAAGGAAAATTGCGCGCGCGCGCACCTGCATTAACCTGAATAGAAGCAATATAGAAATTAAATAGGGGCGCTAGAATAATATAAAGGATCTAAAATAACAAAGGATACGGCGGTGTTTCTCAATTCTGGATTGCTAGTTTCATTTCTCGTAGTGTAGTGCCATATTTCTCAATGATAGCACTGTGGCGTTTGAAGAATTTAGTAAATGATTTACGAAGGAGTGAAGATTTGAACCCTTGGTGAAGGAGACGTGATGAAAGTCGGCGAAGTCTATGCATAAAATCCAACTTCGATGTGCAAATTCTAGCATATCTTACCAATTGAGATATATAAACACCATAAGCCGGATTGGCTGGAATGTTGCTGTCCATATGAGGGAAATTGACAATCCGAAATGAGAAGTCATCCCTCTTGTCGTAGACACTGAGATGGAAAGGTGTGTTGCTGTCACCATTCTTGATTCTCGTGTCCAGATAACACACCTCATTTGATGTTAAGGTAGTGTTCTTTAGTTCCAGGTCCGACGGATAAATGTCGCTGATGTAATTTCCAAAATTTTCATTGTTAACGCTCAATAAATCGTCGATATAACGAAAGGTGTTGCTAAATTGGACAGCTTTGGTCATATCTTGCTTCATTGTTCTTAGCATGAAATCATACTCGAAGGTGTGGAGGAACAGATCAGCCAACAAAGGTGCGCTGTTAGTGCCCATAGGTATGCCAATAATTTGCCGAAAAACTGTGTTTCCGAAGCGGACGTAAATATTGTCGATAAGAAAGTCAATAGCGAGGCACAGTTCCCTACAGGAGAAGTAAGTGTACTTCGTAGATTTCCTATCATTAGCCCAGAATGTGTGGAAATTATTGGTTGCTATGAAATTTTTTCCTCTGGTGTTAAAAACCCTTTCAAGTAGATCATGGAGTTGATGTTTAAGTTTGGCGTGTGGAAGGCTAGTATAAAGAGTGGAAAAGTCCCAAGTACTCACATGATTAAGCGAAAGTTGTTTGTCCTGCAATGTGTGAATAACATCCAACGAATTGTTGATGACTCACATGCAATTAACTCCTGTTCGTTCTAAAATTATTAAATTATTAAATTATTAAATTATAAAATTATTAAATTATTAAATTATTAAATTATTAAATTATTAAATTATTAAATTATTAAATTATTAAATTATTAAATTATTAAAATATTAAATATTAATTATTATTTAAATTATTAAATTATTAAATTATTAAATTATTAGAGTAAGAATTAAGGACGAGGGCAGGAAAAATTATTATTTGTTGTGGGGGCAATAGGCTCTCATTTATTATGAGGTTCTGGGGAGGGCAGGTGGGGGGGGGGGGGGGGGGGGGGGTATCAGTCTTCTAATTATATGGCTGGTTCCGCAAGCTGGCCAGATGAATCAAATCCAGTGCCGTGACTATCAGACAGTCAAGATGGAGCTATCTTGATTGCTCGGGATTGCCCATTACCCACATGCCTAGTATTGATAGGTTTCCCTGGGTGCTTATTTGTTTATTAAATTCGAGATAATAACAAAACAAAACTGAATATATTTAAGATTATTTTCTCATTCAATCAATCAATTTCGTTTGGCTTTCAACCCTAAAGCAACAGAGAAGTTTGGTCTTTTCAGGCTGCGGATCTGTGGGAATTATTTTCCCCGGGTGCTTCTTTGTTTATTAAATTCAAGATAATAACAAATCAAAATTGAGTATATTTTAGATTATTTTCTTATTCAATCAATCAATTTCATTTGGCTTTCAACCCTGAAGCAACAGAGAAGCTTGGTCTTTTTAGGCTGTGGATCTGTGGGAATTATTTTCCCCGGGTGCTTCTTTGTTTATTAAATTCAAGATAATAACAAAACAAAACTGAATATATTTAATCAATCTATCAATTTCATTTGGCTTTCAACCCTGAAGCAACAGAGAAGCTTGGTCTTTTTAGGCTGTGGATCTGTGGGAATTATTTTCCCCGGGTGCTTCTTTGTTTATTAAATTCAATATAATAACAAAACAAAACTGAATATATTTAAGATTATTTTCTCATTCAATCAATCAATTTCATTTGGCTTTCAACCCTGAAGCAACAGAGAAGCTTGGTCTTTTTAGGCTGTGGATCTGTGTGAATTATTTTCCCCGGGTGCTTCTTATTAATTTGTATATTAAATTCAAGATAATAACAAAACAAAACTGAATATATTTAAGATTGTTTTCTCATTCAATCAATCAATTTCATTTGGCTTTCAACCTTGAAGCAACAGAGAAGCTTGGTCTTTTTAGGGTGCGGATCTGTGGGAATTATTTTCCCCGGGTGCTTCTTTGTTTATTAAATTCAATATAATAACAAAACAAAACTGAATATATTTAAGATTATTTTCTCATTCAATCAATCAATCAATTTCATTTGGCTTTCAACCCTGAAGCAACAGAGAAGCTTTGTCTTTTTAAGTTGCAAGACATTCTAAAAGCGATCTGTTAGTTTTAAAGGTTAATTAGGATTTTAACAATAGCGATTTATTTTATTGAGAACAATGTAGTAATAGTTTTAAATTCAACAAGCGATTTTATAATAATTAGCTGTTAGGTTATTTTTGAATCTGTTCTCTGGTGTTCGCTAAAACAACGATACGATTGTAATATAGCCTGCGTAGCAAGAGTTTCTGAGGGTTTTACGTGCTTTTAAAGTTCTGAAAGTTAGCCGCGGTCAGATTCTCAGAGAGCAAAATAGCTGTCTCTCGCAAGACTCTATTTGTACGATTGCCACGCAAGCTAGAATTGCAAGGGTATTTTTGGTTTCATATAAGTGAACAAAATTGTACAGTTTTTCCTTTTAGTTCTTAAACTACCTACTTATATATTGTTGTCGGCAAGTGAAGAAGCCGGTCGCGCTATTTATAGTGCTCGTTGTTTGCCGTTAGCTCGCTTTCAAGGCTGTGTTTCTGTCAGAATTGTTTTGCTCCAGATATTTCAGTTAGTAATATTAATTATCGGAAAATATAGAGTTGTTTGAAGCTTTTAAAACGTGTTTTTGAATCAGTGTTTGAGTTTAGGAAATGGACAATTTTCGGGGGTTTGTTCGAGTATCATGATAAATGCGATTTCAAATACACCGCCTTGCAATGCGTTCTTTCTTCCCGTAAATACTGCAATTATCACCATGTTACTGTTGTTTTGTTCTTACTTCAAGCAAGTATATTAAAAGCGTAAAAACGTCAGTGTAAAAATAGTTAACCGAGCCAATTTACAAATTAAATCTTCACGTCAATCTAAGCATGTGGAATATGTTTGTGTTATTATAAAAATATATCGGGTGATTACAGCATTTGTATGTACACTGTACATGGACAAACGGGCAAATGCGATCTGTATTTTCAATCGATTTTTAAACGGTGTCCGTTTGAGCGCGTGTTTATGAGGCGCTGACATTTAAGGCCGAAAAAGCCTGTCTCTTATCGATCGACTTGAAGGACTCTTGATTTCATTGAAAGATAGGAATGTGAACAATTTGATTTTTAACACATTTCTTAAGAGCCGACGTCAAAACCACGGAATGGAAAAATTAGCCCCCCTGCCGATGTTTTACGAAGTTTTCGCAAAACATCGGCAGGGGTCCTTGATTTCAGAGTCGCATGAATATCCTCATGGTAGGCCGCTTAACGCCGAGGCGGTAAGGCCTGAAAAAGGGTGTCGGGTTGTTGAGTAGAGCTAAGCCGTGTTCGATGACCGCTTCGAAAGAAGGTTGACAGATGTTGACGGGGAGTTCACGGCAGGAGTGCTGGTTCAGCCTCAAGCCCTAAGTGGCATAATATAATAGAGTGTAGAGCCATAAACATATGGTGGTGTGGTGGAGGGCGAAAAAGCCTCAAAGAGGCAAAAAATGAGCTCAAAAACCTCCCAAGGGAACGTGGGGGGAGAAGTGGTGGAAGGAGAGTGTTCCCTTGAGAGGTTCTGTTGGCCAACAGTTTTGCCTTTTTTATTGATCTGCTATGTTAGCTAAAATTATTTTGTATTTTTCTATTTAAAATGGAACATATGAAAGTAAAAGAATTAAGACAAATAGCGAAAGAGCGACAAATCCCTGGTCGTAGTCGCGCTAGAAGAAAAGCTGATTTAATACGTTTAATTAATGCATCTTCTTCCAATATTCTTGATGCGTCAACACCGCGAATAGAAACACCAGTTCTTTCCCCAGCTCCATATCAGCCGCCTCCACCTCCGCCACCACCACCACCTCCCCAGTCTTCAATATTGCCAACAATTCAAAATACTTTCCTTTCATGGTGGAATTGGTTAAAGGCTGGCCCCAAAAATATTGCGAGGAAAGCTTCAAATATGTTAACTGATTTTCAACGCAAAGTGCGTCGGTTATATCAGCAGCAAATTAAAGTTGAAGAAGGTCCATCAGCCTTGGATAAGTTTGCCCGTCAATTCATATTTGAAGGTAAGAAAGGAACTTCTCCAAGAGATTATTTTCAGCAAGTTTCTGGTCAACTTCGGAATATTCTCAAGGCTAATCGAGGCACTAAAATTAAGTTGATTCTATCCTGCCGAATGAATCGCCAGAATTTACAAACTGGTCAAATAATTAAAATAGATGCTCCTTTTCATTCAGAGATAGAGATTAATTTAGAAGCAACGGATTTAAATACCCTTTTAAATCAAATGATAGATACCATCCTTGAGACACTTGAAACATTTCAAATGATGGGCTCGAATTGGCAATTCGATTTTGTAAATCATTTGGAATTGCATCTGGTTGAATTCAAACCGCTTGGAGGAAGCACACACATTCCCCTTCCTCCAGCCCTTGCCAAGAAGAAGGCTATCATTAACATGCGGAATATTGGCCAGCAATGTTTCAAGTGGGCAGTAACAAGGGCTCTCAATCCATGCGAAACTCATCCGGAAAGAATCACATCTCTGCTAAGAGCTCAAGCTGAACAACTCAACTGGTCTGGAATTGTTTTCCCCACATCTTTGATGGAAATAGATCATTTTGAAAGATTAAATCCAAATATTGCTGTTAATGTTCTCGGCTATGAATCAGTGATTCACCCCTTAAGAATTTCCAAGCACAAACGAAGGCGGCATATTACTCTGCTTCTGTTTGAGAAAGACGGGGTTCAACATTATGCCGTTGTCAACAGCCTGAGTCGTCTTCTCTCAGCTCAAGTTAATCATCATGCTAATCGCAAACACTTTTGTCTTCATTGTCTCAATCATTGCTATGATGAAATATCCCTAGCTAAGCATGAAGAATTATGTTGCAGCAATGAAACGATCAAAATAGAAATGCCTAAAAAGGGCGTGATATTGACATTTAAACATCATAATAGATCTATCAGAGTCCCTTTCATCATTTATGCAGATTTTGAAGCGTGTAATGAACCGATCAGTGGTTGTTCACCAGGGAATAATCTCAGTTTCACAAATCAATTTCAAAAGCATAAGCCATGCGGCTTTTGTTTTAAGGTTGTGTCATTTAATGGTGCAAATATACCTCCCACCCTTTACCGGGCAAAGACAGAGAATGAAGACGTTTCACAAATATTCATAAAGAAGTTAATGAAAACAATCGTGGATATTCACAAGACATTTGATAATAGAAAGAAGATGATCTTCACTGCGGATGATAAGAAAGAATATGATGCAGCCACAGTTTGCTGGATATGCAAAAAAGAATTTGAATTTGAACGCAAGGTGAGAGATCATTGTCATTTCACAGGTAAATATAGAGGCGCCGCTCATAATAGTTGCAATCTGCAATTCCGAAAACCTAAATTCACTCCTATCATTTTCCATAACCTTGCAGGTTATGATGCTCATCTCTTTGTGAAAAACCTTGGCAGAACACCCGGGGATATTAAATGCATCCCCAACAATGAGGAACATTATATATCATTCTCAAAGACGATTAAGATTGCGGAATATACTAACAAAGAGGGCAAGCAGGTTGATATTCTTCATGAATTGAGATTCATCGATTCTATGAAGTTCATGGCTTCTTCTCTGGGGGAGTCTGGCAGCCAATTTGAAGAAGTCAGGAATTGACAAACTGAAACAAACAATGAATGAATTTGGCGATAAAGCTGAGCTTCTTTCCAGAAAAGGAGTCTATCCATATGATTATATGGATTCAATAAATAAATTCAAGGAATCACAACTGCCGCTAAAGGAGGCATTCTATTCTCAAATTAATGAATCGGGAATATCCGATGAAGACTATGAACACGCCCAAAATGTTTGGGATGAAATGGGGATAAACAACTTAGGAGAATATCATGATTTATATTTGAAAACAGATGTTTTGCTCCTTGCAGATGTCTTCGAAGAATTCCGCAATGTCTGCATGGAGAATTACCAGTTGGATCCAGCGTGGTATTATACTGCCCCGGGTTTGTCATTTGATGCCGGTCTCAAGAAGTCAGAGGCACAGCTCAGTTTGCTGAATGATCCAGATATGCTCCTGTTCTTCGAAAAGGGAATCCGTGGTGGTATTTCAATGATATCCAACCGTCATGGCAAAGCAAACAACCATTATATGGGTGATAAATATGACCCAACTAAACCCACGAAATATATTCTTTATCTAGATGCAAATTCCCTCTATTCTTGGGCGATGACTCAGCCACTTCCAACGGGTAACTTTCGCTGGATGAAGAATTTCAACAGATGGGAGAGAACTCCCTGTGTTCTTGAAGTGGATCTAGAATATCCCAAAGAGCTTCATGATGCGCATCATGACTACCCCTTTGCTCCTGAGAGAGTCTTCCCGCCGCGGCGGGAAGGAGTCTCCTGCGCTAACAATATTGAAAAATTAATCCCCAATCTGCGTGACAAGGAACGCATCATCATGCATCACAGAGCACTTAAACAAGCTCTGAAGCATGGCCTGAAACTCACTAAGATTCATAGGGGAATATCATTCACTGAAGAACCTTGGTTGAAATCATATATCCAACTCAACATCCAACTCAGACAAGCAGGGAAGAATGATTTCGAGAAAGACTTTTTCAAGCTTATGAATAACGCAATATTCGGCAAGACAATGGAAAATATCCGCAAGAGAGTTGATATTAGACTTGTCAATGACAGAAAGATTGCGGAAAAGCTTGTGGCTAAACCCACCTATCAACATCACACAATCTTCGATGAGAATCTCATCGCTGTGCATATGAAGCGGAAGAAAATGACTTTCAATAAACCAATTCCCTGCGGAATGTCAATTCTTGAAATATCCAAGGAACTGATGTTCAAATTTCACTATGAATATATGAAGCCGAAATACGAGGATAAAGCCAAGCTGTTATTCACAGATACTGATTCATTATGTTATGAAATTGAAACGGAAGACGTCTTCAAGGATCTTCAACCAGATGTGAAGGAGATGTTTGACACATCCAACTATCCCCCAGATCATCCCTCGGGAATGCCAATCATGAACAAGAAAGTGAACGGTCTCATGAAAGATGAAGCTGGAGGAAAGATAATTGAAGAGTTTGTTGGGTTGCGGGCAAAGTTATATTCATATAAGCTGCTCGACTCTTCCCGCAGCGGGAAGGACTCCAGCTCCGCTGACTCAGGCGGCACCAAGAAATGCAAGGGAGTGAAGAAACAAACAATCAAGAAACATATCACCCATGAGGACTATGTGGACTGTCTTATCTCTGGAAGACCAGCAACGAGAACCATGAATCTCATCCGCAGCCATCAGCATGAGATGTTTTCAAAAACAATCAACAAAACAGCCTTATCTGCGGATGATGACAAGCGTTTCATCTTGCGGGATAAGATTTATACCCTTGCTTGGGGGCATTGGAGGATAGCGAGACATGAGCGGGCATGATTAAAGCTGCTATATCATTAATATGGCAACTTAAACATCTTTCTGGAGAATTTTAATATCCCAGGATTCATCCTCATCCATGGTCTTACCCATTTCAATGCTGCTCCGTCGCTTTTTAAATATATCTTCCCAATCTGCCTGGGTCAATACTTCTATATAATTACCAAATCTTTTATTATAGTCGTCTCTAGTGCTCAACAAAGCTATCTCTCCCGTTTTCTGATTTGTGAAGATGAATTTTGTGTCAACAAACAGGGAAGGAACAACATCAGGCCTCAACTCATGATAGCCCTTTTCAAACTTCTCTATTTGTTCTAGGGCCAGCGTCGATTGCTTTGGTTTTGGTTTTGGTTTTGGTTTCTGTTCTCGTCTCCGGGGGTAAACATATCGACCACTTCTGAGTTTTTTCTGGCATTGTTCTAATTTTTCTTCAGCGACTCTAAGGGCTTTTTCAGCAGCGAGTGAAACTTTATCGCGTATTTCAATCCTTAAATGTTTTCCGTCACTTCGTCGCCTGAATTTGAGTTTCCCCGTTTGCAAAGCATGGAGAATAGTCTTTTTATCTACCTTCAAAGCGCGGGAAGCTTCAGTTATTGATGTAAATATCTCCTCTGAGTCATCTGAGGTTATTTTCAAGGAAACCGTCATTTTAATACGGGTAAAAATAACGATATTTTTTCATTTTACGGGTAAAAAGGGGGATTAATCCAGGGTACATCTAAATAAACTATTTTCCTATAACAGATAGATGATATTAGGAGATCCTGCTATAGTAAAATAGTTTATGTTTGGAGATATTATCCAGATAGGTCTTTTTACCCGGATTAATATCAATATTTTACGGGTAAAAAGGGGATTAATCCAGGATATGACAAATTAAAATCCTTTCCCTATAACAAGCAGATGATATTAGGAGAGATATTATTTTCAAAAATACTTTCATTTGGGATATCATTCAACTATAGGTATTTTTACCCGTAAAAAGGGGTTGGGGATTGATATATTCTCATATTCCCCATTATACCTCCCATTTACGGGTAAAAAGGGGGATTATGCCAGGATGTGTCAAATAAACTATTCTATCTATAGCGGGCTGATAAGATTATGGGAGATACCTTATTATTTAAATACTTTCATTCCCATATCATTCCACCATAGGTCTTTTTACCCGTAAAATGGGGATTGATTCTATTTCCACAAAATATATTATTTTTTTTGTTTTCACAATTAAAATGATTAACAACTCTAATTATGATATCCAGCAGATCCAGCTCTCAAAACCAGAAATGAAGAAGTCAGGGCAGTTCTCATTCACTGTCCTCCCAATTCTTTATGGGAACAAACCATTCGATATATTCCTCAAAGGCCGAATGAAAATCTGGGAACACAGCAGTGGCTCCTTTGAAGACCAGAAGAAATCAAATTATTCCCTGGGGTTCACTCTCGATATGGAGTCAGAATTAATGTTTGCAGAGATAGAAGATACAGGAACTCACCAAGGCCAGTCAACCAGCGCTCAAGAAGCTGAATCCCAAACTCAGAGTTCAAGCTGATTCTCTGCAGAATCTGCAGATTGTGAAAGATGACCAGAGTGATCAGAAGAAAATCTATGCCAAACTTTATCTCAACAAAGATGGCCGAATCAATTGCCCATTTACCAAGGAGATCAGTGGAAACCGCAAAACCAAATTCAATCCACATGGCTTCATAGGAGTTCCTCTGAAGGGGATGTTGGTTGTTCGTTTGAGACAAGTATTTCTCGGGAATATCTCCTCTATCTCCATCGTCGCCCAAGAAGTGATGGTTCAAGAAGTGATTCCTCCTAAGAGTTATTTCGATGACTATGAGGATAAATGCCCACCTTGCGAATCTTCTGATGAAGATTAAGCCGACTTTTGTTCCTGTTGCCCATCAGCCCCGGGACGTCATTATATAACTTTGAGTTATATAATCTTAAATAATCATTCAATGAACTTCTTGTCATATTCCACTTCATATTTCGACACATCCAAACACAGATCAATAATCATCTCATCCCTTATTTGCATTTCTTCGATGAATTTCTGCGAGTCAAACCTGGCTCCTCTCAAACATGTCCTCAGATCACACAAAACTTTTTCATACGTTGTGAAAGCTGCCGTGCATTTTTCAATTTTCTTCTGATAATTCTTCATTTCCTGATAAGTTTTCAAGCCCAAGCCTGCGCCGCTCACAACTCCTAGAATAATTGGATTCAGAGTTACGCCGCCAACAATAGTTCCAACAACAACAAGTCCTGTTGATGCCAAAGTCAACCCCAAATCCATTTTCTTGAAGTGTTTAAACGCTCTCTTGCAGCACCAGAAACGTTTGTGATAACATCGATAGAATTGTTTTAATTCATCAACTTGCTCTTCAGAGAGATTTGGAGCAATATGATTGAAATGGAATATCTTTTGCATTTTAAAGTCAAAAATAATTTTTTGGCTTATGATGTTACTGGCGCGCTGAATGCTAATGAAAATACAATTTCATTATGATCCATCTCGTCTGTATCGTTTTTATAAATTTCAACCCATATTAAATCACGCCCTGATAGGCTCATATCTATGTTAAATTCCTGCCGTCTTTCATCCGCTGTTGAGTGAAAGCTTTGCTGTTGAGTGACAATTCCCGTGACGTGCACTTTTACCGTCATGAGATAATGATCATTATCATCTGCAAGAACGCAACAACTGATAGTGGACAAAACACAATCATATGGCACTATGTGATATCGGCTCGCACCGTTGAGAAAGAGGAAAGTTTTATCCTGTGATTTTTTGTAGTGAGCCGCGAGGAATGTTTTCGATTTTAATGAATGATTTAACACTTTATGGCCATTCATATCCAAATCAATTTGCATTGTCATATCTCCATTTTCATAAACAAAGGGTGAATCATAAACAGAACTTTCAACATCTGATTGAAAGCCTTTAACGCCATATATGATCAGCTTTGCTGGGCCTTGAGCAGCTGACGACGCTGTCTCTTGCCATTTCAAATCCAGAAAGATGAATTCAGGTGGGGAAATCCGCCATTTATGCATGTGGATGATTGATCTCGAATAAGTTGACAATTTTTTTGTTGATTGTTGATTGATATTCAGGCTTGTGTTCACAACACCAACGCTCACATTCGTCATGGAAGCGGGAAAGAATTCAATGCACATCGTATATTCCCCTTCTGCTAGTTTAAGCATGTTGAAACCAAGCCGCCCAGAATATAAATTGGAGGAATCTTTTTTTATTGCAATTGCATAAGCTTTTTTATTGAATAAATGGGGAGAACTTGCAAAATCAGTTATTCCAAAGACTAACATATCATGCCCAGCGCGGGATTCCCTCGCATCCTCCATCAAATATCTGAATTCATCCTTCAAGTGGGAGGTTGAAGATATATGTGATTCACTGACATATTCATTGACATATTTTTTGAGTTCAGCCTCTGTTTTCATTAGTTCCTCTACTGCACTTACTATCTTGACATTTAGTTCCTTGTCGACATATTGTTTTGATGTTGCTTCATTGAGTGCTGTTGGATCGGAATCGGGAAGACCAATGATTTTCTCCGATCCCATATCAAGTGACCCAGTCATTGTTCCACCTGCAATGGAAAGCTTTTTGGCTGCCTGATCATCCACATATTTTTTGTTGACTGCTTGATCGACTGCTGTTGGGTCTTTCACCTTATAAACAAAATTATTTCCCATATCAAGACTTGTTTCCATTGGGAATGTCTCTTTTCGATTGAGAAAGACATTCTTAGCATCATTATATGACATCAGGTTGTTATAGTTCGCTGATAAGTCAGTATAAGTTTGTTGCTTAGATTTGACAACATTGAAAAGTTCTTTCAAATCAATGTCTTTAATGACTTCGTGAGTATGTTCAGGAACATTTGGGTGGAATTTTTTCAAAGTTATCATATTAACAGCAGAAAGATCATTGTTTTCATCCGTGGTCATATTTGTGATCAGTTTCCGATTCATTTTTATTTCCCCGGGGTTAATGAGGTTTGCCCTCGAAGGTCAAGATCTCCTGTCATATGCGAGGAACCATCAACCTGAAGAGAATCTGCCTTGAGTTGAATCAATTTGGTATTGATCGCTGTTTCAAGAACATCAACCTGATGTTTTGTGATTGCATCGCTATTCGCTGTTCCTTCAGCGACATTGGTCATTTTTTTGTTTTGAATATCATAATCCCCTGAAGGTGTTAACTTAAAACCAACACCTGGCAGTCCATCTTTTCCATCTTTTCCTTTTTGACCTCCCTGGGAGGTGCTAGTCTTAGCCGGCAACATTCCATTAGAATAACTCATTTTTAAATAGGCTCATCAAAGTTTCGAGAAATGAATTTCTTCGGCTTATCAATGTAGAGGAATGAAAAAGGATTCTTAGTTGCAGTCAAATAATCTTCTTTGCTGACATTATTCTCTCGACAGAGCGCGGCAATTTCCTTGTTGCTGGGGAATTCGAAGACGGCAAAATGTGAGCAATTCAAGCGGATATCTTTTGGCGTTCTGAAATAACTTTGCGAAAGATAAATAATAGAGCAATTCTTATGCCGGCCCTGAATAAAATAATCAATCAATGGCTTTTGATTCTTTTCGCAAACAAAATCATCGAAAACAACCAGTTTTTGATTATTATCTGATAATTCAGAAACTGGGATGATATCATCATGACTCGCTTCAACAATTTCGTACCCAGCTTCTTTGCTGATTTGACGGAATTGTTTCAGCAGATGCTGATATTTTGATTGATCAAGATTTTTCGCATAGAGATAGATCTTATCATAATACAGCAGCGGGCGTAAAATCATATCCAGAAGAACATTTGTTTTCCCCGATCCTGAGGGGCCGCAGATCAACATTCTGAAAGCTCGATCAGGCATGAAAGGATACAGCTGCTTGAAATTGGTGATTGGATCATTGAAATCATAATTTGGAATCTTCATTTTATTATGTTCAACATCATGTTCAACATCTTGTTGTACACCCAAATTTATATATGATCTAATATAAAATGAGTTTATTGGAATGGCATCAAATTGCAAAAACAAATCCGAGGTGGGAAAGAAAATCAATTTTGTTCATGATCTCATCACCCAAAAAAAGTTGGGTGAAGAGACAAGTCAAACTGGACTGGAAAAAATGTTCCGTCCCATAACATCGAAATTAGATGATGTTATTGCATCGAATTTGAAACCGCAAGCCTTTAGAGTTCGGAAAAAGCAAACAGTTGAGAGACCAAAACCAGGCATAGATTATCTGCCGGAAGTCGACCCATTTGAAGAGATGGATGTTGGCGGTTTGTTTGATGCGGATGAGTTGGAGAGAAACAAAGCGGACAGCCTGGCCCGTCTACGAGTTCTACGAGTTCGCTCCCACCATATGGTGACCAACCACCTGATTATGAAAAGTTATATCTTGAATATGCTGATTTATTCCCTGGATATGCTGTGGAAACAGAAGATGAAAAAGAAGAAGATGAAAAAGAAGAAGATGAAGAAGATGAAGAAGAGGTGGGTGAAAAAAAGAAACATGCCATTGTTGGTAGAAAGAATAACGCACTGTTTCAACTAGGTTTACCAACTTATTATGAAATGGATGAACTTCTAGATGATCCAAGTTTATCACATACGCAGAAAAGAAGAATTATTGGCAAAAACGTATCAGGTGCAGTCCATAGAGAAAATCAACTGAAAGGCCGCAAGGCAGGTATCACAAAAAAGTTCAATCGCGGTGAAATAGATGAAGAGGCAAAGAAATTATTGCAGAAAAACATAGATTATCAATTTGAAGTTTTAAAGGACTACGTAGGACATTACAGTAAAAGGAGACGAGAATTTCTAGGTTCGGGAATCAGCAGAGCTGGAGTCAGCAGAGCTGGAATTAGAACCCAGCGAAGCTGGCGGTCCCAAAGGGACCGAACCCGAAAAAGAAGCGGCCGCGGTGTCGGCGGGACAGTCCATTATTTCTCCAATCCAAAAGATCTTCTCCAGAAACTGGAAGTCATTGTTGGCTCCATCCTTGCTGGGAATACAAACATCGACGTGAGAAATACTGGAGTTGCAATTCTCGATCTTCTTCTGAAAGAAGCATTGATCAATAAATCCCAACATGAAAAGATATATAAAAACTATTTCAAAACATAAAATGGAAAGAGAAATTGTTTTATCATCTTACGCCGTTAAGAACGGCCGCAACAAACCTGAAAATTTCACAACAAAATTTAATCACCCAATTGTTTTGGAACCAAATGAACAATATGTTGTTGGGCTTAACAGAATTATCAATATGAGTTTTACGTGGTATAACATCAATGCCCAGTATAATAATCAACTGATCAGGTTCTCCTCTGACGGTGGGAAAACATTTCATGATATCGCTTTCCCCGCTGGGGTTTGGACATATTCTGAGATTAATGATTTCATTCAAAAAGCAACAGTGGTGGAAGAATCTGGAAAAGAGGATGTTTTTCCAATCAATCTGGCTTTCAACACCACAACCTTCAGAGTAACAATAACACTGGCTGAAAATTATCAACTGGATTTCACCCAATCAAATTTCTATGATCTTCTCGGTTTTGATAAAAAGATTCTGAAGGATAAAGTTAATGTTGGCCCCAGAGTGCAAAATTTGAGTCAAGATACTGATATGTTGAACATTCATTGTGATCTGACAAATGATTCGCTTGTGGATGGGGCAGATACTGATATCATTTATTCCTTTTCAACATCTGTTCTGCGGGCATCATATAGTTTTACTCTTGAGCCTATGAGAGTAACATTCAGTCCTGTGAATAAAAACACAATAAGCTCCATTCGAATCTATGTCACAGATGGGAAAAGAAGAATTGTCAACCTGAATGGAGCAGACACAGCATTCTCGTTAATATTAAAAAAGAATATAAAATGAAGACATGAATTTTCACGATATTATCATCCCAAATTAGGGAAGTTTGTTTATAAGCATAAAGGAACTGGCGTCATTTTTGATTCCATCTTTAAGCCGCTGAAAAAGATGGCGGCACCAGCTTTGAAGGCTGTGTTCAAGAAAGTCGCAAAGCCACTTGCGAAAAAAGCATTGGACGCAGGAATTTCTCACGCCGGGGAAAAACTAGGTAAAAAAGCGGTTGAAAAATCTGGCGATTTAATCATGAAAAAACTAGCAAATATGAGGGGAGGGATCACAGGTGTTGCGCCCAAAAACCAACCTCAGGCCGCCGCAGTGGCCCAGTCTCCAAGGGCGCGGCCGCAATCAAAGTCAAAACCCGTATCAAGAAAACAGGAGAGTGCTGATGATATATTGAATAGATTAATATCTGGCCAAGGAATTAGAAGAATCGGCCCCAAAGGGGCCTTACCGCCGAGGTGGTAAGCGGCCGCCAGCTTTGCTGGAATAAAACTTTAAAGAAAAAAATAATATATCTAATAAAAATGGCTTTTAGATCGAATGAATATCTTCAAAGAAATGAATTAGTAAGATTCCAGTTGGATGCTGTAATCAGAGCTCCAGCTAATGGGCAAACTCAAGAAAAGAATGGTTATAAATTCACCATCAATGATAGATCAGCGTTTTATGACTGGCATAATGCATATTTTGAAGTGCAATTTCAACTCCAGAAATTAGCAGACGGTGCTGGATATGCTGCTGCTGATAGAATAACAGTAATAAATGGAGCTCGTTCGCTGATTAAGCATATGACGATTAAATCCGCAGGAAAGATTGTTTATCAAACTGATAATCTGCATCAAGTTTATCAAGTTTAATTTTTGTTAAAAATTTGTTAGAATATTCTGATGACTTCAGCAGATCAGTAGCAAAGAACAGTTTTTGGTATTTAGATGTGAATGCAACAACAGCTGCGAATAACACAGGATTTGAAGCGAGACGGCTACAAACTCAAGCAGTTTGAAACGATGGGACTGGAGGCGCTAAAGATGTTAATGTGATTATCCCTTTGAATCGTTTTTCATTTTTCGAAGAACTTGAAGATAAGATGCTTGTGCCTATGCAGCTGCAATTCGAAATTAATCTCCAGAGTGATGGCGAATTAATTCATATGGTTAATGGTACTGATGCTGGAAGAGTTGTCATTTCAAGGTTTTTGCTTTGGGTGCCAAGACTTACGCCGAAAGATTATCTTTATGACAAATTTGTCAGTTCATTCCTGAAAGAAACGCAATGGAAATATTTAATGGAGGAATATATGCATTCAGCTCCTGCACGGTCATCAGGATTCTTTCAAATATCAGCTAGTATTGATAATGTTAAACATATTTTTGTTTGGCTGAAAAGAGCCGACCCACCCAATGATGATGTTGCAGAAGATAGTCCGTATCTCTTTGACACTTTCAAGCTGAATGCAGCAGATAATAACTCATCCTTCTCAACCTGCCGATTAGAGTATGGAAATGGGGTGTTTTATCCCGAAACAGATTATGATACTGAATCGAAAGTAAGAATATTTAATGATGTCATGGCTTATGCAATGAGGAAAAATGACTTCAATAGCGGGACTCAATTGAATTTGGCTAATTATAAGTCTCTTGATAGCCTCATTTATTTCGACTTGACTTATCAAGCTGAAAAACCAACAAGAGATCCCAAACAACTGATATTCAGATATACGCTGAATCAAAATGCAGCCGCAAACTTCAATGTGCATGCTGTGGTTCTATATGAGGAAACAGCTAAGATTAATAAAATTGGAAATGAATTGGTCATTGCTTAATTAAATAATGATATGTTATTAAAATGACAACATATCATCCAGTTAAAGTAAATTTATCTCAAGGGCAAGGGAAAAAACTTGTAAGAGCATATAAAACAAACAGCCCTCTCACACTTAGGTTGGATAATAGCCAAACAAGTGGAAATCATGAATTGATGCTTACATCCAGCCAAATTAATAGAATCGCTAAAGCTAGGTCACTTGGCAATGGCGTTGAAATAAAAATATCAAAATCACAAATCCGCAAAGTAATGAGAGAAGGAGGTAGTTTATTTTCAGCTTTAGTGCCTCTAGCTAAATCACTTGCGCCAACCCTGGCTAAAACACTTGGGTTAGCAGCACTTGGTGGTTTAGCGAGTGAAGGAGCAAGCCAAGTAGTTAAAAAGATAAGCGGACAGCAAAGCGGAAGCGGTCAGACTGGTGGCTTCCTCATTCCGCAAGATAAAATAGACAAACTGATTGCGAATAAGCATTTGCTGACAGCTAAGCAGAAACAAGATATTCTGAATGCCCTTCAATCGGGAGGACAAGTAGTTGTGAGGCCAACCAAAACACAATATGGGGGAGCATTAGGTACTATTTTAGCAAGTATTGGCATTCCGCTGGTTATTGATGCAGTTAAAAATATGTTTGGAAAAGGAGCACCACAAGGCCGCGGAGCGCCAAGAGTGGGCCGACCAAAAGGAAAAGAGGCGCCAAGATTGGGTGCGGCCCCAAGGGGGTCGTATCCATACCAACCGCCCCCATTCATTGGCAACTGGTGGAGAAATACAGTTGGAATGGGAAAAAGTAAAAAAAAAAAAAAAGGAAAAAGAGCGAAACGGACAAAGCAGAAAGGGCAAGGACTTCTGTTCGGACCAAACAGCCCGTTCAACAAGATTCCGCTGATAGGAGCAATATTCTGAGACCGCTTACCGCCTCGGCGGTAAGGCCTAAATTTGTAATTAAACCGCTGAGTAATATTGATCTGTTGAATTGGATAAAATATCTCAATATTCCAAATTTCAAAGGAATATATGCAAGGGATGAAGCTATGCCCAGAAAACACAGCCCATGCATCTTGAATCTTGATTCGCTTAAAAATGCAGGAACTCATTGGGTTTGCTGCGCCCCATCGCATGATAAAAAGTTTATATGGTATTTTGATAGTTTTGGCATGGGCTATCCCCTCGAATTCACAAGCGCTGGGAAACAAATAATTTATAACACAAGTCAATATCAAAACATAAACAGTGTTCTTTGCGGTTATTATTGCCTTTATTTCCTTCATCAATGGGCAATGAAAAAAGATTATTATGATATCTTGAAACCCCTAAGTTTGACTGACGCAATGTTTAATGAGAAGTTTATTAAAGAATATTTCAAATAAAAATGGAATCATATTGTGTCAAAGAAAAAAGAGTTACGGGGTGTGTGGAGCCAGCTGGTACTATGACAGTTAAAAATGGAAGGCCAATGTTTTTCTGCCATTGCGCCTCATGCGGAATTAAAAAAACTAGATTCGTGAAACAAGGGAACTCGGGAAACTGAATCGGCACTCACTGGACGTGGAGTCACAAGGTGGGGGCTGGTTCGACATAGCCGACAGTCATTCACTCGGTGAAATGGCATTAAAAGGCGGCGTAAAAGGATTATATAATCTTGGCCGCATTGGATTATCCAAAGCGGTTAAATCAGATTTTGCCAAACAAAAGATTAAAGGCGCGGTGAATAAATATCTTGATCAAGGATTGGATGCATTTACAAGTGACATTTCAAAGAAATTAGATCCCTTATCCGGTCGTGGGACTGATGCTCATGCTTTGATAGGAAAACTTCCAAGGCCTAAAGGTGGGTTTACCCTTCCCGGTCATAATTATACAGGACCTTATAACCCACTCCACGAGCAAGTTAAGTTCGATCCAAACACTGGGGAGATTCTGGAAATTTATCAACAGCCGACAGGTAAAACAGATGCAGTTTCTATGCAACATGACGTTGATTATCCAGTCTGTGCAAATAAACCAGATCCACGTAAATCGGACCGCAAAGCGGTCCGCGAATGTAAAAATAAGGCGGATAGGAAAATGGTTGCCGCTTTGGATGAGATACCATGGAAACAACGACAGTGGGGACATGCGCTAGCTAGAAATGTGATAAATTCGAAACAGAAACTTGGGCTTGGGGCTCCAAAAAACGGCAGAAGGTTTTGAGTGACGGCTGGGCTCAAAATCTAGCAAACGAATTACACCGGCCGATAAAACGCCGCTTTCCAAAGAGAAGAGTGATGGCATATGGAATCGATAAGATCTGGGCAGCAGATTTAGTCGAGATGGGGAAATATTCTAAGTGGAACAAAGGAATCAAATATCTCCTGATGGTGATCGATGTTTTCTCAAAGTTCGGTTGGATTCGCCCCCTGAAAGACAAGCGAGGACAAACAGTTGCCGATGCTTTTAAAGATATATTTAAAACGCAGCGGCAACCGCAAATGCTTTGGACCGATAAAGGCCGGGAATTTTTCAACGGAACAATGAAGGAGCTGCTGGATCAGCATGGTATAACTTTGTATACGACGGAGAACGAAGAAAAATCATCTGTTGCCGAGCGCTGGAACAAGACGATGAAACAAAAACTCTGGAAGCTTTTTTCGGCTAACAATAATACAGTTTACTTTGACAAACTGGGCAGGTTAGTCGATGAATATAATCACGCTTATCATTCAAGCATTGCCATGTCTCCCGCAGAGGCGAGTTTAATTAAAAATGAACCCAAGGTTTTCGCCAATTTATATGGAGATTTAATTTATGCTAAAAACGTCCCAGCAAAATTTAAAATCGGCGATAGAGTTAGAATTTCGAAATATAAACGAAAGATATTCGATAAAGGTTTCACGCCGAACTGGACAGAAGAAATTTTCATTATCGATGAGATTTTGAACACAAACCCCGTGACATACAGGTTAGTTGATCTGTTGGGAGAGAAAATAACCGGGTCATTTTACGAACCCGAACTTCAGCCTACGACTCAATCGATTTTCCGCATTGAAAAGGTTATTCGCCGTGATTACAAGCGAAAGAAAGCCTTGGTGAAATGGAAAGGCTATTCTGATAAATTTAATAGTTGGATTCCGCTGAGTGATGCGGAAAAGCTATCTTAGCCTTTCCCAAAGTCAACACTGTAGGTAGTAGAAGGAATATGATGACTCTGGGAGGAATGCTTGCAAAGCCAAAGCCCTCTCCAAAAACAGAAAGCCTTAGAAATCTAGGAATCTCGAAAGACTGAATCCAGAACCAAAGAATTAACAAGACAGCGCAAGACAGCGCTAGATTTCAAGGTAAACAAATAACACTTTTCAACCGTGGGGTTTTAGCGGTAACTAGCGACGTTTAGAAAAAGATGTGGTTTTGGATTAGTTGACCTTGGGATACCTAGAAAATAACACTTTTTTGGATATTTGACCTTGGGGCTACCGCTAATATTTAGCGATAACTGAAAATAACACTTTTTGGTGTTATTTTTGTGATTGGGCCTTGAGGTGTTTGTGGCTTCCGCTAAATATTTTAAGGCAACTTTTTTGATTTCATTTGAAGAAATATTTACCGCTGAAATTGAGCGAAAGAGGCCTTTTTTCATGATTTTAGCGGTAAATTTAGCGGAAGGATTCATGGCTTTCGAGGATTTCTAGAGATTTACGACAGGGGGGGGGGGGGGCTTTGGCTTTGCAAGCTTTGTCCCAGAGTCATCATATTCCTTCTACTCAGCGATGCTGGCCGCAGCGATGTTGACCGCAATGTTATAGACCAACCAAATCCTGAATTACCAGCCCCAATTCTTCATCCAACACCAGCACCACCACCCAAAAAAGGGAAAAACTTTTATTGATAGGGTGACAACCACCTTCAAAGAATGGGAAAAGTGGTTGAGAGAAGGAAGTGAAAGGTCAGTTAAAAAGGTTTCCTCCAAAGTCTCAGAATTTCAAAAGCGGATTGCAAACCTTTATCATATGTTTGAAGTTGAAGAAGGACCATCCGCTTTAAATAACTTTGCAAGGCAATTCATCATTAGAGGAAGAAATAAGGTTGCCCCAAGAAGTTTTTTTGAGGCTGTGAGGCATTTGATATTGAAAGTCTTGCGAGAAAATAGACAAACCAAAGTCAAGTTGATTCTTGATTGCCAAATGGAAAGAACTGTGTTAGCAACGGGTGAAACTATTGAAGATTCAGCATTATTTCATTCCGGAATTGAAATAAATCTTAAAACAACAGATGAAAATGAATTGCTGCAACAAATGATTGAAACAGTCCTTGAAGCAATGGCTACCTTCCAAATGAGGGGGTCTAATTGGAGATTTGTGAGAATCAATCAACTTGAAATTCATGTTGTTGATTTTGATCCATTCAGAGGTAATAGCTGGATTGATTTACCAAAGAAATTGAAAGATAAAAAGGCACTTATCAATATGAAAAATGAAGATAACCAATGCTTTAAATGGGCTATTACAAGAGCTTTGAACCCAGTTGAAAAGAACCAAGAGAGGATATCATCGCAATTAGTTGAGCAATCAGATGAATTAAATTGGGCTGGGATTAATTTCCCAGTTGAATTGAAAGATGCCGATAAGTTTGAGAGAAACAATGAAGTTTCAATCAATGTATTTGGCTATGAAGAAGGAAGTGTTTACCCATTGAAGATAAGTAAATTTCAATATGATAAGTTTGCAGATCTTTTGCTGATTGCCAAAGATGATAACAGGCATTTCTGTGTAATTAAAGACTTAAGTCGGCTTTTAGCGAGCCAAGTTTCAAAAAATAAGGAAAGGAAATATTTCTGCAGAAGATGTATCAATAATTTCCCAAGTGAAAAGAAACTTGCAATTCATGAAGGAATGTGCTCAAAGAATCAAGCTGTTAGAATAGAAATGCCTAATGAAGGAAGTATTGTCAGATTCAAGAACTTCAATAGATCAATGAAAATTCCCTTTGTTGTTTATGCAGATTTTGAAGCATTAGTTGAGCCAGTAAAAGGAATTAAGATCCATCACGATGGAAGTTTCACTCATAAATATCAAAAACATAGACCTTGCGGGTTTTGTTATCAGATAGTTTGCTTTGATGAAACAACTTATTCGCAAGAACCAGTTCTCTTCAGAGCAACCAATGAAAGCCCTGAGGAAGTTGGGCAAATCTTTGTCAATATGTTGGAAGAAAACATAAAAGAGATTTATAAAACATGTGGCCGAGCAAAGATGATCTTCACCAAAGAAGATATGCATGCCTTTAACAAAGCAAATAATTGTTGGATTTGCCAAAAAGAATTTGATGTTGATGCAACGGCGCGAACATCAATGAAGGTGAGGGATCATTGCCACTTTACAGGAAAGTTTCGTGGAGCAGCTCATAACAAATGCAATCTTCAGTTTTAAAAACACAAAATTCACTCCAGTGATATTTCATAATCTTGCTGGATATGATGCGCATTTGTTTATAAAGAACTTGGGTAAAACAAAGGGGAATATCAACTGCATTCCAAATAACGAAGAAAAATATATAAGCTTTACTAAGGATATTGTCATAGGCAGATACCTAGGCAAAGATCAAAAATATAAAAACATTAAACATGAAATAAGATTCATTGATTCATATAAATTCATGGCTACTTCCCTTGCAAATCTAGCAAATAACCTTTTACCGGAAAACTTCATCCAAACAAAGAAAACATTTGGGGATAAAACAGATTTAGTAACAAGAAAAGGAGTTTATCCATATGATTGGATGGATAGTTTTGAGAAATTTAAAGAGACATCTCTTCCTGAGAAGAAAGAATTTTATTCAAAACTAAATGACTCAAATATTTCAGATAAAGACTATGAACATGCCCAGAATGTTTGGAAAGAATTTAGCATGAATAACATGGGAGATTACCACGATCTTTATCTGAAAACTGATGTGTGTTTGTTAGCAGATGTATTTAAAGAATTCAGAAAGGTATGCATGAAAAATTATGATTTAGATCCTGCTTGGTACTATACAGCTCCTGGTTTGGCATGGGATGCTGCCTTGAAAGAAAGTGGGGTTGAATTAGAATTGCTTACAGAACCAGATATGCTGCTGTTTTTTGGGCAAGGATCCAGAGGAGGAATTTCTATGATTACTCATAGACTTGGGCAGGCAAATAATAAATATATGGAGGATAAGTTTGATAAATCAAAACCATCAAAGTTTATTCCATATCTTGATGCAAATAACCTATATGGATGGGGAATGTTGCAACCACTTCCAGTTGGTGATTTCGAGTGGATGAGTGATGATGAATTATATTGGGAAAATGGAAAACTATTCCATGTGTATTGGAAGTTGATTTAGAATATCCAGAGGAATTACATGATTTACATAATGAATATCCTTTGGCCCCAGAAAGATTAGTGATCAATAAAGTTGAAAAACTTGTACCCAACCTCTGGGATAAAAAGAAATATATTCTGCATAGCAGGAATCTAGAGTTATATGAAAGCCTTGGATTGGTTATTAAAGAAATTCATAGAGGAATAAAATTCAGAGAAGAACCTTGGCTTAAAAGTTATATACTTGGCAATACAAAACGCAGAATGGAGGCTAAGAATGCATTTGAAAAAGATTTCTTTAAGCTAATGAATAACTCTGTGTTTGGCAAGACAATGGAAAACATTAGAAAAAGAGTTGATATTCGCTTGTTGAATGATGAGGGAAAAGCAAGAAAATTAGCATCAAAGACTAACTTCAATCATATGACAATATTTGATGAGGCCCTTATTGCTATGCATATGAAAAGGACTAAGTTAAAGTTTAATAAACCCATTTACTGCGGAATGTGTATTCTGGATTTATCAAAGTATTTGATGTATGACTTCCATTATAATAATGCAAAGAAAAAATGGAAAGATATTAAATTATTATTTACAGATACTGATAACCTTGTTTATGAAATAGAAACTGAAGATTTCTTCGCAGATATAGCAGATGATGTGGATGAAATGTTTGATACAAGTGACTTCCCCAAGGATAACCCAATATGGACAGCTAAGAATAAGAAAGTGATTGGGAAAATGAAAGATGAAGCTGGGGGTAAAATAATAGAGGAATTTGTAGGACTCAGATCTAAGTTGTACAGCTATAAGATGTTTGAGTGTAAAGAAAATAAGAAATGTAAAGGCATTACAAAGACTGTGAAAAATAATAATATTACCCATAATGATTATAAACAGTGCCTTCTAAGTAATGGAAAATTTATGCGTAAAATGAATGTGATTAGAAGTCATAGACATGAAATATTTTCAGAAACAGTTTATAAGATAGCCTTGTCTGCAGATGATGATAAGAGATATATCTGTGAAGATGGTATGAGTACTCTTGCATTAGGGCAAAAAGATTTAAGGAAAGAATTAGATGAATTAGATGAATAATAAATATTGTTATTCCCTTTTGTTTATATTGGGTAATAATTAATTCAATGATTGTAACTTATTATTTCCTTTTGTTTACATTGGGTAAAAAGTGATTTTGAAAATAAAAAATATTTTCCCGAAATTAATTTTTTACCAAAAAATTACAAATAATTTCCCATTGTAAACCAAGATCCTATAATTGGGTATAGCTATTAAAATTATTTCAATAACTCATTCCCTATAATTGGATATGGTTATTAAAATAATTTTATTTTAATTTTGAATAATTATTTCTTCCCAGTTATTCCCAGATTGGAGAAGACCTTAGCTATGCCCGGTGAACCGTAGTAGAGGAAAAAAGTGGATACCAGGTTGCCATAAATCCCTCGGCCCCTACCTCTATTAAGGATTGTGTTTATAGGGCCTCATTTTTTCTTGATCTAGTGTTAGTTTCAACAACAGATTGCGTTGTTAGGGTATAGGGCATAGGGTATAACCGTATTCATCATATAAACAAGTGTGTTGTTTTTATTTTATGAATATTAATGAAATAGGCCTTACATTCAAATTTAGCGTAATGTGCAAAGTCTGTTGTTTTTGAGATTTGACCTTGGGCCAAAAAATGGCTTACGTTCAAATTTAGCGTAGTGTGTTGTTTTTGAGATTTGACCTTGGGATTGCACAAATTAGCGTTGAAAAATGGAGCGTAAGATACGCTTCGAAATTTAGCGTAAAGAAGTCAAATTTTCATTTTTTGGATTTTTTAACGCTAAGGTTGGCGTAAGCACGCTAAACAAGGGCGGAAGGAGGCCAGAAAAACATTTAAACTTTCAAAGGTAGGGGCCGAGGGATTTTGGTGAGCTAGTATCCACTTTTTTCCTCTACTAACACTGTATAATTAAATATACTAGTAGTTCCATATTGGAAGTGAAGTGCTGCCTCTATAAGAATCTTGAAAACGTCGGGTTGACATGGAATAGACAAATTCGGCTAATGCATTGTTATACCCAATTCAAAACTTCTGGGAATAAGATTCTTTGTTCACAATATTTCCATATAATTTCCATGTCAATGCTTCATTGATATGGAAATATGACGAACAAAGAGTTCTAATCCCAAAAGGTTTGAATTGGGTAGAACAATGCGTTAGCCAAATTTGTCTATTGGGCAAACATCCTTCAGTTCTGTGCATTCCCACATGTAAATAATCTATTTGTCTTGATTTCGTGCCGGTTATTTTCCTGATTCTCGAATCATCCGCCTCAGATTTTATAGACGAATACATAGTGTTTGTTTAATAAAAAGTGGCACTGGACAGCGAAGGAAGAAATATATAAGCGTGGTAGGAATCCTGATTAATTTCACTCCTTTCGGTTGTTTGCCTTTCATGAATTTTTATAGTCGTGAAGTTGGAGTGCGAGTTTCGCTTGCGCTAGTGAATGTTTCTCGGGCGAAAATAACCTCAAAGCGATCACGTTTTTCATTTAATTTTCTTTTCTATGTTTCGGATACGGAGGAATAAAAATTGGATATATTTTTTTGCAAGATGCGTTGCGTTACTGGAAAGGTTTCAAATACTTTTCACATTATGCAAATTGAAGCATTTTTACCTCAACTGAAAAAATATAGAAAGGGCTAAATTTGTTTCTCTCCTCCTAAATTATCACTTCTGTCGTTAACTTTGATTAAATTTATAAGTTTCATTCAAAATTTATTATAATAATGGCAGGAATACTTCCAGCAAAACTCTCAATTCGAAAAGTTGTTTTAACCCCGGTTTCGGACCAGACAAAATAAACTGAAAGATTCTGACACAGTGGACGCGCTATTTTAATAATTTGCGTGCGATCTCGCACGCTTGTGTCTTCTGGTTTTTGAAGGTTAACGCGCTTCTTTGTTAGCGTGCTTACACTATTCCAATACTCCCTATTATCAAATCGTGAACTAACGTGCATGCAGATTCCTTAGCAGATTCCCAAGACATGTAAGCTTATTTTCCAATATGCCTAATCTGATGCCTCATACAACGACGCCCAGGTATACGCTACCACAGCGTCTTGTTCAACAGAGATCCAGCAACTACCATCGCCCAGAATGGCGCGACACATCCGGGACTTTCATGCGTGACTTGCGCGAAAATTGAAAGTCAATCAGGATGCCAGACGCTCAGACAATAAAGAAAATGACCTAAAGACGGCCAACAGCGCGCACGTTTTGCGAGTTTACGAGCTTACTAGTTTAGTTTCACAATAGTTAGCATATGGCTTTTGCAGATGAGACATTAATGGAAAGAATGAGATATTTTCCGATATTTTACCAACAGTGAAACCGGTCGCAAATTTTGCTCGAATTTGGTCTATTTCAGGGATGTTTTTGTATGGGAAAATATTTCGAGGCCGAATTTTTCTTCCCTATAGTGCTCATCTTAAAAGTTAGCATATGGCTTTGATTGTTTGTTCATTGAAGAAGCCTTATGACAAGTTTCAAGTGAAAATACGGGTTCAAAGTGGTCGCAAAATCCAACTTCCCAACGTTTCTTGCTTTCTCTCTTCTCGGAGACTCGCATGACAATAGAACGGACTTGCTTTGAAATTCCCGCGAAATTCGAAGCTCCGCCTCCAAAAACAATAGGGCGCACACCGCCGCAATTAAGCATTGAAATTGAGGTGATAAATAAAACAGCACTTTAAATCTCTAAATCGGGAATTGGTTTGAAAGGGAAATAAAGCAAAATTATAGTTTCGAGGCTATAACGCTCGTAGCAAACTCTTGAAAATCAGCGCTTTAATGAGAAACATAACGATAACATCATTAAATAACGATGCGTAAAAGCCGGGATGATGTCTGGCACGCTTCGACATGTTGTTCCAAAGTAGATTTTAGCAACTGAATGGATAAAAATATAACTTAACCTTTTATATTCTTTGATCGATTAAAACGGATCCAAATTTGAATAATTATCTCAACACAAACAATATCGAGTCCCTCGGGGATGAGCCTGCTCGAGGCGGCAGTTTGCATTTTGCTTGTTCTTTTTCCTGATCTGGGCAGTGTTAACGGTCGTTAACCGGTCGAGTAAAAGAATGGAGCGGTGCCGTATACAAGCGAGTGACCCGTGCATCGCACTCACTAATTGAACAACTTTAAAAAATACATGTTCTGATGATCGCGAGTCTTTTGAGTCAAATACAAAAAATGTTGCTGCACACGAATTTGTGACATAATGCTTTGTAAAGAGCGCGGCCGGCGAAGCGAGTCGGTGACCCGACCCATCGCGCTCGCTATTTGAACAACTTTTTAAAATCCCTGTTCTGCGTAAAATTATTTCAGCTAACTCATATAACGTTTTGCATCGCTCTCTGAACATCGCGAGTCTATCGAGTCAAATACAAAATATCGCTACACACGAATTTGTGACAAAATGTTTTAATACGAATTAATAAGAACGCGAGCAGTGAATTACAAGCGAGTGACCCGCCCATCGCGCTCGCTATTTGAACAACTTTTAAAAACCCTGTTCTGCATAAAATTACTTAATCTAACTCAGATAACGTTTTGAACATCGCGAGTCTATCGAGTCAAATAAAAAATATCGCTGCACACGAATTTGTGACAAAATGCTTTGTAAAGAGCGCGGCCCGCCTTTAACGAGAACGAGAGCAGTAGATTGCAAGTGAGTGACCCGCGCATCGCGCTCTCTATTTGAACAACTTTTTAAAAAACCCTGTTCTGCGTAAAATTACTTCAGCTAACTCAGAATTGTGAAGAGCGAGGCAATATTGTTAACTTTATCGCACCTTGATATTTACTTCACACTTCCAACGTTTGATTGACAGTAGCTGAATTTTGTGAAGAGACCCAAGTATTCCCAAAGCTAAATCTGTTGACCAATCACTGCCGACCAGTTATGATCATGCAAATTATTATGCCGCGCATCACAAAATGGGGCACCGTAAGTACATGTCGCAAAAGACAATGCCATTCTGGGCGATGGTTGGCCCTGAGAAGAACCTTTGTCCATGTTCAACTGATTTCCAGCGTACTTTTAGACATTACCAAGTCGAATGGATAGCAAAAAAAGCTTGTAAACCAGTCCAATATGGCGTCGAAACAGAAACAGCTTTAGGCGTGCATCCATGCATGCTCGAGTCGGCTTGTCATCACTTTGTTTTGATTGGATGCCGAGACTCCCGACGGTTTCGTAGTACATCTTGATTGGTTCTCGAACAATTCATTGTTATATTCGGAAAACCGAGACAGACGGACGGACAGAAAAATTCTCCATCCAACACTATTAGTAATCAGCCTGCGGCAGCAAAAATGTCAAAAATGTCGCCAAATATCCAAGTAAACAGTCTCACGTCACGGGTAGTTTGCCACTTCGGGATAACGAGTCTTCGTATCTTTTATTATGTCAATGTATACCAAGTTTTCTTCGCAACTGATCTGCAATAACAATTAATGGTGTTTGTTTTTTAAATTTCGTAATAGAAAACAAGAGAAAAGTTTCCCGCATTTTGCGCCTCGAAGGCATCGGGAAACAAAAATTACGTCATGATCTTGAATATATTATCAAGCACAAGGGTTTTCATTGCAGTTCAAAACCGGATGGTTAGAAGTACTCAAATCGGCGGTTTTATTTCTCCTCAGAAAAGGAACCTACGGTGCTGAAAACTGGTAAGGGTTTTACATAGATGCCGTATGTTGTCATGTTAAGATTTTTTGGGGGTATAAAGGAAGAAATACCGGATAAGTTGGATAAATAAAATATCTTTAATTTCATTTTTGCATTTAGCATAAAATTCTGCTTCATGTAGCGATGACTGCGTTTGCCTTTTTTTCAGCTTCTTTCAATCAAGCTTTGGGTAGCATCAGGCTTTCAGATTTTCAGATGGGAGATAGTCCGTGGCTGCACTCTTCCGCTATTTGTGCGAAAACTAGCAAATACGTTAGCATAGCATTTTCAGAGTAAATTTCACTAGCATTTTTCATTACGGAATCGCGCCCATTGAAAACCGTGGCCGAAAAATGTGGGGTACCCATGATGTTTTGCGCGCTGACAAAGGATACCGCTTCTTGCGGTTTCTTTTGTGATGTCTTGAAATTATCCTGGGTGTTTTGCGCATTGTTTCTGCGAGACAATAGAAACGGAAAGATGCAAACAGCATTGTTACGGCAAGACGAAACAAAACACTCGCTGAAAGTAATGCGTTACGCATTCGACTTTGGTTTTATTATCTTGCACTTTTAACAAAACCCGTAAGTCCCGAATTTATGTATTTCTACTTAGCAGATAATAGCAGATAAATAATAATTTTGGTAAGATTTCCGTACAACCCCATACATTAATTATACATGTATGCGCTATTGTTTTTCTTCAGGCGTTTTATTGTTTTGGCTTTTGTTTTAGTTTTGAGAAAAGTCTGCATAACTAATGTGTGGGGTTATACGGAAATCTTTCCAAGGTTTCGAATAGGCCTTATCACGGTTTTTCCAAATTTTTGTATTGGCCTGATAGCAAAAATCCATGGACACTACTGGAAAAAGCATCTCAAAATTAGTAAAGTGGCGGCTTAGATCTCATGGATATACACACAATGATTCCCCATTGTTATAGTCTTTGTTTGTGATCTATTATTTCCGTGTAGTCTATTGTTTAGTCTTTGTTTCACGGTCTGGTTAGTATATCCATGAGATCTTTGCCAAAGTGGCCGTGTTTAAAAGCGATATCTTTTAAAATAGTGGAGATATAGCTCCGCAAAGTCGGCAAATTTCACAGACGTTATATTCGTATCGCGCAGCCAAATTTCTTGCCTACCGGTAGGCAAAAAATTTGGCTGCGCGATACAAACGTCTGTGAAATTTGCCGACTTTGCGGAGCTATATCTCCACTATTTTAAAAGATATCGCTTTTAAACTCGGCCACTGTACTAATTTTGAGATGCTTTTTCCAGTAGTGTCGATGGATTTTTGCTATCTGGCCAATATAAAAATTTGGAAAAACCGTGATAAGGCCTATTTCGCTTGACGTTGTTTTTGTCGGTATGCAAATGTATTACAACCCGACAAAACTAATACAATATCACACGTGAAAGTCTTGCATGCTATTTTACTCTTCGTATCTCTTTCTTGTCATTAACTTGAAAAAAAATAATGACAATTTCATTCAACATTTTCGTTTTGAGAAGCCGATACACCATGTATATGCGTTACAAGGTACTTTTCAAATCAGAGGTTTACGTTTCGCTTCATTAGTCGCGTACATGCAAATAATTCTGAACTCACGGGCGACAAAAAATAGTTGCGATGGATCGGTTAAATTCTTGTAACTAACTACTGGTATAAAGATTTCAATAATATTATTATTCTTGGCGAGTTTCAATGAAGATATTTTATTCAGTCTCTCAATACCTTACCCAAATACTGTTTAAGTTTTCGATGCGTAACGAGTTTCATATTAACATTTGTCACCTTTTGTAGACAAACACATCAAGAACACTGGTCTATGTGTTCTAATTGATCGATTTTTGGCATTAAAATATCTTTTTCAAGACAATATAATGTATTTCTGTTTAATAGAAATTTAAAGGAAAGCACGGGCTTTTAGTGCAATGTGGTGCGAATCGCTTTTGTGATGCAGTCACGCAACATGCGTCAATAAACTTGACCGAATTATCCTTGCGAGAGACCCATTGTTCTTCTGTTGTCTGCTGAAGAATAGACTTGTTGCACCTATTTTCGCCTAGAAATAATAGCTATACACAGGGGAACATTTGATTGATAGCAAAATTTGCATCTTCGATCGACGTGTTTCAATGGGCGCAATTCCGTAATGTAGCAGCGAGTTGTATGGTCACGATTGCTATGAAATTTGTAAATACAAAACCTGCGATTTCGTAGGCTTATTTGACGAAGTAAGGAAAAATCCGTCGTTGCATTTTATACTTACGGGCAATTTGTGTAAAAAATGAGGCTTTAAAAATATGCTGATATCTCTTTACTCCCACAAAAAAATGACAATTTCTTAAAATTCAAACATTCTTTATTTAGGTGCCAAACATAGAAATTGGTTAAATCTTTGCTACCAAAAGCTCGATTAAAAATGTAATCAATGCGCCAATAAATATGTTCGGGCCACCCTAAGAATACCAAAATTAAAATGCTAATATTGAAGGAATTGTTTTAAAAACAGTTCCTCTGTGGTTTCAATTGTGTTTATGAGAAGATAAACATTTAAGATAAAGGAGAAAAGGGAAAAAATTTGCCTGATCGCAATAGTAGCGAGTACTGTGCATTGTTTTCAAAGCGATATCCTGTAGCATGGAAACTAAATGTAAAGACATGCAGTTGACAGAACATGTGTACTGCTGTGTAGTCTTATCAGGACAAAAAGATAATATCAGAGAGAAATAACATTTCGATGTTAAAGTGAAACTGCCTAGAAAATATACGAGTATCCGATGACAATCGAAGATTCCGAACCGCAATCGAATGAGTCTTCGATAACGATTATATTTCATCGAGCTTCGTTCATTGAACATGTTTTCATGTTTTCACATTGCTTCTGTGGAAAAAGAAGACGTAAGTACCTTTTTTGCATATTTGGGATAGGATTTATGTTTTTTTGTAGACGACTATCACCTTTATAGAGAAACGCAGTATAGAGAAAATAATATAGAAATACAAAAAATTCTCGACCGATGACAAGTTGTCAACTGGATCGGAGTGAAAATTCTCGACCAATCAATTTTTTTAGACCGGTGGTCCATTGTTTTCGAGAACACATCGTCATTCTCAAAATGGACATCCGGGAAAAGTTGGTAAATCTGAACGTTGAAGCAAATGGAGTTCTTGTTGGTATTTCGATTCCACTATCTCTGTTGATGTTATTAGGATGGTCTTATGTGGATGGCCACAAACAAACTGTTTCCCGCCAAACGTCCATGAGCGGGCAACACTTGCGAAAGCGGCAACATTGTTGACATCAGAGGGTAACAGTGCACTGTTGCCCGATAGCGCACGTGATCAGATCGTGACAAAAGGTGCTCGGCGCGTTTTTCAAACTGTGTTGGGTTGTGTGTTTTTTGTGTTGCTATATAAAAAATCACTTCATGACTGATCCCTTGGGAAACAGTGAATTTTTTTTCCTCGAATTTCGATGTTTCCCTTGACGAACATCGAGATTCTCGGGAAACGAAATTCACTGTTCCCCTCGGGACCATTCATTAATTGTTTAATATTTTAGGGAATATTGGTAAAATAATGCCAAGGTGGGTTGAGGCCTTTAAGATGTATTTTATATCATTGTTTTCCAGTTTGTAATGTCTGTTCGCCGATGATGATGATGAACACTGCCAGGCTAATATTTACGGTAAGCATCATGACAATAATGACCTTGAAAATCGAAATCGTTATCTTACAGATCATCACTACAACTTAATTTGAAACCCTTCTTATAAGCCTTTACATTATAATCTTCGTAAGAGGGTTTTAGATGGCATTTTACAGCGAAGCTTTAATTGATCGATTTCTTAATTTTTTTTTTGCAATTACTACATTTTAAAACTTTACATTACAGTGACATTTACAGAAAAAAAGACAACAACAACAATACGATTTGGCCTCGAAACCTGGGAACCTCGAGGTTTATATCTTCATTGCCGTCGTTATCTCAACCAACGTGAAATGCAAGGAATATTCCTTGCAGTCACTATTTATCCTAATATTCAGGTCGCTTTGTCGATCCTAAGTGTAATCAAACTAGTCCTCATCATGTGAGCGACCTCGTGATCTTTGTGATGTAATAAGTTAATAGTTCAACCACTATCTATGTACTAGGTTCGCCTCTGGTGTAAAGATTGTCACGTCTACCTTCTACGCAGAAGGGACCGAGGTTCGATTCCTCGCCGGTGAACCAAATTTTCACATGATACTGATGTCATATCGTGCTTTTATACTTTCATTATGACCACTGCCTGGCTAAAATTTACGTATTATTTAAAAATAATACGTAAATTTTAGCCAGGCAGTGTTTTTTTAAAAAAATCACTCCACTAAATGTACTTTCATTTTATTTTATCCATCTTTTTTTATTGAAAGACATGCGCAAGCTTAATATCCATGATTTCTGCATCTGGTAAGTCAGTGCTACTCGGATCAATATATCAGCAGCTAAATAGAGATTATGTAGTAAGCAAAGGCCATAGTTAACTCTTTCAAGGGACTGAAACAGGCATAAACTAATTTATGACGCGTAAGGTCTGTAGGGTTCTTATTTTAATTTATAAATCTATATACCTTGGTCGATTAAACGCCAATTCGCTAAAACATGAAAGAGACATTGAAGAACGATGGAATTCATCATGAATGTCTCTTATATGACAGATCGAATATCACCCTTTTTGGTAATGCTTTAACCCCTTATATCCTTCAAAGGAGCAAAAGTGTTTTAAAATGTCGTAATTAAAAAGCTTTCTATCATCTTTTAAAGAGGCTTTTTCAAAAAAACCTTCTACGTCTATGGTAGCACACTACAGTGTCGGCTCATGAAATTTTATATCCACGCTGAATTTTTGGACAGAAGTCCCACGTAAAACATGAGTGCTATTTAATCTAACAAGTAGCCCTTCGGGCTCCACAACCGGATCGTTTAATATCTGTCCCCACCCGACCTCTCCCCGCTTAACTCATTTCAGCGACACTCAAGATGTGGAGCAGTCCGCAGTTCACAGTCGAACGATCGACAGATTATAGCCTACGGTCCACCTAGGCCTGCCACATTTCATACTCCGCAGTCCACAGTCGTGTAGAAAGGTATCGACCAGTTTCGCCAATATAGCAAGCATTACAGCTTGAAGAAGTAAACTTGTATACCACACGTGAAGGGAGCCGACACCTTTCTTTTAAAAGACTAAAAATGCGCTTACCTTGCAAAATACACCTGTAGCCAATTCGTGTTATTTTACAACGGCGTGTTATTGAAACGCGTACAACTTTTCACCATTAATTGAGCTGACAAAGGACTGAAATGAGTCACGCACTCCTACCACACCAAACAATAATACATTTTCACGTGTCTGCACCAACACTCAGGGAGGTCGGTTGAAGCTATACTTACTTCCCAATGCAAACCACCCCAAACAAACACTTTCTCTATTACATTTGAAATGAATTAGTTTTCATGAGCATTGAAATGAGTAGAAATAAAGTATAAATGTACCATACTGTGACACAAAAAAACTGTAACTGACTTTTCGTGACGTGACCTTTGATTTAGAGAAAAGTACCATTCTTGGTTGTCGCAATAATCATTTTTGGGTGCTACGTATTTTTATCATCATTCAAAAGCATGTGCCGACACGTTGTTATGTAAATCCCAGAATAAATTCAAACGATTTTGTGGCTCAGAATCAAATTATCTAAAAAGGATATCTTCCTTTTTAAATAGGGCAAGTTGTTGCGTTAACACGATGACATGGGCATGAGTAAAAACAAATAATTAATTCCACAGTCGAAAAGTCGTTTTTGTGCGTGTTCGGTCGTTTTTCGTTGCAATTTAATGTTGAAAATTATCCACTATTAGCAGTGAGGACTGCCAAAACACAGGCATTTTGAGGAAAAATTGGCGATGGAACTTAGACAATATTTTTATCTACCATAAGCCTACCCCTCATGAATGAGAGTTATTGGTTGGGTTGTTCAGTGGACGTTACAGTAATGTACAGTTAATGATAAGTTAGATCATCAGTAAAGAGGGAGTGACGTTAAACTGTTCCACTGGGGGGTAGAAGGCTAGAGACGGTGAGAGGCGGTTTATGGTGGCCGATAGCTGCCATTCGATTTTTTCAATTGTTTTCTAGCAAATCGAGAACAAAAAGAAATCAAAAAGAAAATTGAAATGAACTGTTAAACCAAACCAATTTAAAAGTTGAAAGGAAATGAAATGAAATTAGAAAGTAAAGTTAAAGTGGAATTAAAAAAAATGTAAAAGTTGAAACGAAATAAAATTAAATTAAAAAGCGAAATAAAAATAAAAATAAAACCAATATAATTTCAAAATCAAATGAGAAGTAAAACAAAATAAAAATACCCATGGCCTATCGCTGCCGTAGTATCGCAGCATACTTTGCAAAGAGGACGTTGCAGAAGGAGAGAGGACTGGTAATGGTTAGCTTTGTCGTTCACAAAATGGCTGCCCAGTGGAAGAATTTCAAGAACTCAATGAAAGAGAAACGGACTGCCAAGCGAAAAGCACCTTCTCACGACATCCTACAGAAGGAGGAAATCGTTATTCAAAGATTAATCCCTGAGGTTTCAGGTAAGGCGCAGAAGTACAGTCGCATCGGTGCGCGTGAATTTGTCCCTTTCGAGTACGAGGAAGTGACATTGAACAATATCAAGAATGCATGTAGAAGGCACTTTGCTTCAATAGTAGGAGAACGCATGGTATGCGATGTACTGGCGGGAGAACAAGGCCCGTCCTGTAATTCTTTAGAACAAATTCCCGACCTTAAAGTTGTGCACGTACGTTTTATTGAGCCAATCGATCGAGATGTTGCAAGCATGACAGGAAACCGCTTGGAACGTGATGGACAACCGAAACGACCATTCATGAGGGCGAATACACAGTCGTTGCCAGCTACAAAAGCCCAAAGCCCTAGTAAAGCCTTCCCAAAAAGTCTTTCGGTGCTGGAGATGATGAAGCTCGGCAGAGTTATCAACGAAAAGTCCACTGAAGGAATTGAGTTGTTCACGTTTGATCTCGCCGACATGGCGTGGTCCAGCCAACCTTCGACGGTAGAATTCAGTATTGCAATGAGCCTTTTGGCCGAGGAGGCTTTCGTGAAGAGTTTAAGGCCACGAGCAAAATGCCAGAATTTTATCGTCAGCAGTGGGTAGTAAAAAGGTATTTAACATCTGCAGTTGACATTATCAAAGAAACAAAACAAACCATTGAGCAGCACACAAAGAAGGTGGTGCAAATGCACATGCTGTCCAGGAATTTTACGCAAAAGCTGGAGCAAGAATTAAAACAGGAGGGTAACTTGGAACTATATGGGAAAACCCTAACTTACAAGAGAATATACATGGGAAGAATCCATAGACAGTCTGGTGATGAATGGGTTACCGTTGAAGAATATATTGATGGGGAATTTACAAAGTACCTAAACAACAGGGGAAAACTCTGTGGCGTGGACTCTGATATTCGGCAGAAATGTGAAAGTCTGGCCCACTTTCTTATGAGCGTTCAAGTGAAAATCTCATGGTGGTAGATATGCAGGGCAGTGGGCACATTTTGTTTGATCCGGAAATTGCCTCTAAGGAATTGGTGCATGGTGAAGAGGTGTTATTTTCCACTGGCAATTTGTCACTTACAACAATCAACAATTTTATTGAGCATCATAGTGATTGCAATTTGTATTGCACCCATTTGGGACTTACGAAATTTTCACAGTGAAAAACTTTAAAATACCTTACACATTATTTACTGATGATATTGATGTTTTTGATTTGGACTGTTGGGTTAGCTAAGGAAGCTTATTCAATATTATTATGGGTTATATAATTATGCTGCTATGTCAAAACTAGATGTTATGTTTATGTTTTATGGCCAATGACACATTTTGTTGATGAGCCAAATGGACCACAAGCTGTTGTCTTTATTGTCTACATGCACTTTGTTCCAGATAGATTGCTACAGAAAATACCAGATAGGAACCAGTACTGAATCTGGCTGGTGTGAATGAAGGGTTGGGCATGAAGGGCCTATATGTTGAATTTTGGATCGTTTTACTATTTTACCGCACACCAAAATCTTAGCATTGCACGCGGCTGCACTGTGCTTAATCATAATTTGCACCTTACTTGATTGCGAAGAAGAGCTTTTACAAGTTAATAGCCAGGGGCCGGATTCACGAAACCCTTATCCTAAGTATTGTTTCTTTACAAAAGCCTATTGTCCCCCTTAGGACATGTCTTAACTTATAGGAGGGCTTCATGAATCCGGCCCCAGAGGCAAGAGAGGGCCAGGAATGCTATTTTCAGCCTTTTCTGCAGCATATTTGGTGAGAAGATATAATAAGTAAAATGGCCTAGGCATTTTAACCATTTTTTTTATTAACACAAGGAATACTGACGTTCTGAAGAAGAGCTTGTCAGTCCACTGGTTGTAAGGTCTTGACCTGGCTTTGCACGCGCAAGATCTCATCGAGTTCTGCCATACTCTGCAGACTGGGTTCTAGTAGGAATTGTTTGAAAAATAAAGAGAGCAATTTCATATATGCCAATGGGCATATAGTTTAAAGAACAAATAAAATATTACAAACAAATATTAAAGGAAGGTATTTCAACAATAATAAACTGATCCCATGCAATATGGGTTCCTCTCTGGGTTGCAACATTTGCATGAAGTGGAAGGATTGAAATCGAGTACATCAACATATACTTCTAATATTAAAAACTCACTTGGTTTGAAGTTGATGGACCATAAATAACAGTCTCGTGAGGATCAGTATCATCATGATGTCGTCTCATGAAAGCATGCATAGTTGCCAATGTTCCTGTTTCAGTGCCCCTGTCCATTCTCATGTAAGACGCAATGGTTCTAGTCTCGTACAGGTACTCCAGGTACCAACGTCCAATTAATAGTGGGTCAGAGTTGGACACCCATATGCGAAGCCACAAAATCTTTCGACTTGCCGTGTCGATGCAACCGTATATGGCGAGAGGATAGGTGCTATTCTGGTACCCCATGAAGCTTATCGTGACCGTCAACTGAGTGGACAAAGTTCGGCCCTTTAGTAGTGAAATGTCCTTTCGGTTTCATTTTCTTTGCACCAACACCACGAGCTTCGAGACCCTCTGGATCCAAATCATACATGACAGCGTGGACCAAGTCTCTCGGGACATTCAATTCATGCTCCTGTCGAATCTTTTTCTGCATGGCCCGGTATCCAAGAAGTTTCCCAGGTCCATCAAGCTCGTTTACAACGGCTTGCCACACTTCGTCGACTGTTACGTTCCTGTCACTGTAGTAGATTTCAAAATGGCGAAGCCTGCGATCGAGCGAGCGAATACTCCAAGAATAACAGGTATAATCCCTTTCCACGAAGCTGAGAATTTCTTCTCTTTTTAACGATTGACGAACGTATTTCCTTAAATCTTTCTTTAGTTCCAAGTCCTCCTTCCAGGCATCATTTCGGAAATAAGACATTTCAATCGGAAAAAAGACACATTTCAATCGGAAACTAAGCTAACCGTTACCAGTCCCCTCTCCTTCTGCAACGTCCTCTTTGCAAAGTATGCTGGGATACTACGGCAGCGATAGGCCATGGGTTTTTTTATTTTGTTTTACTTCTCATTTGATTTTGAAATTATATTGGTTTTATTTTTATTTTTATTTCGCTTTTTAATTTAATTTTATTTCGTTTCAACTTTTACATTTTTTTTAATTCCACTTTAACTTTACTTTCTAATTTCATTTCATTTCCTTTCAACTTTTAAATTGGTTTGGTTTAACAGTTCATTTCAATTTTCTTTTTGATTTCTTTTTGTTCTCGATTTGCTAGAAAACAATTGAAAAAATCGAATGGCAGCTATCGGCCACCATAGCGGTTGATGTAGATGGCGGGATGAAACTATTGCGGTGGGTGTGCCAGGTTTTGCTCGTTACAGGTCGTAAATAGTTTCTGGAAACAACTGGAATTAGCCTGCAGTAGATCTTATACAGCAAGCTGAGGGGGGCATCATCTCTGCGTTGTTCAAGGGGTCGCCAGCTCAGGTAATCAAGCATCTCAGAGACATATACACTGAATGTGTTGTGGTATCGTTTCAGTTTCCATCACGTAGCTCTACGTTGCACCATTTCTATCTTGTATGCGCCGTTATTCTCGACACCAGGTCTGAGGTCTCAGATAGTGGAACAGTATTCCAGCTGTGGTCTGACAACGTCCATGTACGCCTTGCTGCATAAGGTGTTGGAGTTGACTTTGAAGTTCCTTTTGGGGAAACCGAGACAGCGATTTGCTTTTGCAGTAGTTTCGTTAATATGTTTGTTCCACAAAAGATCATTTGAGATATAGACGCCGCGGTATTTGGTATGTTCAAGCTGTTTCAACGGGGTAACATTCAATATGTAAGTCGATGGTATCTGACAGCGAGAACGTGAGACGCGGAGTAGTTCACACATGGAGGCATTAAACTCCATGTGCCATGTTTCACTCCACGTCTGTAACAAGGTCGGGCTGGAGCTGCTGGCAGTCGTCGCAATTGTTGATGGTAAAGTACATGATGGTGTCATCTGCAAATAACCTGACATGTGACTTGATGTAAGTAGGAAGGTGGTTAATATAGGAATTAAGAACAAGTGTTGGGCTAATGACAGATCCTTGCGTGACTCCTGAAAGAAGGGGAGTATAGGTCGATCTTTAGTCTTCAACTACTGTGCATTGTTGCCTGTTGTTTAGAAAGTCTTTCAGCCAGAGCAATGTGTCATTTCTAATAACATAGCATTGAAGTTGCATTAGTAGTCTATTGTGAGACACTTTATCGAATGCCTTAGACAAGTCCATTATGATGACGTCTGTTTGTTTTGCCTTACGTACTGGGCCTGTCAATAAGGTCAGTTACAAATTCAAGGAGCTGTGATTCACAAGACCTGTGTTTCCGGGAGCCATGTAGTTAAGGTGGTAAAGTATATGGTTGACCTCGAGATGCGACATCATGTTGCTTGTTACAATGTGTTCTAAAATTTTACTACATAAACTAGTTAGTGAAATCGGTCTGTAACTTTTAAGCACAGCGGTGGGATAGTTTTTGAGTCTCTATGACCCCGAGAGCTATGTCGGCTGGAGTATTGTACTCCTGGTAGGGCCACCCATGCCGAACAGGTCGAAGGGTAGAGACCAGACGAAGAGTGATCCCCTGGTCCTCCAGGTTGGTGTTGGGGGTTGGGCGGTGAGTCAATAACCCGCTCCTTTAAAACCTGCTTATTACAGAAACCGAAACTAGTATTGCTACTGCGCCCTACTGTGGGAAAGCAGAGGTACAAGATGCCAACGTCCGGTTGGATAAGCGGGCGAGACAAAGAATGACGCTTAAACCGCCGATGAAATTGTTGTCGCCAAAAGAGTGTGTGAAGATCAAGCAGTGGAACGCAAGGGCGATGCTCGAAATGGGAAAGTGTGCCCAGGTGACTAAGGAGATGCAGAGGTATGGTATGGTATGTGCTCTACTCAGGAATGGATGAAGGTGAAAACCACGAGAGAGGAGTTGGCTTAATCCTGTCCAAAGACGCTGCACAAAGTCTGCTAGAATGGGAACCGGTGTCTGAGAGGATCATCAGGGCCAGGTTCAACTCAAGGTTGCAGCAGGTCACCGTCATATAATGCTATGCCCCGAGAAATGAGGCAACGGAGGATGCAAAGGATGACTTCTATGAGCAGTTGCAGGCGGTGATGGAGCAGGTGCCTTGCAGAGATCTGAAGATTGTCATGGGAGACATGAACGCTAAGGTTGGGACGGACAACACGATCAGAGGAGGTAAAGGGCAGACATGGAGGAAGGGATGAGATGAATGAAAATGGTGAGAGGTGGGCTGACTTCTGTCAGGAAAATGAGCAGGTGATCGGTGGAACGCTGTTCCCTCATAAGGATTGTCACAAACGGACATGGATGTCTCCAGCTGGTGGTACTGATAATCAGATAGACCATGTGGCATTCAGCAAGAGTTCGAGGAGCTCGCTGCAAGGCATTCGCGTCATGTGTGGGGCGGACTTTGGTTCAGATTACCACTTGTTGATGGCAAAAGTCGGCCTAAAGATTGCCAAAGTGATTTGGGGGATAGCGGCAGAGTGCGTTTTGAGATCAGCAAGCTGAGAGAGAGACCCGGAGAAGAGGAACGCGTTCACGCTGGCGCTGCACAACAGATTCGAGGGTCTGCAGCAGTTGGAAAAGGAAGAATCGTCGGTGGATGATGAGTGGAGACAGATCGAGCAAGGTTACGTGGAGACCTGTGAGAAGGTGCTATGAAAGCCGAAATCAATCAAGAAGGACTGGATCAGTAAGGAGACCTGGAAGACAATGCTTAAAAGCAACGAAAGGCTGTAAGCCGGTGAGAAATGAGGCAGGAGTGTTGCTCAGGACAGTGGAGGAGGAGATGCACAGTTGGAGGGAGCATTTTGAAAGAGTACTCAATCAAGATAAGCCGCCCAACCCGTCGGAGGTGGAGCCAGGGGAAGAACTGAACATCCCGACGGGCTGCATCAAACAAGTCGAGATCAAGAACGCTAAAAAGAAGAGTGGGAAGGCAGCAGGCTGCGACAATATACCACCGGAGGCAATTAAGGCTGTAGGTGAGGTGTCAGAGGAGGTTCCTTTGGACCTTTGCAACCGGGTATGGAGCGAGGAGTAGGTGCCGGAGGAACGGAACAAAGGTCTGTTAATCAAGCTGCCAAAGAAAGGCAATCTGAGCCACTATAAAAACTGGCGTGGCAGCATGTTGCTGAACATGGCAAGTAAGGTGTTCTGCAGAGTGATCTTGGAGCGCATGAAGGCGGCACTGGACGAGAAGCTGAGAGAGGAGCAGGCGGGGTTTCGAGGAGGTCGGAGTTGTACAGACCAGATAGCGACACTGAGGATCATTGTGGAACATAGTATCGAGTGGAAGTCCTCCTTGTACATCAACTTTACAGATTTTGAAAAGGCCTTCGATGGCATCAGCAGAGAGGTGTTGTGGAGGTTGTTGCGGTACTATGGGATACCTGTCAAGATAGTCACCATCATTAGAGCTCTGTATGAAGGTTTTTCCTAGCAAATGGTACATAATAGACAGAAGACCGAACCGTCATGAGGACTGGGGTCAGACAAGTCTGCTTCCTTCCTGTCGCCCTTGCTGTTTCTGTTCGCTATGGATTGGGTGACGAGGACGGCTTTTGCCAGGAGGCGTGGTATCCAGTGGTCCTTCACGACATCCTTAGAAGACCTTGACTTTGTCGATGATCTGGTCCTACTGTCACACAGAATACAGGACATGAGGGACAAGACACGGGCTTTGGAGGAGCAGGGTGCGGAGGTAGGCCTGAAGATCAATCAACATAGACAAAGCTGCTACTTGTCGGTATCAAACGTGGTGATGGTGTGTTGATTGTGAGAGAGTAGTAAGAGGAGGTGGACAAGTTCACCTACCTCGGGAGTAATGTAAGCAAGAAGGGAGGTATTAATGAGAACATCCAGGCACGCATTGGGAAAGTGAGGCAGGCACTTGCGATGCTGAGACCAATATGGCGGTTTATAGCACTAACAACCAGGACCAATTTGAGTTTTGGGATCAAATGTGAGGGCCGTGCTCTTGTATGGTTCGGAAACTTGGGAGCTGACCAAGGAACTGAGTCAGAAGTTGCAGGTGTTCATCAACAAGAGCCAAAAGAGCATCCTGCGGATTTATTGGCCCAGAATAATCCATAATGAAGAGCTTTGGAAGCAAACAGGGCAGCGGCCGATAGAGCAGGAGATGAAACAACGAGCCGTGGAGTTGGATTGGCCACACACTGAGGAGACTAGACGGACAATTGTGGCCAAGAGGGCAGTTGAGTGGAAACCGCAGAGGAAGCGCAAAATAGGGAGACCCCGGCACACCTGGAGGCACACGAGGATGCCAGAGTTGGATGAGAGAGGAGCGTTAGTGGACTGAAGAAGAAGAAGAAGAAGAAGAAGAAGAAGAAGAAGAAGAAGAAGAAGAAGAAGAAGAAGAAGAAGAAGAAGAAGAAGAAGAAGAAGAAGAAGAAGAAGAAGAAGAAGAAGAAGAAGAAGAAGAAGAAGAAGAAAAAGTTAAAAGTTTAGCCATTTGTCAGTTGTCAGTAAACCCCATCCGGACCTTCTTTCAAGTCAATCCTTGTTTCCCTTCTTATAGATAGGTGTGACCTTTGCTTTCTTCCACGTGGGTGTCAAGAAATTTAGTAAAAAATCTTCTGCAGTACTGGGACGATGATTGGTTATAATTCTTTTAGAACTGTTAGCAATGTTGTCAAGACCAGCTGCCTTACGTGCCTTCAAGTTCTTAAGGGGTTTTGCGATGCTATCGGTTGATATGTTATTTGGTGGCATTGTACGGTAGGGGTGGGAGTATCCTTGGACGTCTTAGTGGATCGTGTTCGAGCACTGTTGTTTTAGGTTGAGTGGCGACTTTCTTGTGAATACCGACTTGAAGTAGATGTTGAGTAGCGAGGTTTTACCCACGGGTGTGAGATCATCATGATCATGTTTGCCCTATTTTAGTAATTTGTGAGGTATATATTGGGTATTAAATTTAGACTATTGCTCCTTGAATTTCTTTTCCCTACAGGATTCACTTTATTTAAGCCAATTTTGCTTAAAGCAAATGAATAAATTTTCACAACAATGAGCCTTGTTTTTGAAAGGCACAGAGGAACGTTTGAGTTTAGTGTTGAAAAATTCAAATGCTTTTCGGTTTTACATATATAATGACCTGGTATTAATCAGCTGAATGTCATAATGCAAATGCATTACAATGTGTTAGACAACATGTCTGCATCCCAGTCGCTATGGCCATTGTATTTTCAAATTTAATCACTAATTACGTTCTCTCATTTTTCTCAGTTTTTGTTTTGTTAGCTCTTTGGCTTGCTGTTTCAACATATACAACTAAAAAGAAAACAAAATCTACGATTTTATTAATAGAACATTTTGTTTATCAGAGAAGTATCGAAATATATTTGTTTTTACTTTGATCTTTCCGCAGGGAAAGTCTTGAGGCTAGCTAGAGGAAAATGGGACGGAGAAGGAAGGGTAGAAATATTTCACAATAGTGCCTGGGGAACTGTATGTGACGATGGCTGGGATATAAAGGACGCACAAGTCGTATGTCGCCAACTTGGGTATCCTAAAGCACTCAATGCTCTACCAAATGCTTGGTTTGGTAAGGGAAATGGCTACATATGGCTGAACGAAGTACAATGTCATGGGGAGGAAAGTGCCATCGAGAATTGTCAGCATGCAGGATGGAATAACCACAACTGTAAGCATGGAAACGATGCATCTGTCATCTGTTCAAGTAAGTTAAGTATGATAACGAAGATACTTCCATCTACTAATTCTGCAAGGTTGCTGTACACCAGAACTGCAATAAACTTCCCAAGTACAGCGGAAATTTCGAATTAAAGGTTTAAACAAAATTAGAAAATAGTCAACCATACTTCCCTGAATATTCTATATTAATTCATTACCTGCACTAAGCTGAACTTGGCGACAATTAATATATTGACTGTGCGGATACTTGCCACTCGTATAACGGGATATATTCGAGAATACTGATGACTCTTCGTTCAAGCAAAATGTTTATTTGAGCAGAAACATGCAAAATATTCCTGAGCTTAAAGTGCCAGTTCGATAAAATTTTTAAAGTTCTTTTTTTGTGCATTTTTCGTAAGGAAAAAATGTATTTAGTAACCTGTCTAAACCGTCTTTCAATACGATCACGGGAAACGTTTCTTTTCGGCCGTACTTTTCGCATTTCAGTACGGCCGCCATAAGATAGCCAGCGAAAGTGACATCAGACACTCAAAAATCCCTTTTTCATAATCAAAATTTCGTTTCTAGGGCCCCCCTCTTCGGGGTTAACAAGATTCACTGGGAGATCATGGATCGAAACGCGACAACGTTTTGTTGATTTCATTTTAGAAAGAAAACTTGCCTGTTTAATGTTTTAAATGAAAATTGTAGCACTTCCCGATGTGTCTTAAATCATAGATCTCGAGAAAGCGGCTGACACTTTAGACTAATCTGATTTTAGCACTCACAAGGACAACGGCAGAGAGAACGGCACAAAACATAGGTTTAATTAGCGAAAACTGCCTCTGCACGTGCGTTTTACATTTTGATGCATTTCTTTGCCGTTCCCTACAAAACGACAATTTAATTTGTGTGTGTGTGTGCGTGTGTGTGTGTGCGTGTGTGTGTGTGTGTGTGTGTGTGTGTGTGTGTGTGTGTGTGTGTGTGGGGGGGGGGTCTGGGGCAATTTCTTCTGAGTATGATTTTTTTTTCAGCATCACTATTTGCAAGAGTTTTTTTTACCAAAATAAGTCTCTTTTTTTTCACGTGCTTTCTTGTGCACAATTTTTTTTTCTCTTAAATTTTTCCTGCAGGAATATTTTTTTGGTAATTGCCCAATCCCCCCCCCCCCCCCCCCCCCCCACCCACAAAAATTAAATGGTCCGTCCCTTATAGCTAAGTTTTGTGGAGAACGTGAACACACGTTAATTTTCTCGCTTGTTCTATGCCATCCGGCTACAAATTCAGCTTCTGGACAATTCAGTCACATTAGACAAATTAAACAAAATGGAAAGATTACAAAGTACGAGCGCGACTTGTAAACTCCGAAGTTAAGGAATTTTTGAGTGTCCCAGGGTCACTTTATCTGGCTATCTTTCGGAACTTCAGAAACATGCAAATTTACTGGCGGCCGTGTAAATGCTAAAAGAGAAAAAACCGTTTTCCCTTTGTCGGCTTGAAAAACGGTTTGGACAGGTCTCCAAATACATTATTCCCTTTCGACACTTCGAGAAGGGCAAAAAATCAAACCTTAAAAATTTGATCGAACTGACACTTTCAACCAAGTAACTTTGGGAAACGAGGATAGCGACTTAAGAGAGACTTTTTTCCCGGACCGCGTGAGAAGTGGCACATGATGGAAAATTTCCCTACCCTCATGTTTAGCTCAAAGATAGCCCATGGTGAATCAATAAACGTGGTGGTATTTTTTTGCTCAAATATATTTTTCATTTCTAGAAAATCTCAAAAACTCTAACGGTCCCCCATCGCCATGAAATAGCCGAAATAAGAGCGCCGAATATGAGCACAATACAGGTTCTCATTAAAAGCGCACAGGGAAGCAAGGCTTTCCCAAATTTGAACAATTGTGTAGGAGCCATTAACAAATGATTTGAGCTAATAACAGGTTTTGTAGTTACATTTCTGAATTAACGGTGAGTGTTTGAAAATCGCTCATATTTCATTATTTAAAAATTGCATTTTGGAGCAGTTTTTCAAGAAACATTTTCCCTGTGCGGTATAACTCAGAATCGCTTTAAATTGCGGTTTTGGAAACGTGGATATAGTGCTCTTTTTTTAGGAAACTAAAAAACGTTTGGGCCTCTTAACTACTGCAAAGAAAAAGCCCGTGTCATTTCGAGGAAATCACAACATCGACTTGTCAACAACCGCAAATAATCGAATTACGCTTGCTGTTATTGAAGCCAAAATTCCGACGAAAACTTATCGCTTTACACCATACTAGATCAGAGACATAGTATAACGAGCTTACCTTGCATAGCCAGTGGTTGAAGGTTGGTTTTATCCCTATTTTCGTTTCAAATGGCCATCTTCGCTCGAGCAGGATTTTTCAAATTACGCAATCAGTAAATGTTGCCGAAGGCACTTTCTGGAAACATCGTATTTCTCGACAGTTCCAACCATATTTCAGCTTCCATACAGCTAGCTATCTAAGAGTCTTGTTTTCACAGTAAAAACTTTTGACGTTTTTACTGTTTAAGTGGAAGACGATCAAAGCTTTCACACAGAGGAGAATGTCCCAACGATGGCGCGTCAACTTATGCAAATGAGTTGTTTCATTTGCATGTCACGCAACGACATGTTACACGCGTTTTTCGGCCGCAGTCTGTTACGTTTAGAGCTATATTTCGCGGATTAGCGGAACTGCCGTGTTCAACCCCACAAGGGGGAAAAGGGCCATGCGATCGAAAAGCCGCAACGATCAAGTCGCATATGAGAATTTATCTAAACTCTGGCCACGACATCGAGACACCCGCCCAGATGAAAGATGCAATTTTCTCCTCCGGTGGAGTGTCGGCGGTTAACGTTAGTCTATGTGAATCAATCACAGCTCCCAATATGCCATCTTTGAAGGTCGAGGGTATCAGTCAGCTAAACAATGTGGAGTACAACGATGACGGAATTAGGGTGTGGAAGGCGTATGGTACTGGCCCTGGAAAAGTTTTAAAGATCCAGTATCCATCTCCGTCGGAGCTGCCCATTCTCACTACCAATCAACCACATTCAAGCATCTTTACTGCAATCAAGCCACGACGAACAAAAGTGCTGCCACAAGTCAGTTGATGATGATCAAGTGAAGCAGGATACACCCATCGCTGAAGACAACCTCGCAAACGCAGAAAGGGCATTGTTTGCTTGTCCTGAAGAGGGTTGCACGCCGACATTTCTGCGTCATTCTTCAATGCAGCGTCACTTGGATTGCGGCAAACATGAAAAAGCTCTAGAGCGCGAGACGTTATTGGACAGAGCTGCAATGGCTTATGCAGAGAGGCTGGAAGGGCAGACCCTTTCAGTACCGGAGGTTGCTGTAAACACACGACCGGATTCTTCAGGTGATACAAACAGAAACCTGACGATGGGCTGGGCACTAAAGGCGGGTGCCACGCGAAGGAGCAGATTCACGTCCAGCCAAAAGACTTATCTAACTGCGAAATTCAAACTAGGGGAGCAATCAGGGAACAAAGCAGATCCTGCGTCGGTTGCAAGTGCGATGGTGAGTGCCAAAGATGAAAGTGGAAACCGCCTGTTTACAAGTGAAGAGTTTCTCACTGCAAGTCAGATTGCCAGCTTTTTTTCCCGCTTCTCTGCGAAAAAGGTCCTTGACGCCAACGATGACGAACAGTTTGACGATGATTTGCACAACGCAGCTAATGAGGCGAGAATTGAAGAACTTACAAATGTGGCTGTGCAGCATCTGGCACTTAAACACCCTATCATTTATGATTCTTACAATCTCTGTGAAATGGCAGCGAAGAGCAAGTTGAAGAGCTTTTCAATTTCAGTACTAAAGGAGATCTGTATGTATTTTAACATTGATATCACGGACATATCCGTGCATCGAAAACAGCCCTATGTGAACAGGATAAAGGAACTTTGTCTGAGCTGCGTCTGCCAGCAATAAGATCGACGTTGCCGAACTTTGGTCAGTGTATGGGTTCACTAACCTCTTAACTGACCGCTAAAAGCACCGGCAGAATCAGTATGCCACTGTTATGTTCACTAAGACGCTTTTGGGTTGGAGATCGTTGCCGTGAAAGCATGATTCATGAGTCTCGGTTTTGACTTGGTTGTACATGCAACATGCAAGTCGTGAAGTTTTCAATCCGGCGTCACCCGAGCAATTGTCTCTGACGTTACACTAAGACGAATGACAATTAAGTTGAAGTACGCTCATGTTTGTTAACTGTCTAGTGTCGGCATTATACAGTACTGTCTCATAGTACTGAAGTTCCACTGTTAACGCGCTCGAACACGCACTCGCGTCACTCCGCGTGTTCCAGTGAGCAGGTTTCAACATTCAAGTCCAATGCGCGCTTACACGTTATGAGTAAGGACATACTTGCCGTTCACGTACTGCTAGAAGGTAGGAGTGTCAGAATACAGATTCAATGATCCGCTCTTCAAAAAATGGCTGCGCATAAAAATCGGGTGTTGAAACGCGTGAAGTGCGAGTGGAATGCACGTGAAGTGTACGTGAAGTGCGCGGGACGCGGTGCCCGTCAAGTGCCTGCGATTTCGAAGAGCGTGTATTGTATTGATTGTCGCAATAGGAGCGTCCTCACTTACATGTTCAGACGTACTGTTACTACTGCCATTTCGTATCTCCGAATAGTTCGCGTTCAGACTTACAATATAGCCTGCTCCAGGAATTCAGACAATGGGAAAGACCCACATAATAGGGGAATGGCGTGTAAAAATAGCGAGCAAAGCAGACGCGATGAGAGGGGGCGCGGTCCCCTCACTGTTATTTCGCCTCCTATACTTTCGCGCTGTTCCCCAATTCTGGGCACCCATCCGGAGCACCTGGAACAAGATAGACCTACCTCTGGTGCGTGAGTGGACACTGTACCTGGGCAGTGCCGCTGGTGTGAACGCGGCGTCCGAGGAAGGTTGCCATTCAAATCCTTGAACTTTGCACCGCATTCGAGCGCATTCATTCCAGAATGACAAAGATCTAGTTTTCAGTGCCCGTTCCCTGATAAATTTCCTCTGGTACCGGCTACTAACACACCATAAAGAATAATTAACTGAATATTGAAAGCTTCCCCCGCTGAATCCGGAAGGCTACAAGACGACTAGGGCGTTGTCCATATCCTGACAGTATAGAAGCAACACGCAGAGTGCAATTTTGTTACATATTCCGTAACCAGTTAAAAGAGGTTAGAGCCCTGCTTGAATTTCCGAACTTGTTGTAGTCCGTTATAGCGTTAGTAGTTGTGGTATCATCGTATCTTATATAAACCACTGCGCACGTGAATATATTTCTGAAATTTAATAAACCATTGGTTTGTTAAACAGCTAATAAAAATGTTGTCATCGTTTACTTAGAGTGGACTTAACTTCATTTATTTCATTTACATCTGGTGAATACCAAAAATAAATCTGCACAGCGGGGGTTTGTGTTCACTTGTATGTTTTTATACCACGACAGTTTTCAAAGCGTTGTGGGTCAGTTTAGTGTTGCCAATAGACGATTTGTTTCACAGTTCGTTCATAAGGGGTAAAAAATTCGTATTCTTTAATAAACAGCTGCAGCATAAAACTGAAGATGCAATGGTGGAAGAAAAGAAAAATACGAAAAATGCCAGTTTTGCTGGGAGTCCTGTGACCATGCTGTGTACGCAGTCTCGTTGCGTGACATGAACGGCTCATGATCAGTTCCTTGTTTCGTTTTGAACTGCCAACTTTGTTAAACTCACTTGCCACTATAGACACTTCAAACGTTCAAATCATCACGCTTTATTTTGCAATCAAGTCCAATGTATATAATAGTTGAATCGAAGCTGAAATATGGTTGGAACTGTCGAGAAATGCGATGTTTCCAAGAAAGTGCCTTCGGCAACATCCGGGGCAACATTTACTGATTGCGTGATTTGATAAACCTGCTCGAGCGAAGATGGCCATTTGAAACAAAAATAGGGATGAAAACCAACCTTCAACCACTGGCTATGCAAGGTAAGCTCGTTATACCATGTCTCTGATCTAGTATGGTGTAAAGCGATAAGTTTTCGTCGGAATTTTGGCTTCAATAACAGCAAGCGTAATTCGATTATTTGCGGTTGTTGACAAGTCGATGTTGTGATTTCCTCGAAATGACACGAGCTTTTTCTTTGCAGTAGTTAAGAGGCCCAAACGTTTTTTAGTTTCCTTGAAAAGAGCACTATATCCACGTTTCCAAAACCGCAATTTAAGCGATTCTGAGTTATACCGCATAGGGAAAATATTTCTTGGAAAACTGCTCCAAAATGCAATTTTTAAATAATGAAATATGAGCGATTTTCAAACACTCACCGTTAATTCAAAAATTTAAGTACAAAACCTGTTATTAGCTCAAATCATTTGTTGATGCCTCCTACACAATTGCTCAATTTGGGAAAGCCTTGCTTCCCTGTGCGCTTTTAACGAAATCAGTTCTTGTACTCATATTCATCGCTTTCATTTCAACCATTTCATGGCGATGGGGGTCCGTTACAGGTTTTGAGAATTTTCTTGAAATCAAAAATAGATTTGCACAAAAAAATCCCACCACATTTACTGACTTTCCATAGGGTATCACTGAACTGAATATGACGGTAGGGAATTTTCGAAGCATGTGCCACATTTTTCTGATCTCACGCGGTCTCCAGAAAAATTCTCTCTTAAATCCTAGCTATTTTGTACCCAAAACGACATTTCTTGTCCCTCCGAAAGCAAAAGGCGTTAAATTCGTTGGGTGCACCTGTAACGTAACTTTGCAGTTAGAAACAGGAAATCCAAACATTCAACTTAGGGCTCCAGATTCTTTGTGAATTTCACGAACTTCTTCTTCGCCAATGTGTTTATGAATTTCTTCATCTATTCTTTTTTATAGAAGGGCTCATCAAATATGAGATGGCAATGTTGTTTAAGACAGTTTTGATGTTTTTTTAAACCTAAAAAACGCGTGCCGGGTAATTCAAAGCCGTTCCATTCCACGTGCGGCAGTTTCATTTCGAACAGCTACCCTTACGGTCAAACAAATAAAAATGTCAAACGAACTCGGCCGACTGATTGAATTAATTAATCAACATCATCGGATTCGTCTCACGCTCCAGTCATCAAACGTTTGGTAGTGTGTAAAGATATTTAATGGACAAAATCATGAAGGTGGAACAACCAATTGCATCGAGTACGTTCAGGGAATAAAGATGGATAACCAAACTAGAACATGCGTGGTAGCTACGTAATTTTTTTCCCATCAGCTGTTGGATTGATGACTTACCGTATCATTACATATATGTCTTTGATTCTGTTCCTTTTTTGTTTGCAGCACTCGCAATGCTTTTCCTTCGCGCGCCGCCTATCCTTCGCTCCCCACTATCTGAACGCCTAGAATAGCACTTCTTAACCTACAGCAGAAACCCGACTTAAGGCCATTCATACATCTATCTTTGTTACGACAGCTTCTTTTCTTGACCCGAACAACAGCGAAGTCAGTAAACAAACATGAGTCCAACCTTATTAATGTGGTTACCCCGCTACGGCCACGTTTTGGAGGCCACGTGCAATGTCGGCTGGATGATCGGCGTACGTAAAATAAAAAATTGAAAGTCAAAATTATTTCATTTTATGATTCAGTACGTACTGGTAGAAAGATCAGGGTCCGGATGAAGTTTAGAATTCCTATAATCAAGTAAAGTCTACTATATTTTTTTTTCAGAGTTTGAAGTCCTTGGACACTGGGTGTTGGATGGTCGGGATCAGGACATAAAGTAATTCACAAATCATGGACTAAATTATTTTCGTTATCAAGGAAAACTGTCATAAATTAACAACCATCTCATTACAAATCAAGCATTCCATGAGAGAAGTTGTTTTGTTCATAAATACCTATCTGTGAGAAAAGGCAAAATGGCCAAAATTTAGACTAGAATGTTTGGAAGCTCTGGCACAATTGAATAAGTGCCAGAACTCCAAATAAACTCAATCCTCATTAACAAAAAATAAACAAATAATAATAATGGTTATAAAATCAACATTTAAACATTGGTATAAATATACTTCTGAACTGGCTTGGATTACTGAACTTGTATCTTCAGGAGCCAGTTGCATAAAGCTTAACGTCAGACATAACAGCTAACTTCGGACATTCAGCCCGCAGTCAAACTCACTTAGCAGAGACGTTAGCAGTTACGTCCCAGATGACCTGAGATCCGAATTACACTACTTTTCGGTATTTCACGAAGTCGTTTTACCAAAAAAGATTTTATCACTTATTCATTGATGATTCGCAGCTGTGATAGATTTTTTGCCTCAAATTAAAAGCAGTCCAGAAAAAGTCCAAATACATTAGCAATAGAGGCCGCCTTTTTAGAAGTGTCTGCTGACAATTAATCTCTCATGTTTATACGTGGAGAAAATGTTAATGACTTGACAATCAATATACAAGTAACGTTTTTATACCTCTCCAGTGATCGTGGACGCAATGGAAAAAAATCATTAATTAGGCTACCATTGTCCAGATTAGGACCTTAGCTCTTCACAGAGCAAAGTGAGCAACAACAGATTTCATCGGGAGACAGACTCTACATTTCCCCTATTTCCGTCGATTTCAAGAAAGCGCGTTTCACTCGATTGAATGGGATAATCTAGCAAAAGTTCTAAACGTCTTCAATTTCAAAGATGACTTTAAAAATTGGATGAAGGAACTTTAAAATGACGTCTCAAGGTGTGTGATCAATTGAGAGACTCTGCATGACCGAATTCCAGTGGTGTTACACGGTCGACAAAAAGAGCATTGTCTGGTGTTGCTCTGCACTCGACCTACATTTTTTAAGCATTTTAACTAATTTTTCCAAATAAGAACCTGGTTCAATATTTGGGCTAAAACAGGTTCTTTTAACAGCATTCAAAGGCGAGTCATGGTTGTCTTTTTTTGCTGTTGCTTTTTTTCTTTTTAGATTTAATGGGTCGCTGTCTTTTACCGAGGGTCGATGTCTAGGTAGCAAGGCTCCCATTTTCAACCAATTAAATCATTTCGCCACTGGCCCAATAATTAATCTTAAGGGCAAGAGTTTTACAATTTCATGTTGGATAAAACAAACGGAATGGGTCCAGGATCAGAATGCAACAATTTATGGCGATTGGCATGATCCATGGCAGTTTCGTCTTAGCACCAGAAATGAGAGGATTGTGTTCACTCGTCACAAAACCGGAAGCGAAGAGTGGTGGTCCTTGCAGAGTATGAAGGTATCTTTGAGCAACTGGACTCACGTGGCAGTCACGTGGAATCACGTCACAGGGACTGTGTTGATCTATGCTGACGGTAAAGAAATAGGCAATAGAACATATTCTCCTGGGGAAACGTTTTACGGACCTACAGGGAAGCACTACATGATTGGCAGCGACGGTGATAAAGACAGCAACCAGTTCCATGGATCAGTGATGGATGTTTACGTCTTTGAAGGAATATTTTTGCCGGATGAAATTAATACGCTAAGAGGTTTGTGATTCACGAGTCTAGAAAATAAAACATTTGAAATGTTATTCTTCTTTTGAATTTAAATCCCTACTTTTTATCCTAAATTAAATGCTTTGAGGGCCGAAGTACATAATTTTCTTGGTTAGCTTTAATGCTCATGAGGTTGATACGGTTGTCTTACGTAAAAAAGGACTACGTTTATAGTTGTCAAATGCGGAATGTTTTCTGCAAACAAATTCCGCATTTCCAAAATTTAAGGTTAGAAATCAAGGTTACAAATCGATCGTCTGTTTTTGTTTCATAGCCAAAGTTAAGAATTGTGTTCAAAGTTGAAGATGTTGAGATTTCGTATTTCAGTTTTGCAGTGCAAGCTGGAAATAATTCCATGAGTTTCTCTTCGTCATACAATTATCTGTTACGTTTGCTTGAAAAAGCTTAATAACGATTAAAAGCAAACAAAACACTGAAACTTTCTAAACGTCTGTTTATCCTTAGTTGCAAAGAACGTTAAACGAAAGAAATAAAAATAAAAACCTTAAAGATCTTCTCCGATTTTTCCATCCGAATTGCCAAATTCCCATAAATGCAGACTGCGTCTATTGATTTTATTGCAAAAGAAATATTTATACACTTGTAAAAACCTGACAAAAAAACCTGAACTAGATGAATTCTTAACGAAGTTATTTGGACAGTACAGTATTGAAAATTGTGGCATATTAAATATGTAATTGTGTAATGCGGCTGACGGACTTTTAGTTTCATTGTTGTCTTTTTTCCGTTTTTTCCCTTTCTTTTGTTTAAATAAAAAAAAATCTTCTCCGATTTATTAAAACGAAACGCACGTCTATGTTCAACTGAACGCAAAACAAAATTGACTTTTATAAGAACGCCGTTTCTGAAATTGTCGTGCCAAAGAGTCCCATTATGATAAAGGGTCGGACGTGACGTAACCGCATGTTTTACAATATGATCAACAAAAGTTCAAGATGAAGAAGAAGAGAGTTGTTTGGTTACAGTGTTTGAGAGCATAGACCAACTGAGGAGTAGTTAGACGCGGAAATTGTGCAATATCGAGTGAACTGTATGAAAACAAGGGTTTGTTTGTTTTCAACTTGCGCAGTCTTAATCTGGTAGCAAGGCTGATCGATTCGAGATTTTCCCGGCCTTTCTACTGTAAGTTTTTATCCCACAAATCTTGATTATGAACTGTTGCGCTCGCTTCGCAGCAAATAGCTTACTCTAAATTCTTATATCATTTTCAGACAAACATAATCCATGTGAAATGACCTTTTTGAACTTTAATCACAAATTTTAATATATATATATTCCTCCACTTTGTTTCTTGTCTAGGTGTTCCTGTCATCGTAAACGTGGCCATAATAGTAGCAGGAGGAACTGTTGTTGTTAAATGGGATGGCTTGGCATGTCCGGTTTCGAGGTACAATGTTTACTACAGAGAAGTGATTTTACGGTCTAAAGAAAACAAATGGAAATTGGTCACTGTGAACGGCAGAAATATAACCAGCCACACCCTTTACCTCGACTGTTTTAAAGATTACCAGGTAGCAGTTACCTCAATAAATGCTCACGGGGAGAGTGATTTGAATCACAGCCGAGTTTGGAACTTCAAGACCGGAGGAGGTTAGCAATGCTTCTTTATTTTATTGAAAGACATTCTAAGGGCGCTTACCATTTTCGAGACATGACTGGCCGGACCGGTCATTTCGCAAGACGCTGCACATTTTGGAGAATCTGGTGCTACAAAAAGATTCATACTAATTTTTAATTAACCAGTTTGGCCGACCATGTCTGCTATTTACGAATTGGTCGTAGCGCTTGCTCTTCTTTACATTAGCCAATGAACCTAATTAACTGATTTGATAAAACCAAATTTACACAATGCTTTATTTTTTTCTTGAAAGATACCTCAATGAGTTATTTGTTAATTGTCTGAGTGATGCATGTTAGATCTTGAAATTGGTATCTGACAACTCAACAACTCAGGCCGCCTTTACAATCAAATTCATCGTCATTTGACGTTCTAAATTCTAGTTTTTAAAGAGAGATCAGCTCATGAGGTTCATTGGTTGCCGAGAATAGGGAGATTAAGCATGTGTTTGCCGTTGTACGATACGTGAAAACAGGTCGTCTCCTCACTTAACAAATGGAGGTTGCCGTGACTATCCATTGCGTTCTCGAAAACAAAAAAAGAGATAGAGCATGGCGTCATTTTCCCCGCAAACAGAAATGCCATTATGGGCACGTCAGACGCCGTTTTCTGTGCAACGGGACATCAGTTTTTACGTTTTGCACAACGGCAAAGGGCAGACGGCAAGCGTAAATTTCCCGTTTGCAAAATACGCTGCTAATGCTTACTCTGTACTCTCGGCAAACGTCAAACTGAATCTTGTGCCACCGTCCTGAATTCAGAAGACTGGTAGGAGCTGCTCCCCGTCATTCATTATAACTGTCCTTCAGTTTACCGAACGCAGACACGCAATAATACTGTGCTTACGGTCCAAAAGAAATTACAGCTTTCCATTTGAAGTCTCCACAACTAGCTAGTTATTGACCTAACTGGTCAGGCAAGCCGTTCATGTATTGTTACCCATTGACAAGACTCAAAATAGTAATTGATTTGTCGTTACCAAGTGATCTCCTCTAACTGCTTAAACAATTGAGCCATATGCTTTCGCCGTGGTGGATGAGATGATTTGCTAGGTGTATACACGAGACGGGAGGAGGTTGCGATTAGTCCCAGGGGTGGGGCATTCGTCTAAAATCTATCTTTTTCAGGGTTTCCATATCGTGGTTGCAACCAATCCCTCATACAAAACATGACTTGTCCAGACTTAATTATTAACTGGACAGCAATACAGGCTAGATATATGTTTTTTTTTTTAAGTTTTTTTTTTTGCAATGAACTTTATTTACTACTCTCCACCATTGTACAATACATTACATTACGTTACATTACATTGCATTTCAGAAAATATACTAAAGCTAGATAGTAGTTGGCTACCAAACACACTAATAGACCCTTCCACGGTTTTTGCCGCCACCTTGGTTGCGGGGCAAACATAGCTACAATTTTAGTAGATGTATGGGATTTTTGCCAACTTTGAACCTCCGTAACTCCACTCCACATCGACGGACTTCCAAAATTTAAAGGTATTTTTGTGCATCTTATCTATGTTATTAAACTGATCGAAAATCGCATAATTATCATCACACTACCTACGGTACATATTACAACATATGATGCCCGATTTAGGGTGTTAGCTCTATTGTACATTGTACACATTCATTGTATTAGGTAAAATTATGTATTCTAATATATTCTATGGTATTGTATTCTATTGTATTGTCGTTCTTTTGTGCTCTAATATTCTATTGTTTTAACAAAAGAATAAGTGTTACCCCTAAATCGCGCATGGTATAATATTACAACCCTACACAATTTTCAAAAAGACTTAAGGACGTTCGCGCTAATTGTTTATGCGCATCCTTACTGCGCACGCAATTCATGTCGCAACGCCATGCTACGTCATGCACAAGCGCGCGCGCAAGAGAATAAATCTAACCACATGAAGGGCTGGTAGCCGTTTTGTTAACTTTGCTTAGATTTAACTCGCTTGGATGGTCGGTGACCCCCAATTTTTTTTTTATAGATAATTTTCTTTGCCAATTCTCGACAGATTGTAAAAAGATGAACAAAAAATCAATGTAGGAAGTTAAAATTTTTTCCATTTTTCTACCCGCGCGACATCGAATCCTCGCAACTTGCGGCTGTCAGAGTTTGCAAATGCTGTCGTTTACAGATTAGATTTCCTCTAAAGAACGTTACCAGTTGAACGAATTTGCTTAATAGACCCACTCATACAAAATGTGGCACAGAAAATTGCATTTTAGAGATTCATTAACAATATTTTTGGACTGACAGACATTGGGGCCATATCGAGTTGGGAAGGCCGATTTTTCGAAATTAGGGTCACCTTTCAGATATCTTATCACCGAAACGAAGTCGGTGACCCCCCATTTTTTTTACATTTCTGATACGAGTAACTCATTGCCTAACTGCAGCAAAAGTTTTATAAAAAAATCAATGTTAGAAGATTTTCGCGCGAACGTCCTTAAGAGCGGCCGTCCGTAAATATCGCCTGGAGGTGTGCAAAATGAAAAAAACAAAAATCCCCAAACTTTGTCAGAATATAGGTCTAGGTAAACTCTTTCTAGAAAAATAACTTTCAGTTCGAAAGCAGAAAGCTATAATGATGTTTAAATCCCTTAACGGGTTAGCCCCAGTGTACTTGCATGATTTATTCAGTGAGCGACACACAGACTATGACCTGCGTGATTCTTTCCGTAAGTTAAACTTACCCAAGCCGCGTACCGATTATTTGAAACGTAGCTTTGGCTATAGCGGTGCCTTACTGTGGAATTCTCTTCCTGAAAATATTAGGGCGATTAGATCAATTGGGCAGTTTAAGAAGGAAATCAACCGCGCACTTGAAACATTCGATTCCCACTCGGCAATCTTGTAAATCAGTTTTTATAGTTATTTTAATTTTTATAAATGATTGTAATTAAAATACTACTGATTAGTGTAACTGAAGATTTTTAACCGAGTTTAAATAAAAATCTACTACTACTACTACTACTACTTAGATTTTTATTTTACGCGAATGGCGACAAAGTCGGTTCGGCGGCTCTCGCATCGATTTTACGGGTTCCACACCACGCATTACTTAAATATTGCCTAAAAATTCAACATGGAATTAACTTCACAAGTTAGTACCTAACTAAGAAAAGCACGCATTCACCAATAATTTAAATGTTAAATTGTTCAATTCGACCGTTTACTTAATATTTTTCAGATTTTTAATAATTTTACTTATTTTAACGATTTTCGCGAGTCAAAAATGGCAAAATCGAGAGGCCAAAATCATAACTTGGTACATGGCTTGGTGCCATATCAGTCATACCCAGAGAAAGAGCAATGTTTCTTCCTCAAATAAATGGAATAAAATTTTTGGGCAATCGAAAATACGAAATTTTTGAGCGCCAAACAAAGGTGACACAAAGGTCAAAACACGCCATTCTTGTAACGGCCTTCAAAAGCGTTAAATCGACAATAAGCTCGTTTAAAATATATAACAGCCCAACATTCCCCAAAAAATTACCAATATCGCTAATATCAGTTTGCTTTTGAGTAATTGTGTCTTTTGTGGCGTTTATTTTGTTTGGAATCAATAGTAAGCGTCAATTTTGCGACCTACAAAGTTCAAGTTGTATTTATTGCAAACGGCCGACAAAACGGTCTTAACATCATAAACAATACATTTATACTTCCAAACGACGATAACTCCTGCTACAAGAAACGACATAATTATGCCATTTCTTATTTATATTTCCACACAAGTATCACTGATTCTACTTACCAAATTGTGAGCGAAAAACATACAAACTGTCTTTCCATGGCGTGCTTGCAACTGTTCCGAAAGAAAAGATTGCGTGACAAGCGCCCAGCCCGCAAAACAGGAAATGCATGCAGTGCAACAGGAAGCTCGCTCGTCTGTTCATATGCGAATATTACTCTCCCTTTCATAAATTTTATCTTTCTGTCTTGATGGGTTTAGATGTCCTAAAAACAAATAAGCGGTTTATTCCTTCGTGAACGATTATTGCAACAAATTGGTGCAACTGCGACATGCACCCCCAACAACAACCGCCCCCCACCCCAACCCCCCCTAACATCAAGCTGATGCCGAGGGCCATAACCACTTGAGCGAGATGCAGAAAATTTGACAACGCGCATCGAAGTTTTTCTTGTTACAAATCGTATTGTGGCGAATTTATTGATGAAGGGAGGTAATTGAACCGCATGCGTGGATGAAAAAAATGTTGCTATTAAAAGAGGATAATATTGTGTTGGTGGTGGTGGTGTTGGGGTGAAAGGGGGGGGGGGGGGGGGGGGGGAGGAATGGAGGGGAGGGGGCGGGGATGGAGGGGAGGGGAGGGATAATGTCGGTTTTCAATTTTATGAGTTCCATACATGCGAATTGGATGATTAAGTACAAGACCATCATCGGCTCCTGGTGCTTTACGTTTCAGTGAAAGATCATCAATTTTTAGATCAAAGTAACCGCATATTAAGCGCAACATGGCGATGCTGAGCCTGTTCAGTTTACTTGTTGCATACATATCACATAGATTGTATGAATCATAAGTGATTGGATGAACAAGCTGGTATTCTTGGATGATGCGGGTACGAGCAGTAGAGTACGCAGCTTGTTCTGCCACAGCTGGAGAATCACACTCAACAGTATCTTCCGGACCGGATTTTTACCCTTAATAGGAACCAATTCTGCCATGTTTTTCGGCTCATTACCCTAAAAGGTACCATGATAATTCTAACGGTGATCATTTTAGATTTAAGCACCCTAAGTGATACCAATCTACCAATTTTGACCCCTTGTGTACGACGAGCACCCCCGTTATTTATATTTGGGAGACCCCCTTGCCCGGGGCTTTTCCTCCACTGACGAACTTGCATTTCCCATAGTGCATGTGTCGTTTAAGGTTACAATGGCACTGAAAGGTTCTAACGCATCCTTCAACTAGACAAGGGAAAAGCCGGACCTCGTGGTTACCGGTCGTATTACTTTCTTCTTCTTCTACTGCATGTTCCTCTGTTTTTTGGACCCACTGTCAAATGAGAGGTCATGGAAATCTCCTTGGGAAATTGGACTATCAGTGAAGACTGGTTCTTCCAGTGAGCCAATTTGGAATAAACTGGAAGGAAAAATAAATAAATCTGCCTCCACTACTCAACCGGACACACAAGAATGATGATATCTGGGCCGCGCGGGCCAGCGAAGCCACCGTACCATTTATTTAGCTTCAACATATGTACAGATATCCACTGTGATTAAAGAAAGAACAAATGCACCAAAGCCGGACACGAAAACCCCTAAAAACCAGCAGGTGGAGAAAACGGGGAACGTGTGCCCCCGGCCAAGGCAGTGGCGCCACCCTTGGGGTTTTACACTATTAAAAAAGGTTAGGGAAGTATCCACTTGAGAAGTGTAAAATCTAGTGTCCACAAGATAATATAAATAGAAAACTAAGCGTAACCCTTACACGGCGAAGGCTGTCCGTAGAATATCTCACCCTCCTAACGGCTGCAAATTACGAACTCTAATCCCATACTGCCACACTCCCCCAGACCTCTGATACGTGCCGGCAAAATAGTAATTTATGCTAATTTAGGATCATCACAAATTACATGATGCGACTGAGGTCATTTACGTTTCTATTTACGTTTCTATTTTCCTTAGGATGCATATTTAGTATTTCTCATATACAGGCTTTCCTGAAAGTTCATGCCTTTTGATATTTAAAGTCCTTTGTTACACGGCAAAGCATTATTCCGGAGCGCGAATTGAATACCTACCAAACTGACAAGTGCGAATATGAGACGTCGTTGTATTCTTTTGACCACGTGCAAGGAAAAACAAGGATAAACGCGACATCCCCACCTCAGTAAAACCTAGCTTGTGTCTATCTAACGTAAATCCTCTTCTAAGCCCCGCTCCCTCTTTAATAATAAGCCCCCCTTTTTTGGAGCAAAATCAAGCCCCACCCTCCTTTTTCCTTCACAACCAAAACACTGTATTACCGTTACATTTTTGCCGTACTTATCCCGCCGGCACGGAATTCACATACCGTACAAGAGAGCTTTGGAGAAAAAATTACCAGTACTGGTACTTGTACATAGAGATCTGAGTAACGGCGTTATACGTATTTTTTTACATTTTTATGCACTTGTGGGAACCTATTGAAATTGATGTATTACAAAAAAAAGAGTAGTGAACTGCTTGCGTTTTGCTAAATTATTATAACCCCCCCCCCCCCCCCTCCCCCTCAAACACGCTTAAAATAAATAAGCTTCCGGGGGCGTTGTAGAGGATTTACGATCTCTAGGCTAAAAATGTCGTATGCCGGTTATGAAGCCTCCGAACAAGAATATCGCCGGCTATCAGTTGGCAGTGATTTTTAAAAGTTTTCATCTCATTTTCATTAGTTTTAAGGGTCCTAATAGGCCATTTGCACGATGACGTCATATGACTACAACTACCAGAATCCTTCAGGTTTTTGTTTTGTTGTGCAAATTAGGGCTATTGTTATTTAATGATGAAATGAAAAAAATGTTGAAATTGACGCTGTTCATATAATTTTTCTCTATATATATTTATCACTCTATTGTTATTTAAACCGCACAGGGATTAAAAAATTTAAATAAGAAAGGAAAAACGAAATGAATTCTGGTAGTTGTAGTCAAATGACGCCATCGTGCAAATGCCCTATTTTCAGCTTTGAGGCTAGTGCTATAAATCGATGTGGCTATAACACATGCACAGTACACCACACAAACGGAGGATGGTAAACCTGTGGTATGAGTCGCACACCCACTTTTTTACAGAGAACTGCAAGATTCATTTTTATTTTAAATAAAACCATACCAACCTTAATTCGGACACTTAATATATTCTAATAAAGTACGATATAAACCCAAAGGCAATTCAACCGCCCCGTCCTTCGGGGATGGATGTCGTGGTTGCACCAATTTGTTGCAATAATCGTTCACGAAAAAAAAACACCCGCTTATTCGTTTTTAGGCCTTCTAAACCAATCAACAAGACAGAAAGATAACATTCATCAAAGGTCGAGTAATATGCTTATATGAGCGAGATTCCTGTTGCACTGCATGCATTTCCTGTTTTTCGGCGAGCGGGGCGCTTGTCACGCAATCTTTTCTTTCAGAACAGTTGCAAGCACGCCATGGGAAGACAGTTTGTATGGTTTTCGCTCACAATTCGGTATGTACCTAAGTAGGATCAGTGATACTTGGTCGAAATATAAATAAGAAATGGCATAATTATGTCGTTTATTGTAGCTGGAGTTATCGTCTTTTGAAAGTATAAATGTAATGTTGATGATGTTGAGACCGTTTTGTCGGCCGTTTGCAGTAAATACAACTTGAACTTTGTAGGTCGCAAAATTAACGTTTACTATTGATTCCAAACAAAATAAACGCCACAAAAGACACAATTACTCAAAAGCAAACTGATATTAGCGATATTGGTAATTTTTTGGGGAATGTTGGGCTGTTATATATTTTAAACGAGCTTATTGTCGATTTAACGCTTTTGAAGGCCGTTACAAGAATGGCGTGTTTTGACCTTTGTGTCACCTTTGTTTGGCGCTCAAAAATTTCGTATTTTCGATTGCCCAAAAATTTTATTCCATTTATTTGAGGAAGAAACATTGCTCTTTCTCTGGCTATGACTGATATGGCACCAAGCCATGTACCAAGTTATGATTTTGGCCTCTCGATTTTGCCATTTTTTTGACTCGCGAAAATCATTAAAATAAGAAAAATTATTAAAAATCTGAAAAATATTAAGTAAACGGTCGAATTGAACAATTTAACATTTAAACTATTGGTGAATGCGTGCTTTTCTTAGTTAGGTACTAACTTGAGAAGTTTATTCCATTTTGAATTTTTAGGCAATGTTTAAGTAATGCGTGGTGTGGAGTCCGTAAAATCGATGCGAGAGCCGCCGAACCGACTTTGTCGCCGTTCGCGTAAAATAAAAATCTAATCGAACTGAAAGCTATTTTTCTAGAAAGAGTTTACCTAGACCTATATTCTGACAGAGTTTGGGGATTTTCGTTTTTTTCATTTTGCACACCTCCAGGCGATATTTACGGACGGCCGCTCTTAAAAATTCAATATGCTGTGTTACCGAAAGTTGATTATTGGCTTCCACCTTTCATTGTGAATGCTTAGTCTATTGTTCTCAAGGGCAATTGAGCGCTCAATTAATTCAATGCAATTTAGCTTAGCTTGATTCAAAGAAGGTTAAGAGATGCATGGCAACAAAATAGATACGATCCAGAAAAATTGAAGCAATACCTGAGAACGATGCTAAATGTGAATTTTCCTTCGGGTTTCATGTTTAACAACTGTAGGTCATCTTGATCTTTGAAGCTCATAGTAACTAAAACTTTCCTCTTCGAGCAAAACCATGTCACACGAGCGAGACAAACATGGCGCACGGCTTACTTTCGTGCACTGCTTCGTGTAAGAACGCACGACATGGACTCCAGACTTGCTGCTCGCTGATTGGGCACAAAAATCTTTTGTATTTTTGTGCCCAATCAGGAGCCAGCATTGGCGTGGCCGTTTGGAGCTGGTCCGGTAAGGCTTCGTTCCCTTGGACTCCTTCTCCCTCTTTACCTTTTCTCCCGCCGATTTCTTTTTTTTTTTTTCGCCCTTTTTGCCCTCCCTCACCCCACTAACTGCCCCTGGGTCTCCGAGGATGCTTACTGGCAGAAGGTAAAGCACTTTGCTAGGGCATCTGATCTAAGGAATTTAAGTTAGAGAGATTACAAGAAAGAGCGCTACGGGATGTTTTTATGGACAAGAAATCTGACTACAAAAAAAAGGGTCTACAACGAACTACTAAAGAAAGCAAAACTCGCTACACTTGAGGATATATAGGATAACAAGATACTGATACTGCTGTACAAATGTACAAAGTTAAATATGGCTTTGCCCCAATATACTTTTCAGATTTATAAAGAAGGATGTCAACATCCGGAATTTTTAATTATGTAACTCTCATTTTCGACAACCGCGTTATAATATCGTTAGACCTTGCAAACATATATTTAGATACTTAGGGCCACTGTTAAGACTTACTGGAAAAAAAAAAAAAAAAAGGAAAGCACATCGGGCGACTGTGCCGCCCGCCACTTCATGGAGTGAAATCTGTCAACTGGAAAATTGTGAACAGGATATCTTTTTCTTCAAAATGCCATAAATTCTCTTCAAGGACGTCAAAGTATTTAGCAGAGTTAGTCAGTGGTTTTATAATGTTGCGTTCTACAATAGTCTGAGTTTCAACACAACCTATCATGGCAAATGCATCCCCAGAACATCAAACTTATCTTGCGCATTTCGAAAAGAAAAAACGGATTGGTAAAACGTATTTCTATTGTATAGTTCTTTACGAACGTAAGCGAGTAACAATAGCCGCATTGTCAGCACGGCAATTTTTAAACAAAAGAAATTGCATTCAATGATAAACAAACTATTGTTCCACCAACTTTATTAGTTTTTAACAAGAGAAGGAATTTTGGTCATTGCAGAAGACAATTGCTGCGTCGAGTTTAACTGGCAATTCACCCCCAGTCAGCCGGGAAGAGCAAGTTACTCAGGAATAGGAAGATACCTGAATGGAATGTGGAGAAATTCCACTGGTCATATTGATCATAGTGCAAAAGGAAGATATTGCACATCTCCACACGAATACCATGGTAAAACTCCTGTTTGCCAAACAGTGGATTGGAAAACGTCATTGAGCAGGTCAGCGAAATTAGATTTGTGCCGAAATGAGGACTGAAAGGCAAATAAAAGATGGATACCTCAAAATATTTTACTGCGAGCTATTACTTTACTGTTTAGGCGTTGTGTAATTACGTGATCTAGCAAGAATGAATTTTATTCACTAAGGGACTGTGCAATAATTATCGGGGAGGGGGGGTTGAAAAACCAGGGGGGAGGGGCATAAAGTAAAATCAAGGCAAAGATAGGGGAGAGGGGGGCTCAAAGTAAAATAAGTCACTGAAGAGGAGGGGGGCTTAACATTTTATTTCAAGTGTTTATAGTTCTCACTGAACGATTTGATGATCTGTTCTGTGGCAGAAATGCAATTTCAATCTGTTGCAATACGATTATCTATTCTTCTCTATCTCTATAATATAGAGACGAATATTGCGATAAAGCGTTTCTGGCTTTTTAAATTTGAATAGCCCAAGTTCGATATATTAAAATTCAACTTGGAACCAAAGATATCACTGCGAGGCTTAGGGGAATGGTAGTAAGGATTTATATGGTTTATTCCCCAAAGCCTCGTAGTGTTGTCTTTTGTTTCAAGTTGAATTTTAATACATCGAAATTGGGCTATTGTCAACAACATTTGAACAGTAGAATATAGTTATACACCAGTGCAAATATTTTGCCCTGGTGAAAATATTTTGCTCCAGTTCAAATATTTTGCACTGGTTCAAAATAAATTTAAACCAGTGCAGACAAAAAAAATTGCACCAAAATCATAATTTCACTACAACATAGATAATCGTATTGCAACAGATTGAAGATGTACCTCAACCAGCATGGTCTTAAGGTGGTCAGACACGAGGGCTGCTACATGTCGCTGCGACATGAGTAGTAGAGAGTGATTGAAGATAAGCCTCGTTACGGACTAGGTGGACTAGGTGACTAGGTGGATTAGGTGCCTAGTCAATGACGTCACAATTTGGATTTCCCGCATACTAATTTGGATTAGGTGCCTAGTAAGTGCCTAGTCAATGACGTCACAATATGCCTTCCCGCATTCTAATAAGTGCCTAGTCAACTTCCTATTCCTTTTGTGTTATTATGAAACAATAGAAACAATAGGTTTGCCCAAACTTGCCCGCTCTATTCACACCCTGATTGGATCTTAAGATTTGTATTGTCTGTTTGAATAAAAAGCGCAGATTTTTTTGAAAGCGTCATTCCTGCAACTGGAGCCTGCTTTCAAGAAATATTTGCTTCGAGTTCGTTTATTGCAAACCTTCATTCCTGTCAAAATGGCTTTCAACAAGATTTATTTGGACATTGCATCTCTTCGCAAGAAGCCTGTGAAAAGGTGGACCAATATTCCTCCTTATCGATGGTATCATATCACATTTCGCAGCGCTAGCATCGAACAAGTGAAAAACTATCTTCAGTTGGTTTTGGATAAAAAACTATGTGTCAACGCTTTAGCGTTTGATTCAGTGGAGGATAATCATATTTGTGAAGCCTGTCTCAATATGTATGATGTTGCGAGCTACAGTTTGCTGTTGGACGACGAAAACATTCTCCATTTACTCGTAAAGACCCTTTGCTGTAATATGGGTGATGTTCTTGGATGCTTACTCGTGCGAATGGGTATATCGAATTGGGAAAGAAGTCAACACAAGTTGTAACTGTTAGGAAACATAAACACTGACCGAGAGAAGTAATATAGCTGAACGTTTCAGTTTAACAATTGTAAACACCTTATAGGATTTTGATATACTCAATAAAATCGCACAGTGTAAAAGAAACCACTTCTTATTCGTTTCTACCGCAACATTCTCATTGCCGCTTCATCGCTAGCCTCTATATCGATTTTCAGTTTCCCAGCCATCATCCACTTTAAGTTTTAATTTCTTTTCCGGTAGCTTCAATGTTCAAACTTTTAATTATGCGAACACTGAACTCTAAATTTGCATGGAAAATTAGCACCTCGGAAAGATTAACAAAGCAACCAATTACATGCGTTACTAAAACAATAAACCCACACTCTGTTTAAGTTCAAATAAATTAAATAATAACAAAATGCTTTAAGGTTTCATCAAATCATTATGTCAACAAAAGCTGTTTTATTTAGAACAACTCAAATCCATGTACTCCACAAATGATAAGACACAATCAAGAACAAAATGTTGGAATGAAATAACTTTACGGACATAGCGCGAATTCACTATAAAGGCCATAGCACAGGCCTAAAGCTTTGTTGTTGTTTTGTCGGAAACAAAGGTTTCCTCTGAAAACGATTTTACGCTTGGTTCATCTCTGTGTAAGTAAATCCACTTTGTCGTTTTTTATCGTTTGATTAATGTGTTAATTTAACTGACCACTTATTTCCTCCGCAGTAACAAACTTCAGAACTCGGACGGGGATTGTAAAGATTTCGGGAACTGGTATATTTCTATAACGCCACATTTAACATCCAAGAAATTTATTATTCGAGGCTGTTTTCGCAAATCCTTGATCATACATAAAAAGTAACTAGATAACAGTGTTAACTGTTGTGATGAAATGATAGGGGTACAGGAGGGGTACAGGAGGGGTACAGAAAGGGTACAGGAGGGGTACAGGAGGGGTACAGAAAGGGTACAGGAGGGGTACAGGAGGGGTACAGAAAGGGTACAGGAGGGGTACAGGAGGGGTACAGGAAGGGTACAGGAGGGGTACAGAAAGGGTACAAGAGGGGTACAGGAGGGGTACAGAAAGGGTACAGGAGGGGTACAGGAGGGGTACAGGAGTTTTCACCACCGCGATAATTCTATTATTTTCGCCACCACCACAATTCTATTATTTTCACCACCTCCACCACCACAATTCTATTATTTTCACCACCACCACAATTCTGTTATTTTCACCACCACCACCACCACAATTTTCCACCACCACCACCACTACCACCACCACAATTCTCCACCACCACCACCACCACCACCACCACCACAATTCTATTGTTTTCACCACCAATAAAGACGAAATGTTTACATTAAAAAAACAAGGACACAAAGGACAAATCAAGGACACAAGGGACAATTTAAGGACAAAATGAGGACTATCAGGACAAAAGGGACAATCGGGACATATCATATCTAGGTATGTCTGGAGGTCTCGACCAGAGAGGGATTAAGACTTGATACACGAAATTTATCGGGCAAAAAGGGCAGAAAAAGCCACTTTAACGTTGTGTTTTTCCTGAGAACGCGCGCACGCTTCCCTTAGATATTTAAGTTTTCAAGTTTGGGAAAATTGATTTCTGTAAATAATTTTCGTTTTCTCAAGTTTGTATATATTTTACTCTCAAAAATAGTTTTCCGAAAGATTGTAAATAAATTGTATATAGGTTTTCTCGTTTGTAAATAGTATTTTGGCGTAGCTTTTTATAGTTGTTTTGTATATAGGAAAATCGTTTGTAAATAAACAAAGTTGGCAGAATTTTAATCATGGCTTGATTTCTGACTTAGCGCGCGCGCGACCTTCACGCGCGATCCCCACGCGCGTTCTCAGGAAAAACACAACATTAAAGTGGCTTTTTCTGCCCTTTTTGCCCGATAAATTTCGTGTATCAAGTCTTAATCCCTCTCTGGTCGAGACCTCCAGACATACCTAGATATGATATGTCCCGATTGTCCCTTTTGTCCTGATAGTCCTCATTTTGTCCTTAAATTGTCCCTTGTGTCCTTGATTTGTCCTTTGTGTCCTTGTTTTTTTAATGTAAACATTTCGTCTTTATTGGTGGTGAAAACAATAGAATTGTGGTGGTGGTGGTGGTGGTGGTGGTGGTGGTGGAGAATTGTGGTGGTGGTAGTGGTGGTGGTGGTGGAAAATTGTGGTGGTGGTGGTGGTGAAAATAACAGAATTGTGGTGGTGGTGAAAATAATAGAATTGTGGTGGTGGAGGTGGTGAAAATAATAGAATTGTGGTGGTGGCGAAAATAATAGAATTATCGCGGTGGTGAAAACTCCTGTACCCCTCCTGTACCCCTCCTGTACCCTTTCTGTACCCCTCCTGTACCCCTCTTGTACCCTTTCTGTACCCCTCCTGTACCCTTCCTGTACCCCTCCTGTACCCCTCCTGTACCCTTTCTGTACCCCTCCTGTACCCCTCCTGTACCCTTTCTGTACCCCTCCTGTACCCCTCCTGTACCCTTTCTGTACCCCTCCTGTACCCCTCCTGTACCCCTATCATTTCATCACAACAGTTAACACTGTTATCTAGTTACTTTTTATGTATGATCAAGGATTTGCGAAAACAGCCTCGAATAATAAATTTCTTGGATGTTAAATGTGGCGTTATAGAAATATACCAGTTCCCGAAATCTTTACAATCCCCGTCCGAGTTCTGAAGTTTGTTACTGCGGAGGAAATAAGTGGTCAGTTAAATTAACACATTAATCAAACGATAAAAAACGACAAAGTGGATTTACTTACACAGAGATGAACCAAGCGTAAAATCGTTTTCAGAGGAAACCTTTGTTTCCGACAAAACAACAACAAAGCTTTAGGCCTGTGCTATGACCTTTATAGTGAATTCGCGCTATGTCCGTAAAGTTATTTCATTCCAACATTTTGTTCTTGATTGTGTCTTATCATTTGTGGAGTACATGGATTTGAGTTGTTCTAAATAAAACAGCTTTTGTTGACATAATGATTTGATGAAACCTTAAAGCATTTTGTTATTATTTAATTTATTTGAACTTAAACAGAGTGTGGGTTTATTGTTTTAGTAACGCATGTAATTGGTTGCTTTGTTAATCTTTCCGAGGTGCTAATTTTCCATGCAAATTTAGAGTTCAGTGTTCGCATAATTAAAAGTTTGAACATTGAAGCTACCGGAAAAGAAATTAAAACTTAAAGTGGATGATGGCTGGGAAACTGAAAATCGATATAGAGGCTAGCGATGAAGCGGCAATGAGAATGTTGCGGTAGAAACGAATAAGAAGTGGTTTCTTTTACACTGTGCGATTTTATTGAGTATATCAAAATCCTATAAGGTGTTTACAATTGTTAAACTGAAACGTTCAGCTATATTACTTCTCTCGGTCAGTGTTTATGTTTCCTAACAGTTACAACTTGTGTTGACTTCTTTCCCAATTCGATATACCCATTCGCACGAGTAAGCATCCAAGAACATCACCCATATTACAGCAAAGGGTCTTTACGAGTAAATGGAGAATGTTTTCGTCGTCCAACAGCAAACTGTAGCTCGCAACATCATACATATTGAGACAGGCTTCACAAATATGATTATCCTCCACTGAATCAAACGCTAAAGCGTTGACACATAGTTTTTTATCCAAAACCAACTGAAGATAGTTTTTCACTTGTTCGATGCTAGCGCTGCGAAATGTGATATGATACCATCGATAAGGAGGAATATTGGTCCACCTTTTCACAGGCTTCTTGCGAAGAGATGCAATGTCCAAATAAATCTTGTTGAAAGCCATTTTGACAGGAATGAAGGTTTGCAATAAACGAACTCGAAGCAAATATTTCTTGAAAGCAGGCTCCAGTTGCAGGAATGACGCTTTCAAAAAAATCTGCGCTTTTTATTCAAACAGACAATACAAATCTTAAGATCCAATCAGGGTGTGAATAGAGCGGGCAAGTTTGGGCAAACCTATTGTTTCTATTGTTTCATAACAACACAAAAGGAATAGGAAGTTGACTAGGCACTTATTAGAATGCGGGAAGGCATATTGTGACGTCATTGACTAGGCACTTACTAGGCACCTAATCCAAATTAGTATGCGGGAAATCCAAATGGTGACGTCATTGACTAGGCACCTAATCCACCTAGTCACCTAGTCCACCTAGTCCGTAACGAGGCTTATCTTCAATCACTCTCTACTACTCATGTCGCAGCGACATGTAGCAGCGACAAAAATTTGTGTAGTACACACTGAAGGACATGTAGCAGGGAGTGTAGCGGGGACATGTAACAGGGAAAAAAATCATAGCGCTTGCACACCACATGAAAATGTCGCGGGGACATGTCTCAGGGACATGTTGCAGGGACATGTTGCAGCGACACGTCATCCCCTCGTGTGAATATGATACTATCATAATTGTGCAACACCAATCTTGGGGACATTTTGTCCCCGCGACATGTCTCACGGAGTTCAACTTGTTGAACTTCGTGGGACACGTCGCGGGGACAAAATGTCCCCAATTATGATAGTATCAGTTCACACGAGGGGACGTGTCGCTGCAACATGTCCCTGAGACATATCCCCGCGACATTTTCATGTGGTGTGCAAGCGCTATGATTTTTTCCCTGCTACATGCTACACTCACCCGCTACACCCGCTAAACCCGCTACACCCGCTACACCCGCTACACCCGCTACACTCCCTGCTACATGTCCCTCAGTGTGTACTACACAAACGTTTGTTGCTGCTACATGTCGCTGCGACATGTCCCTGCTACATGACCCCTCGTGTCTGACCACCTTTAAGATCAGTGGAGGTGAAGTGGCACTGGTTGCACGAGTTCTCCAGTACGCTCGTGGTGATCATTCTTGCATCCCACGAGAAACCCAAGAGAACGTTAACGAGGAAATGAGTTCCAGTGCAAGCAACTCGGATTCGCAATGAAGTGGAATCGGATGGCTTTGTTGAACACTGCTTCGAGGTCATGTTTGTTCCAGATATGGATGTCCAACAAGTAAACATGTAGTATTGCTGTATATCCACGTCTGGAACAAGCATTACCTTGTAGCAATAACAGGTGGGTGTATATTAAGAAAATGCTTGGTATTTGTATATAAAAAGGGGGGGGGGGGGGGGGGCAAGAACTAAATTCAGCACTTTAGAAGAGGGGTTTTACCTAATATTTTCCTACTTGAAGCCCATTTTCAACGTCATTAGTATGACGTCTTGAATCACGTGACCAGAACGCACGGAAGTTGACTGATTTTTGGCCTGGTTCCGGTTCCAGTTCCGGTTTTATTAACTTAAATAAATCCCCGTTTTTCCACGCAGTTAAAATTTATGATATTTTTGTGTATAAAAAAGGCCATTATTACTCCTCCAGTAAAATTGAGTAAAAATGAAGGCGACGAAAAAAGTTTTACACGTTGGAAATCCATCCTTTTCTGATCCTGTTCAGCGACTTTTCAGTTTAAAACTATAAACAAATATGCATAAGTGGTTTTTATCTTACCTCTTACCAATGGCGTTGGCAGTTTTTCTGTGGCATTTTTCTTTCATACCGATCAGGGGTTAGATTTTTCTTTTTTTATTCCCCCGACCCCACTCCCCTCGGTCTTCTTTCCCTCCCCCGCTCGGGTTTGCAGTACATGGTCAGCGGGAGGACTGGTTCGAGTTTTCACGACAACCGCTCGCTCGCTTTGACGTCAGCACAGAAAATTTATTTTTTTTCGTCGATTCAATTCAGAGTCCTGTTTAGCGAAAAAAGGCTGGCGAAATTGCTTTGCAAACTGTTCTTTTCGTGGCTAACTTACGATACAGCGCAAAGAAGTCTGTTTAGAGTGTAGGAAAGGACAAGAAAAGGTAAGTGACTTGAAATTAGTAATAAGTTTAACTTTCAACTTAATGTCCAACTGGACAGGGTTCTCTTTGGAGCGATTGATTATTAGTTTCTATTTGATATTGTGCACGTCTAACTAGTTTACAATTATTAAGCGTATTTGTTTACAAACAGCTGCAAACAGATTGGCAAAAGTCTGAGCGCTGAAAAAAATTAAGCTTAAATATCAGCTCGATGACGTGTAGCTGGAAAGACGTTTCGTTGCCTTTCGTTTCACCTGTATATGTTTCACTGTATTTCAAGCTCGAAGATGTAGATTTTTGACAGAGTAAATGAGGTGGAAGTAAAACATAAATCTGAGGGTCTGCATCTTGCATCATGCTCTAGAATTAAATTTGTGATCAACTACAGTTGTATTGCTATTTTGCAGTTTTGTTTATTTTTGTTCTCCTAAGGTAATTAGACTTTCAATGTAAATGTTGTGGTTTACAGTTCAAATAAGGAACAAGTCGGATAAAGGTAATCTGTTCTTCAATTTATTTATTTAATAATGCCCAATCTTGCAGCATTTGTTATAACTCAGAGTTCTTTCTACAATATTTTTGAAAGCAGCTGGTAGAAATAATTAAATTTCTAAAGAGACACAATGTAATGAAAAAGTTTACTGATATAACAAATTAATGTTCTGAGTCCTCATGGGCACACCCTGGGCATTTTTGCACCTGGCGAGTAGGGAATTTGACCAGAGAGGCCCATGCGAGAGTCCAGCAGAATATCACCATAGTTGAATTTTAAAGCTCATTAAAATTATTTTTTGAAAGTATAGAATGCAGAAACTAAGTATACATGTAACTGATAAAATAATAGTTTGTAGATTTTGTCACTTGAAATAGTGAACAAAATAGTGTATTGCTAGTCAATGTGTTGAAAGTGAAGGTCACAGATCTCGCCTGTTTCATCAGAAAATGGTTTACTGTCCGCAGAGCAAGAACACCCGGCCAATGAGAACACACTGTAAATTAAACAACCGTGATCAAAAAATGCTACTTTGCATTGAGCTGAGTTGCTAAACATGTTTAGTATTCCACATCATGGATAGAAGCTTGCAAGCTTTCCAAATCCCAACATCATTGCTAAAAGCTAATAGATACATCATGGGGGGGGGATTTGAACATCAAATTCGGTACTAGGGTAGGGCAGTTAAATGCATCTTTGGCAGGGGGGAGGGGTGGGGGGTTGGCAGGAATTTGATTCAATCATCGAGAGTTCAAATGCCAGGGGGGTTGCCTGGAGGGCAGAGGGAGTTGAAGTTTTGAATTGTTGTCACATTACTGCCTGATAATAGGAACCAGCTGACAACTTAGTGTAGTCGAACCTCCACTAACATACATCTCCCGTAAGCGGACACCTCCCACAATTTACACTGTATCGTCTCCAATACTACATTTTTAACCTCCCGTTAGCGGACACGGACACCTATTCGGGGTCCGCAGGGTCTGAAATAACCTCCCGTAAGCGTACAGTAAACAATTTCAAGAAAATTTCTAACAAAATCGGTTCGGTTTTTATGGTTTTAATTGCACTTGACCTGAACAAAAGCAAAGTGTGAGTCTGAACAGTACAGTTTTTTACCGAGTCATTTCGATTCCAAGGTTACGGATATCTTAAGAGACCTTACGATCAGGGAAACGCGAAAGCAGACACTCATCGATAGTTTCTTTTTATGTACATACCTAAGGACATTGTACTTTTTCTGTTCTGTTCACCCCTGAAACATGGGGGATTGAGTATGTTACTGTTTTTATATATACACTGTAGCTTACATCAGTTTGTGTGACGGCAACGCGAGAGCTTTTCAGATATGTACATTTATTTAGCCGCAAGTCTTTTAAACTTGGACTGTAGTTTTTGAATTAGTTTTATATAAAAAACAACATTCAACTATTCTCACTGCATAATTAATTAGCTCATCGTAGAAATTTTCATTGCGTCTTCGGATTCCCCCGTGCCCGCGCACGCTCGTCGCGAGGTTGATGCTTTGCGGTCTTAGAGTACATATTCCGCCGTCCCGCTTGAGACGTGGTCATTTTAACCGTACTCCGGGACGACGGCCAAATTTCGCTTTGGTACTTCAGTCAACCGCCACCAGCAATCTTTGAGTTCGTTAATGGCAGATGAACTTCCACCACCACCGGCGGCTCCCGTTGTTGCCCCGGCTGTTGGAGATGCTCTTATTCAACGTCCGCCAGCAGTTCAAGACCCGCCTGCGGCCGACCAACCAGCCGTCCCGCCGCCGGCTCAAATTCCCGTTGCAGCCAATGTAGTCCCGGCCCCAGCCGGTGCAGCAGGAGACGAGGTAACTTTTTCCCTAGCATATTCTTGCCCTAGCCAGGTTTTGCGCGTTTCATCGCCCGTAGCTTTGTTGCCTACGTTTGCCGCCAGTTTATTTATTTCTCTCCTCGGTTTTAACTTTTCCATGCGTTTCGTTTGCTTGGCTATGGGGTTATTGTTTCATGCTCGTATTGTTTTAGGGCCTTTTGTTTCCTATTTCTCGTCACATTGGTTCGGGGTTTTTTTACACCTATGCAGGTAACTTTACGTTTCGTATTTGCCGGTTTATGTTTGTTTTGTTCGTGCATCCGCAATTTAGCTTCTCTTGTTTTTGTTCTCGCGGCATCGTTTGGGCGTTTCTTTTCGCCACCTCGTACGGGTAAATTTGCGCCTTTGCATTCGCCGGTCAGGACAATGCTGTTTTGTTCGTGCATCCACAATTAGGCCCTCTTGTTGTTTTCGCGGCATCGTTTGGGCGTTTCTTTTCCGCCACCTCGCGCTAGGAAATTTGTGCATTTGCATTTACCAATTAGGATTATGTTATTTCGCTTGTACGCTCGCAGTTATAGCTCTCTTGTTTTGTTTTCGCATATTCGTTTCTCGGTTTTTACCCGCCTTTATTTTTTCGCGTGCGGCATACAACCAGTTTAAGCCTTCTGTTCGCCGCATGTGTTTGCTGTGTTTTTCCACTAGTTTAGGCAGTGCTTGCGGTGCATTCCATTTATTGTGTTTTCCCGCTGGTAGGCAACTCGTTTTTCCACAACGTTCACGCAAACCGCTTGTTTAGCATAGGGCGGTCATCGTTCTGTTTCGCCTGTGCCGCAGGCTAGGGCAGCATATCTATGCGTAGCTCTCTGTGTATACCTCTAGTGTAGGTTTCGTGTCGTTTAGCTACACTTTCCGCGGCGTGTACCACTGGTGAAGGCAAGTGTTGTCGCGCGGCTATTCGCGTGTACCACTGGTGAAGGAAACGTGTTGTTGCGTTACAGTCTTGTGTTTACCACTAGTGGAGGCTACGTGTCGTTTCGTTGTAGCTTCGCGTATACCACTGGTGAAGACAAAGCGTTATTGCGTGGTCTTTTCTCGTGTACCACTAGTGAAGGCGACATGTCGTCGCATGACAGTTTTGCGTATACCGCTGGTGAAGAACTGCGTTGTTTAGTACAGTTTTGCGTATACCACTAGTAAATACAAAGTGTTATTGCGTGGTCTTTTCTCGTGTACCACTAGTGAAGGCGACATGTCGTCGCATGACAGTTTTGCGTATACCGCTGGTGAAGAACTGCGTTGTTTAGTACAGTTTTGCGTATACCACTAGTAAATACAAAGTGTTATTGCGTGGTCTTTTCTCGTATACCACTAGTGAAGGCGACATGTCGTCGCGTGACAGTTTTGCGTATGCCACTGGTGAAGAGGTGTGTTGTTTAGCACAGTTTTGCGTATACCACTGGTGAAGGCAACGCGTTGTTGCGTGGAAGTTTTGCGTATTCCTAGTAAGGCAGCGCATTGTTGCGTGATAATTCTTTGTATGCCACCGGTGACACTTGTTGTGCGTGACAGCCAGCGCACACCACTAGTTAAGACAACATGTTGTTGCGTGAAGTTCCGCATATGCAAGTCCAACTGGTGACGGCAACGCGTTTGTTGCGCAACTGTTTTCGTATTCCACCAGTCTAGGTAACGTGTTGCGAGATCGTTTAGCGTATACCTCGGGTGGAGCCGACGAGTTGTTGCGTGATGGTTTCTCGTAGACTACGTGTTTGTCGCGCAACTGTTTGCGTGCACTGTTGTTAGAGGGACGTATTCGTTGCGTGACAATTTTGCGTATGTTATTGGCGAACGCAGCGTACCGCTACGTTATAGCTTTGCGTTTACCACCGGTGAGGACAGCGTGTTATTATGTTAACGTCTCGCGTACGCCACCGGTCGAGGCAAGGCGTTCGTTGCGTGGCGACCTCATGCGTATACCGCACGCGAAACCAACGTGTTTTTGTGAGATACCATTTACCCAAAGATTTCCCGTGTAATTGGATTTTGAGCAATCAAGTTTAAGTCGCGCTCACTTGGGTTTCTCCTTGATTGTAGGCCGCTGCTCGTATACAGACACTTGAGGGCAGGATTAAGTCCTTGGAACAACTTAAGACGTTGGAAAGTTCGGAGTCAGCTCTCGCTGCTTTACGTCGTCATATCAGCCGCCCCTCGGCCATGTTCGATAGATTTGAAGCCATGGATCTGCTACAGTCTCTGGTCAGGCTAGCGAGATACGAGAGCCACCTGAAGGCAGACGAATACGCCGCTGCGCTAGATGAAATTCGGGCCCGATCGGACACCCTGGAGCACACCCAGCTACAGCGCCTATACCTAGGATTATTGGGAGATCCTATACGCGCTAAGATCGCCAAGGAGGCCACCACCATCTTAAAGGGCGTGGGCAAGGCCCCCCCTCCATCACCTGGTTATCGTTCCGTTGTGCGCAGACCGTCCCCTTACCCGCCCCAGCAACAGGTCCAGTGCTTTCGCTGCTTGAAATGGGGGCACGTCGCCCGTTCGTGCCGCAGTAACCCGGTTAGACGTCAGAATGCTCGGGGACGAGCCGGACGCTTTTAGCCCTTAGTCCTGGCACCCTTCAACGGATTTGCATTGTATTTTTTGTCTAATAAATTGTTGTTCCTAAGCCTGACGTGTTATGTTTGTTTGTTCCCCTCATCTCTCCCCATCCACTCTCTTCGTTGACCTTGGGGGGACCTGCTCTGTGTCTCAATTTCGGACCTAGTTCGGAGCTCGGGGTCAACGAAGGGGTGGGTCCCCTGCTTGCCTCCTTTGGTTTCTCACACGGGTATTTTCCTTTGTTCCCCTTTAGGGTCCTTCTTCTTTCCATGCCAGAGTTGTTGCTGTCGCCGCAAATTCTTCAAAGGGCGAAATCTCACTATGTGATATAAGGCAGGGGCCCCACCCCTTTGTTGGCCCCCTTCCTTCACCAAGTATGGTCGCAGCCGGTCCCAGTCTAGTTTCGTTAGACCAGCTTCGGTTCCTTGACCCTCGGCATTTCAGAGCAGGCGAAATCCACAACCACGTGCCGGTGTGGGAGCACTTACTGAGCGGGCGTAGTTTCCCTCAGGTAGACCTTATGGAGATCATCCAGGAGGGTGTCGAAATCGATTCGTTCTTCAAGCCCTTCAGGGGAAACTTTAGGGGTTCTTCATATGATTCGCGGCTCCCCCCTCCCATGCAAATTAAGAACGCCGAGGTTTGTGAGCGTTTCAGGGATTTCATCACCGGCACCATTGTCGATTGGGTAAATGCTGGGGTCCTCGCGATCTGGGGCAGAGTTGGCGAAGTCTCTGCCCCCCCCCCCCCCCCCCCCCCCCCATTTGGTCCTTCCCCTCACCGTGGAACCTTCCAAGCCTCGTTTGTGCCACGACGAACGATTTTTTTGAATTTGTGGATGATAGATCTCCCTTTTAAGCTTGACCACCTCCCGGACTTGCCCAGGTACGTTCTTCCAGGCCATTTTCAGACGTCGTTTGATGATAAAAGCGGCTATCAGCATGTCCTTCTCCACCCTTCATCGCGAACCTTCTTCGGCCTGGAATGGAATGGCGTTTATTTTGTGTTTTGTACCCTCCCGTTCTGTTGGAAAACGAGTGCTTACATATACCACAACCTTGGCCTTGCGGTTACGAGCGCAGCACGTTCGTTTGGGGTTCCTGTGTCCCAGTATATCGACGATCGTCACGTTGGTCAGCTTTACCGGGCTCCAGTTGCGTCCTCTCTACCTCCTAACAGAGTCCTCCCCGAGGCCGCCGCCTATATTTTATGCTATCTTCTCATAGAGGCGGGTTACTTCATAGCCATCGCCAAATCGCAGTGTGTCCCTTCTATTGTGGTTCGTTTTCTTGGTTTCCTTTGCGATTCCTCTCGCCAAGCTTTCCTTCTCCCGCCCGATAAGAAGCTAAAGTTCAAGGTTCTCAGAGAGGAAGTTTTATCGTCCCCTTCCGTTGGCGTTAAAACACTTCAGAGATTCGCGGGCAAAGTGATCTCCTTTAGTTTGGCCATTCCCGGGTGCAAGTTCTACGTCCGTGAGGCTTTCAAGGCCGTCTCACAACTTTGCCGCTCCTCCAAGCCTTATGTTCGTGTTGAGGGAAACCTCCGTGCAGAGGTCCTATACTGGCGTTTTCTCGATAATTGCTTGGATTGTTTCCCTTGGCGCTCCGAGCGTCACGTATCGGTTTCACTCTTCTCGGACGCTTCTACACGTGCTTGGGGCGCGGTCCTGTTTCGGGACGGGCAGAGGTTGGTCTCCAGGGATTACTGGCCTTCTGATCCTGCCACAGACGTGAATCTGTTGGAGTCAAGAGCTCTGTTGAATGCCCTTGTTTCCTTCAAAGGGCAGTTGTCAGATTCCCGAGTTGATGTTCATGTTGACAACAAGGTCCTCAAGTCAGCATTGGACAACGATGGGTGTAGGAACTCCGCAATTAACGAGGTCATCAAAGAAATACACCGCTGCTGTCGTGACCAGAATTTCAGCATTCAGACTTCCCTCGTACCATCGAAGGATAATCCCGCTGATGAGCCTTCACGAAAGCATTCAGATTTGGACTGCATGCTCTCTTTTGAGGCTTGGCAATGCGTGGAACGTTTGTTCGGTCCTCATTCATTCGATTTAATGGCCCTGGACAGTAACTGTCAGAAGGATAACATCGGTAATCCCCTACCCCACTACACGCCTTCGTCTACCCCCGGCTCTGCTGGAGTGAACGTTTTCGCCAATCCCCTTCCGGCTGGACACAACATCTACGTGTTTGCACCTTTCGTTCTCCTTGGGCCTCTTCTCCGCTACATTGTCGACCAGGAATTTCATGGCGCCTTTACACTTATCGCCCCGGATATTCGCCCGAAACCTTTCTGGTGGGCAACCGCCCAAGCATTCGCAGTCGATCGTTTCCTTTTGGGCAGGCACGGATCTAGTTCGGTCCTGCTTTTCCCTTCCCGACATTCCCAGGAATGGGTATCCCGTCCTCTGCAGTGGGACCTCTGGGCGTTCCGGTCTGTCTGCTAGTGTTTGCGCCTTCGCCTCACCATTCCCTTGTTCCTTAGGTTTCAAGGCCTTGGAAAGCTGCCCGGCGATGTCCCGCTTGTCTATACCCTAACGATGTGGACGCCAACTTTTGTCAAGCTTGTGGTTCGCGCACGTGTCTCAAAAAAGTTGTCGTGCCTGCTAGAAATGTGGACCACGCAGAGATTGGTAGACGTTTCCAAGAATTTACAGACGTGTTTAAAGGCAAGCCCTACCAGCGACAGAAGTCCGCCCTTGAGCAGCAGCTTTTGGATTTCCTAGCCACTTTGACTCCCCCGAAGGACGTTTCGTCATGCACTTCTGACGATATTATTAGATTCTTGATTAGCAAGGACAAGTCAGGACGGACTGTGTTACATAGTCCATCTTGTCCTGAAGTTCATTGTAATTGTCCAACTCGCTTGGCTGCAGGGTCGGTAGATTCTTTGCTAGGAAAGTTGAGGGCTATTTTCAACAAGCTGGGCCGTTTGCGTGACTCTAATCCTGTAGCACACCCCAGAGTTAAGGAGTACCTCAAATTCGTTCGGGAGGAGCAAGCGAGTAAAGCTATAGTGCCTACACAGGCAGTCCCCTTGTTTTTTGTTAAGTTTTCTAAGCTGATAAGTTTCCTTCGGGACTCTATAAAGGCCAGCGGTCACCTTCCCGCGATCGATAAGTATATCTTAGTTGGGGACGCTACCTTTTTTGTTGTCGATTTCTTTACCGGGGATCGCGCGTCGGATCTCGGCCGCCTTTTGGCGAACCAGGTGTTTAGGCTTAGAGATCGAAAGGGGTTTCTGCTTAAGTTCACACTTACTAAAACTTTTCGGGGTGATACATCTTGTCCGTTTATCTTAGAACCCTTTAAGCGAAATGAGGTCTGTCCCGTTTCCTGGATTGAATATTATCTATCTGTTTGTCGGTTACTTGCCATTGAGTTAGCTGGCGGGTATTTGTTTAGGACTACTGACCGTCGTAAAGTTGTAAGCTCAAGACCTTTTATTGGCTCTGCGGTTAATAACCGTCTGCGCAAGCACCTTGCTACGGCGAAAATAGACTGTGGGGAGACCCCCCATAGCTTTAGACTCGGTCTTTCGAACACCCTTAACATGATGGGCTGTTCTCCAGATGAGATCTCTCGCTATGTAGGATGGAGGAACAACAATATGGTTAGCCATTACACTAAGATGTCCACTGTCGCTGGTTCCTCCCCTTTCGCTGAGCGCCTCCTCTCGGGCATCGAACCCCTTCATAATACCCCCGTCTCTCACCCAGGCAACCTCCAGTGTATCTTTTAGCTACGGGTTAACCATGTTTTCATACGAGTTTATTGAGCTCGAGCATCGGTGGGTTCAGTAGTGATAGTTATGGGCGAGGGTAGTGATTGTTAGTTGGGGGCTTCTGAGTAATGGGAGGAAATAAAGGGTGTTGCGCCCGTCTGGTCTTTTGTTGTGGTGATTTCTTGGTGTGCTGGTAGTTTGATCGTTCAGGTCTTATGGTGAGGGCAGGAGCGAACCCTTCCCATAACTTAGCCTTACGCGATGAGGTAATGAGTATGCAGTGAGGATATTATACTATTCTCACTGCATAATTAATTAGCTCATCGTAGAAATTTTCATTGCGTCTTCGGATTCCCCCGTGCCCGCGCACGCTTGTTGCGAGGTTGATGCTTTGCGGTCTTAGAGTACATATTCCGCCGTCCCGCTTGAGACGTGGTCATTTTAACCGTACTCCGGGACGACGGCCAAATTTCGCGACCCGCCCACCTCCCCTGGTGGCGGTTGACAGCATTTTATGTCCTATCCTCGTTGCATGCCTATTGCCTCAACAGTCGCGAACCCTTCCCATAACTTAGCCTTACGCGATGAGGTAATGAGTATGCAGTGAGGATATTATACAACCCTGTGATGGATAACAAAATTTCAAATCTTCTTAAAAGCTTCAAAAGACATGTACTGGTCACTGCATGATAAGCCCTCTAGTGTACTATTTTTTTTCAACCTCCCGTAAGCGGACACTTCCTGTAAGCGGACACTTACATTGTACCCTTGGTCCCGAGGGTGTCCGCTTACAGGAGGTTCGACTGTATACATTGTAATTTAATTTGATGCATTATTTAAACTCCAGAGGATTATTTTCTAATAATGAGCTTTGTTCCTTTTGTCTCCCAAGACATATGTTCAAAAAAAGACTTCAAGGACAAATCAAATTGGATATTAAAGGTACATGTACATATCAAGTCTGCTTTTTTTGTCTTTTTGGACATGTGACCCGAAAAATCTGATCCCCAGTCCAATCTGGACTACCCTTGTGAACCCTGGTCAGTGGACACAATGTTTGTCAATAATTGAACATCGCATTTTAGCAAATGCAATAATGAAATATCACACGGTATACACTGTAGTAAGGTCTGTTGTAGTTGTTTAACTTGCCAGTACTCTAATATACATTATAGGAAGTGCATTTTTTTGTAAAGATCCAATGACAGTTCTTCAGCCCTTCTGGCAGGCTGCTAGTAAAAAGTATGTATCATGCTCTCTTGAAGAGTCTTCATGGACTGAAATTTGTTATAACATCATGAACCCCTTGGAGAATGGGCCAAAAATTAATATTAAACAAGGTTAATAAAGATGGTGACAGTGATTGCTGACTTCATACACAATGCATTTCAAGATGGTTTAGACAATTATGTAACTTGTATAAATTAAACAAAACCAAGCTTAAGGTGACTCGACCTAGTTTTTTTGGGGGGGTATCATCCTACTTTGAAGCTCTCTGGTATCCCCACCTTTACTTTTATCGTAAGTCTAACACGTAGAATGGATAACATATAGATCAATCTACAATATAATATAAAATATTTGGCGATCGGAGTAAATGTCACGTGGTTATAATGCCACGCCCCTTTGAGGTCTGAGTCGAAAATCTGCTGTTACCGGCATTTTTTCGTGGAAATCTCTCGGCTACACATATTGCGCATTAGTGCCTTGCGCTGAGCAGAGTTTCACCGACATCGCAAAGACCCAATTCGAGAAATTCAGTGGTTTCCAAATTTAGGTCATAATTTATGCGAAAATGATAAGCAAACTTTACACGATTATATCTAATAAACTATGAGACTTATACCTTTATTTTGGGGATCGTTATAACAGATGAGTCCTTGCAAGTCAGCAAAAAGCTTTAGGGCCTTGTAAATGCGCGCGATTTCGAGCAAAGGAAACATATAGAAATTATAGTTTTAGCTATTTGTTGACGTTTGTCAGCGTTTAAGAGTCCTTCTCACGAAAAAAGCATTTTCTTAAAAATTCGTAGTTTCTTTTTCCTTCAAATTTTTCAGGGCCACAATTGATTAACTAACTGCCCGGATTCTGAATTTCATGGTCATTGAAAAACTGTGACATTATCTTCTATAAGCCCAAACTTGAGTAAACATTGAAGATTTTTAGCGTTTTGGCTGAGTTTGTGCTCTGGGAGTTGTCTATTGTTTCTAGTCTGTCATTATACAGCATTCTTGTTCAGCACGCGTGCAATGACCACGCTTGGCTGACTTCCGAATGCTCACCGAGATATGGTAATTAGTATGAAAAAATAGAAGGGATTCCCGTCACGTAACGTCTGCAGCCAGGAGTGTACATCATGCCGAGAATTGATTAAAAATCATGAGTTAAACCTCTATGTATCACGCGATCGCCTGTCTCAGGCCGTACCAAAATTAACATATCTCGGTGAGCATTCGGAAGTCAGCCAAGCTGAGTATTAAAATTGTGACAATGAAACTTGGATGGTATAATTAAACAAGAAGCTGTACACAGCTTGAACTTGTGGCGTCTTAAACCCATTGCAGTATTTGATTCCCAAATTAGAGGTCTAAAAAGTAAGACTACATTCAGTATCTAACATTCGAAACCACCATCGCTAACTGAAATGCAAAGTTATATAAAACACAAAACTTGCTGGAACAAAAATCCCACAGCAATAAGCAGCGAACACAATATCAAACAGTCCAGTCATAACTACCTTTGCCGTGTCAGCTTGTGATAAGAACGAGAAGATAGAGAATTTGATCCACCCCAAACGCTCAAAAGTGGCTAACAATCTACAACGTTTTTTACGCTACGTTTTTTAGCATGGAAATATTTGTATATACACTAGATTTATTATGGGATGAGTAAGTTTAATTATTAGACTAGCATCATTTATAGCTTTTTACTATTACTTATTATTATATTGTATTATTTTACTATTTATTTTACACACGACCCCACAAGCTCTAGCTTAAATTTTTCTAGTGTTAGAAGAAAAGTTATCCATCCATCCACCCAACGGAAAGGTTTTTAATCATTCTACGAGACCTATTTACATGGGAGAAACTGATGAGGTTCACCAAAGAACCGAAACTTGAGTCTTGCTTAAAGAACGTACAAAAGTAATCACTTGCATCTGTAAGAATTACAAAACAGCTAACATGCTGGAGATTCAAATATTTTATGCTGGATGCTATGAATGATGCCAAGGTGCTGCCTAGTTCCGAGAGACTCTTTTAGCCGTGATAAAGAAACACTATCTCACAAGTTATGCTAACCCCAGATTTGCACTCACATTAATCACGGACTGATAAATTAACTGATCCTAATATTCAGGCAGCGACCAATTCACAGTTAAGCGGTTACTACTGATCTTGAAACACGTTTATGCCCAGAGCTAGCAGACAAATGGTGACCGGCTAAATATTCTACATGTAAATGGCTCTGGAAAGTGTAAATTCCTCCTGTCAGTATTACGGCTAGAAACATTTTCCTAAAATCAAAAGAATCGAAAATATTGAGAACAACTGGCCTGTTATACATCTTAATTTTGATCATAAAGGAAAAATCTCTCAGGCACGTTCTTGGGGTAACCCTACATGTATATTGTAAAGCTGGGATAAAATGCTTTTGGGGACGAGACCTGTCACCTTTTGTAATGATTTGTACTAAAACATCGCAAATTTTGATAAATATATTGAATTATATTTCTAATTTGAATTATATTTTTATTACCTTTAATTTTTATTTTTATTACCTTAAATTTTGGGGGTGAGAAAAATAATAGGGGGTCCATGGACCCAGTCCAAAATGGTGGTCCATGGACCCAGTCCAAAATGGTGGTCCATGGACCCGGTCCAAATGGGGGGGTCCATATTTTGTCCTACCCCTATCCATCCATGAATGCCTCACATTGTCTTAAAAACTTGTATGCTGTTATTCTTCTTTCGATCTGCTTCTCATGTCAACCAATCACACCAGTGAGACAAAAATATGCATGCATGCATAAATTTGCATGCACCAATGGGACACAAAGCCAAATTTATAACTCAAAATTAATTGAAACCAATACAAGGATGCTACATGAAGAAAGATCTAAAATTGGCCACTCCGACAAATACCATAATACTCTTTTATGTACAGGCTCAGCCTCGCCGGGGTGTAATTATTCAAGTCTCCTTTGTTAGAATGGCACAATGGAATTCAGAGTACATGAAGGAATGCTAGGACGTAGCATTGTGTCTTCGCATACAAATGTGCACCGTATGTAAATTGCCACGAAGTTGAAGCATAGCACGTGCAGTTCGTGCTGAAAACAAAAGAAATTGGAAAAATGAGGCTTACATCAAGTGCCACCCAAACCTGCACTTTAAAGAGTATTATGGTATTTTTAATAGTTTCTGGAGTGGGCAATTGTAACTGGGCTGTGTAATAAGAGAACCACAGTTTCAATTCTGCAAGTCATGTTTCATCAGCCTTGCTCTTCTGTCATTGTCAGTTACATGTACAATTAGGAATCTACATGTAAAGATGCTCTATTTTTCTCACCCATGTGCTTTGCAGTGAGACACTTGCTTACTCCACTCCTTGGAAGAAATGAAATGCTTAAAATGTAAAGTGCTTAAGTATTCTCAAATTGCAAACTGTTTTTACAAGCCCCAGTGCCTTGCTTAAAGTGAAAGAATAATTTAATGTTACTATAATAATTACAATATTCAGCTAATGCTAGGTACATGTACATGTATAACAGTAGTTAATCCTTTTCTATGTCTGAAAATTTTATCAGTCAATTCAAGATGCTCACTTCCTATATTAATCAAATTGTTTCTCCCAGGAAACATCACATACATGTACTCTACATGTACTGTCATGGATTATGGACATAAAAGTCTATACCACATTGTAAACCCATTGCAAATGTGTGATCTTTCTAAGGTACATGTACATTGTATGTTAATTTAAAATTGCTAATATACTAGTTTCCATGTAAATGAGAATAATTAGTTGTAGGTTTATATTACATGCATGTTTACATTATGTTTTCATCGTAAATACTGAACATTTACATGTATATTTTCATATACGATTGCTTGGTCGTTCGTCGCCATGTTTGAGAACGTGGTAGAAAGGCAGCAATTTTACCAGGGAACACAAAATGCCTGCAACTGCAACTGCAACTGCAAACGCCTTTGTTCGTCAATCAAAAATGCAGATTTTAAAGAGTTCTGAATTCTGATTTCACAATATAATTATAACTCATTGAGGGCACCCAGGAAAAGGTATGCAAAAATCGAACCAAAATCGAAACGTGGAAGCAAAGAATCGTGAATCGAACTGAATGGTCATAATCGCGATTAAGACAATTCGATTAATCGTTACACCACTACTCTTCATGCATACTGTACGACTGCTCCAGCACAGTGTTAAGAATTACTATTGTTTAGTTATACTATGCCTATTATATGGATAACACATGCTCAGAACATAACTTGCAAGAAATTTTTTTGTCTCTTTCATTGCATAGCGATAGTAATTGCATTGCCAATTTCATTCAGCAAAAACGTTTTGATTCATGACTTCTTAGGAAGATGCTTCTTAATGAAGAAAACTGAATATTTATGACCCTTGGGGGGGGGGGGGGGTTGGCCAAAAATTTTCTAACAATTTTTTTTTTGTAATACTTTCGCTACGTCAGCTTGGTAATAAGTAACTCATGTCAGGGCCAGGGTAGTGTTTAAACTAGCCACGGTGTGTATTTATGCTAATCACATGTCCCCGGATAAATAATTGAATTAAAAAAAATGAATGCAAAAAATGGAGGTGACACCTTGACTTTTATTTGGCAAAATTAATGCAATGGCTACCAGCCGTTCATGTGGTTAGTTTTCTTCCTCTGTGCACGGGCTGAGTTGCATGATGTAGCATGGCATTGTGACATAAACTAGATGTGCAGTAAGGATGCACATAAACAATAAGTGCGAACATGCTTAAATTAAAAGATTTCTATCTCAACAGACTGTTGAAGAGGCATCTCTTGGTATATTCAGTATAAACATAAGGTGGATTTTCTACAACGACTGAAACAGTGAATGGAATTTTTTACAATGACTAAAATATTTTTAATTAATGATACTGTCTGTTTATAAAAAGCGTTGTACTGTATTTATCTGACCTTCCCTTTAAATCATTAAAAGGTCATTCTCAACCAGGGTACATTGCTTTCTGAGGTTTTGTTTGTGGCCATTTTTGGGTGCTGCGAAAATGGCCACGCAGTGATTATTGCAAAAATTTAAGGTTGTATTGAGGTACATGTACATTGAAACATTGGCAAACTGGATTTCTTTCTTTCTTAAAACATCACTTGATGGATAGGACATTCTTCTTAGTGAATTGGTTATATACATGTACATGTACATACAGTACGCTTTGATCATCCCCAGATCATACAGAATAGAGAGTTTAAGCATTATGACAATGTTCTTACTTTTTTCTAAAGCTTTGTCATCTTCCATGTGAATGTAGACTGGTTGATATAGGGAAGATATGGAAAGTGACAATACAGTAGTTTAATAATAATGACCAGTACATTTTGTCAAATCAATTACCTTTTCTGTGTGTCAGAAAGTCTTTTTAATGTATTATTATTTAAATTTAAATAAATATATATTTTTTCAAATACTGCTGTGTTATAAATCAGTGTAAATGGTGTTATTATGCAACATACATTTATTTAGTGAAAAGTTGTGTAATACGGCTGGGCATTTTAACTCGTCAGTAAATACTCAGCCGTATTACACAACTTTACGCTGAGTAACCTCTATTTACTATTAAGGGTCAGCGCATTTTTTTTTGCTGCCCCCTCAAACTCTATATATTTAGTATGAACCCTCCCAACACCACAATTAGCACCTTTAAAAAGCAGGCCATGTGATGTACACATATGTTTATTTACAGGATTTACTTGAACGGCGCAGATTTTTCTTCAACGTTGTTGAAGTTCTTTTCTGGACTATAGTCTACGGAATACGTTAAATTAATTATAATATATTATTTCCGGTTTCACTTGTACTAATAATAATAATAATAATAATAATGCTAATATTTCATCAGGATAACCCATCAGTGCAAAAAAGCACTGTCATCAATGGGGTCCTGTTACAATAAAAATAGAAAATAAAATATTTAGCCTAAAAATATAAACTGTACAGAGTTAATAGAAAAGTAAAATATAAGATAATTACATTACCTAAAAAATTCATTCAAATGTTGCTTAAATAAAATTCTATATTCTAAATTTCTAATGTTCAAAGGTAATTTATTAAAAATTAAAGCACCAAGGAAAGAAAAGCTTTTGCGGCCAAACTCTAATTTCATTTTCGGCAGCTGGACGGAGGACTTATTGTTTCTAGTGTTGAAAGAATGATCGATCTTAATAAAATAATTTTAAAAGGGGGTACACAGATTGCCATGAAGGCAATCGAAAACGAACAAACAAGTTTTCCTCTTTAAAATACTGTCTGCTGATGGAATACGGAGGTCAATATTGCGGTTAAGGTTAGGCTTTTTTGACGGAATTTTAGCTAGCTAACTTCTGCGTTCACGTAAAACTTCGTTTTATGCTCACGTTATTTTTATGCCCGATGCAAATCAGATACGCCGACAGAACAACCCACAAAATACAAACACTTCTCGGCTCGCTGGAGGCTTCGTTTTAAGCGGCATCGACCTTAAACTTTCGGTAAAAATAACAGGAGGTTTACTGCGTCCCACAACGTGAAAATGGTTTCGAAGCGGAGGAGACTGCCTCGGAGAGTTGCCTGAAGCTACACTAAGGCGGGTTGAGCGGCCCCAGACCAAATGCGAGACATTTATACGGGCTTTTGATATCTATCAGGACCGCTTCTTGGGAGTAATAAATTTTAAAATTAATGTCGAACGAAATTTCAAACTCAGTGTTCATTTCTTGCTGGAGATGAGAGGCAAAAATTTCACTTCGCGAGAGATCGCATTTATCTGTGTCCAAATCAAAATAAACAATGCGCGGTGCATCACGGTAAGTGACGATGGGCCTTTAATTGACTAAGTGCGATCGCGTCATTAGTCACGTGACTATGCCCCAAGTGCCTTTTAGCGTATTTTAGGAAAATGCTTTTATGAATGTAAATGCAGTCAACGTGGCAAGGAAGGTATTCGTATGCAAAATTTCGACATACCCATTATTGCTCAGGAGGGGGCTATACACATGAGCAAATAGAGGGTCTGGGGACTAGCTAATGTATCTTAGGGAAACATTTCTTATGTTGGAAAGTGGAAAGTTCAAATCAACGTCATCAGTATGACGTCATCGATCACGTGAACAGAACGCACGGAGCTTGGAAGCCTATTATCATCGTTATTAGCTAAATAAATCCCCGCTTTCCGCCCAGATATAGATATCAATTTTGTTTATGTAAAAAAAGGCCATAATTACTCCTCCATTAAACATACCAGTGACGAAAATGATTTTACAAGCTTGGATTACATCCTGTTCAGCGACTTTTCAATTTAAAACTAAAAACAAATCTGGTTAAGAGATTTTTATTGCTCCTCTTTCCAATGGCGTTGGCAGTTTTTTTGAATTTGTAGTTTTTCTCAGTTTCACTTGTAATAATAATAATAATAATAATAATAACAAGGGACTGTGCAATAATTATCAGGAGGGGGGTTGGAAAATGGGCTTCAAGTAGGAAAATATATACAAATACCCAGCATTTTCTTAATATACACCAACCTGTTATTGCTACGAGGTAATGTTTGTTCCAGACGTGGATATACAGCAATACTACATGTTTACTTGCTGGACATCCGTATCTGGAACAAACATGACCGGCTCGAAGCAGTATTCAACAAAGCCATCTGATTCCACTTCTGAATCACTTGATTGCGAATCCGAGTTGCTTGCACTGGAACTCATTTCCTCGTTAAGGTTCTCTTGGGTTTCTCGTGGGATACAAGAATGATGCAAGAACTCGTGCAACCAGTGCCACTTTACCTCCGATCCACTGATCTTAAGACCATGCTGGTTGAGTTACATCTTTAATCTGTTGCAATACGATTATCTATGTTGTAGTGAAATTATGATTTTGGTGCAATTTTGTCTGCACTGGTTTAAATGTATTTTGAACCAGTGCAAAATATTTGAACTGGAGCAAAATATTTTCACCAGGGCAAAATATTTGCACTGGTGTATAATTATATTCTACTGTTCAAATGTTGTTGACAATAGCCCAATTTCGATATATTAAAATTCAACTTGAAACAAAAGACAACACTACGAGGTTTAGGGGAATAAACCATATAAATCCTTACTATCATATCATGCAGCCTCACAGTGACGTCGTTTGTTTCAAGTTGAATTTTAATATATCGAAATTGGGCTATTCAAATTTAAAAAGCCAGAAACGCTTTATCGCAATATTCGTCTCTATATTATAGAGATAGAGAAGAATAGATAATCGTATTGCAACAGATTGAAATTGCAGTTCAGCCACAGAACAGATCATCAAACCTTTCAGTGAGAACTATAAACACTTGAAATAAAATGTTAAGCCACCTCCTCTTCAGTGACTTATTTTACTTTGAGCCCCCCCCCCCCCCCCCCCATCCTTGCTTTGATTTTACTTTATGCCCCTCCCCCCTGGTTTTTCAACTCCCCCCCCCCCCCCCCACCCCCTCTCGATCCCTGAAAAACTGACAAAAAATAAAAAAATAATAAAAAGATGGCATGTGCGTAAAATAAGAGCCCTTGAAAAAAATTTCGGAGAAAAAAAACTGAATGGGGTGACTGTGGCATCCATCAATCTACGTGCTCAGCATTTTCGAGTCCATTGTCGTCATCGCCACCGCCTTCACCATGCCATTGTTTCCATTACCCCATCCACGGCTTATTTCACAAGAAAATAAAATTGCCCGCGTCACTCAATTAATTATTGTCAGTTTTATTTCAAAGTAATAAATTAATTAAACACATTTTTCCGGATAGCCACCACCCCTGCTTCTCCCCTCCCCCCCCCCTCTTTCACCTTAACCAGAGGAAAAAAAAGGAAACATCAATGTGCCCTTATACTTCTACTTCCAAGGCTACGAAATAGAGCTTCCCTGAATATTTTGTATTTCTGGCATCTTACAAATTAAAATGAAAAGTAAAACTATAATTTGTTTTATTATTTCGTACTGGCTAGAAACCACAGCTGGGCTTCCTGCCCTGACGGGTATTATCTGAAAGGATTTTATTACTCAAACGACACTTGGTCCATTGAACGAGTAAATTGCTGCAGGCCAGGCAATTTCAAAAACATACCCTTGGATTGCAATGACGTGAAGATTGCATTGCAAAAACAAGTCTGGAGCAAGTGTGAAGACTGGTCCTATTTGGTTGGCTTGTATATAGCAGAATGCGACAGCCTGGCGTGTATTACAAAGTTTAGATGTTGCAGAATGCCGCCACCAGGTAAATACGGTCAACTATTTATAGACTAGTTAGCGGACAGGAATCCATGATTTTTTTAATAATCATTTCTTTATTGCATACATTTTCAAGTACATTTACAACAAAGCACGAAAAAAAAAGTACAGAAAAAGAGTGATGCACATACCAACAGCGAGTACCTGTAACTTAGGCGCACAGTGCATGTTGTCCATTTTGATCTAAATTTCGTCAAGTTGCTGGATAATAAATGAATTACAGTTTTATCTTAATAATAAATAAACGACTGTTGTGCCAGGTGACAGAAGCAAATTGGGTAGGTTGCATAAAAATAGCTCTTAGAATTGATATCACGTCAGTGTCCGGTCCGCCTGAGAAATTTAGTTCGACATATACGCGTTGGACTTTAACATGCACATTTACCTGCATAAACGTATGAAGTCCAAATACGCATATTTTGGCTAGTCTTATATCAACATACATACATACATACATACATACATACATACACATTTTAATTTCAATTCGGATTTAGAGTAGCATTTCTGCTAATATCTCCGAAAAGAGAATCGATAAATAAAATGTATGAAAATAGAAATAGTACAATTAAAATACATGCCATATAGATATCAATTACACACACACATATATATATATATATATGGCGTTCCATCCCCGCCAAAATTCAAACATGTTGTTCTTCGATCCAAACCTTCAATTCAATCATTCTGTCTTGTAATTCAATGATGCACTTCTTCAATTCAAACATTCAATTGGGCGATTCAAACATTCAATTGGGCAATTCAAACATTGAGTTCGGCAATTCAAACATTCAATTGGGCGATTCAAACATTCAATTGCGCAATTCAAACATTCAATTCGGCGATTCAAACATTCAATTCGGCGATTCAAACATTCGATTCGGCGATTCAAACATTCAATTGGGAAATTCAAACATTCAATTCGGCGATTCAAACATTCAATTCGGCGATTCAAACATTCAATTGGCCGATTCAAACATTCAATTGGGCAATTGAAACATTCAATTCGGCGATTCAAACATTCAATTAGGAAATTCAAACATTCAATTCGGCGATTCAAACATTCAATTGGGCGATTCAAACATTCAATTGGGCGATTCAAACATTCAATTGGGCGATTCAAACATACAATTGGGCAATCCAAACATACAATGCAGCAATTCGGCGATCCAAACATTCAATTCGGCAATCCAAACATTCAAATCGGCAGTTCAAACATTCAAATTCGGCGTTCGGCAACCGGCATTCAATTCGAGCCGCTTGACCCTCTTAACCGCCAGAGCCTGAGTACGAGTGTCAAGGGGAACTGGGGACACAGGAGTCCTAGAATCTAGGACTTCCGGTTGTTCTGCGCAGGTTCAGAGTTTTTTTAAAATGGCGGACGTGCATCTGCAATATAAAGAACACGGTGCGAGAAAAGGCAGGATTCATGCTGTCTCATTTCAGAAGTTGGACGTTTTTCTTTTGGCGAGGAGTAGTTAAATGTTATCGTTAAACTTTCGGCAGTTTCCGAGTCGTGGATACGGTAATAATCGTCGTAATTCGTGATCAGATAGTTGGAGGCTTATAAATAAGCTTACATCATTTATTTATTTATTTATTTATTACAATTCATGGCTAAAATAGAAATAAATTACATTACAAAAAATCGTTTATTACAGCTGGCATTTTAAAGTTATCGTCAATTAATGGCTAGTCTGGCCGATGCCGAGTTTTTGCATCCAGAATTCAAGGTATAGATAACAATTTAAGACCACATTATTAAATTTCTGGCGGGCTATTCCTGGAATCTATTTGAAATGTAAAGGTGGATTTCAATGGAGTTTAGTTAGAATTTAATGTGCACTGAGATACTGACCGAGATATATTTGTGTGCAAGGGCTGACCATGATATGTTATTGATTAGATGTTATTTACAGCCAAATATCAATCTGAATGGTATTTTAATTCACAAATCTTTGACTTCACTAATGAAATCTTTTGGACATTTCAAACTTACAAGTAAAATGATGTCTTATGAAATGTTGAAATATGTGTTGTGGCTTTCTGTGCAACTCTTTGATAAAATCACTCTTAGCATCTACATGACTGTTTTGCTCAGGGCAGAGTATTTGCACTGTTATTGCAAAGGTCAAGGGAGATCTACAAGTAGCCCAAAAGTCAAAGAAGCTTGCAGGTGAATCAACTAGTGATAGCTAGATTTCACTGCCACTAAATGTAATCTCTTATTACTTTATTAAATTTGGCTGCTGAAGGCCAATGTTCTCCAGTTCTGTAAACATAAAAATCTTTTTCGGGGCTTTAGCTCGTCTCCACATCAGCTCAGAGAAAAGGAATTAGGGTGATCGATTTAGATACACAAGATGAGTGCAGATGTAAAAGACATGACTGATTGAGCTCCAGCATCTGTCTTCTTGTTTTTTTTTGTACATGCACTTATTTTGCTCAACAGATTCTCTGTTTCCAGAACACTCCATTTGAGCCTCTGCAGAGATGATGGGCTTTCACAACAGATAACAAGATCCATCGTTATCTTCAGACATGAAAATCAATTTTTGAAAAACCCTGTTAATATTTCATCCTCATAAATCCTACCAGTAAAAGTTTGTATGTGAAGTAAAGCCAACTTTTTAGTATGACTTCTAAGATCAGCCTAACAGGAAATGGAATCTATCTGTTCAGGTGCCACATGCAGATATATGCCACTGTCATTGTCATTTTAAAAAAGAATTAAACAGCAAAATGTTTCAGAGAGAACTTGCATATTGTAATTGAGATAACATCCTGTAAAGCATGACTTTTATTGGTGCCAGTGTGGGATTAGTAAGCCTCATCACCCGAATTTGGGCCAGGCATGGAGAGTATTCATTGCAACTATGTTAGCTTCTTGCAGTTTCACAGATTGTCAATGTAGTAACTGTTACAGTTCATAAATACTCAGTGGGCTGGATGCATAAAGCACCATTTAAAAAAGGCTCAGCTTTATTTTGTCAGTCCTAGAAAAAGCAAGAGTAGTTGGTAAACCAACAGCTATCAGACTTGTCTTCATTACCAAACAAAGATATTTCAAACTAATTCCCCAACACACAAATACATGGCCCACACATTTTCTATAACAGAAAGCAAGTTGGAGGATAACAGCACCGCATGTACTGATCAGCATTCTGTTAGCCTGTTACACGCAGTCAGTTACTGGGATTGATCCCGGGGGGGAGGGGGGGGGGGGAACTCCCATATAAAAATGACAGGGGTGCTCTTCGTACCTTTTAGGGATCAAAATTTGTAGATTGGTACCGCTTGGGGTACTAAAACCTAAAATGACCACCGTTAAAATTATCACAGTACTTTTTAGGGTATTGAGCCGAAAAAATATATACCCCTTATTCGATGGTTTAACAGATAATACGCGCGGATATTTTACGAGATACCGAGTATTTTTTCGAGCCCCGGAGGCGCGAGAAAAAAATGCGAGCAATGAGTAAAATGTCCGCACGTATTCTGTTAAGCCATTGAATAAGGGATTTATTATTCGACTAAAATTCTTGTATTTATAATAGCTTGTGTCTTGAAACTGGGATGCTAAGGTGTAATACGGCAATCTACTGTGTAATACCCTCGGATATTTTGCGTGTTCTCTTTCCCTTATAAGGTAAAATGACGTCACAGTCGAATAATAAGATGGAATATTACATTTATTGTTTTAGAATTGGTACTTCTTAGAGGTAAAAATTGTATTAAGCCACGCCCATCAAACGAGATTCTGGTACCTTGTAGGGTGTTTTTCGAAAATTTCCGACGAGCACCCCAGTCATTTTTATGTGTCAGCCCCCCCCCCCCCCCCCCCCCCCCCCCCCCAGGGGGGGAATTGATGTGGAGGGAAAGCCAAGAAAACTGAGGAAAGAGTCCTTCCAATGGATTTCCTTTGGTCACAATGTGGGGTTCAAGTATGTGCATTATACTCTTTCACATTCAAACTTGGTTTCAAGGGCACTTAGGATGTACTTCTAAGCCCAAGTGTGAAACCACTGAATATAATAACTGCCCAAATTATAATTTCTATAAAAAATAAATAAAAAATTGCAATATTACGTATGGAAACACTTTGTTATAAAAACAACAAATTAATTAGAAAAATGAAGTGAACCACCATAACGCTTATTTAACCTTTGGTAATAATGAAGTGTCTACAGTGGAATTAAAGCGTCGCAAGACAGTCCATCACTGATGGTTAAGAAATGTTATCTCAAAAATATATTTTCAAATCTGCTAAAATGCAGTGCAGTACACAATCGTTTATACCGGAATGTAATGAAATCGTGAAACCAGTTATGATACCCAAAAATGAACAGCTACACGTAATATACAGGAATTCAAGAAGGGTGGCAAATTTAATCCACGAAATGTGGGTTTTGGCAGAAATAATTGAGTACCTTTGAAATTTATAAATGCACATGCCACAGTTAGTAAACCAGACCCCCGATCCAGCTGCTTTTTGCTCGTCGTGAACTGCTGCTTTATCAATATAAGGCGATTCGTTTATAATATGTTCTGATCCACAAAATAGTTTCTCCGGACACTGGCTGAAATTGATAATCCCAGGTGGTGGAATAACAACCTTAGGGAACAAAAGAATATTTTTCTCGTTTATTATTACTGCATTTAAAAATAAGCTCTGTCGAAGGGACGTTCACAGTTTTGTGCTTCTATTTTTCTGGGTTTTGCTTTGCCGTTTCGTCCTTTCCGTACGTTCCTTTCTTTCTTTACAGCCATTATTAGGCATAGTTTAATTAATTACAATTTTGATTGATTTCTTTCCAGCCCAGCATTTATTTGAAACTTACTGAGAAATCATTCCCGGCTTTAGAATTTCTGTCTGACTCTCTATTCCAGATTCCAGATTCCGGATTCCTGATTTTAGGGATGTCTGCTGAAGCCTGGGTTTGAATGAATGTTTCGATTGCCGAATTGAATGTTTGGATCGCCGAATTGAATGTTTGGATCGCCGAATTGAATGTTTGAACTGCCGAATTGAATGTTTGAATTGAATGTTCGAATTGAACGTTTAGATTGCCGATTTGAATGTTTGGATTGCCGAATTGAATGTTTGAACTGCCGAATTGAATGTTTAGATTACCGAATTGAATGTTTGGAGTGCCGAATTGAATGTTTGGAGTGCCGAATTGAATGTTTGAACTGCCGAATTGAATGTTTGAATTGATTGTTCGAATTGAACGTTTAGATTGCCGATTTGAATGTTTGGATTACCGAATTGAATGTTTGAATCGCCGATTTGAATGTTTGGATTGCCGAATCGAATTTTTGAACTGTCGATTTAAATGTTTAGATTGCCGAATTGAATGTTTGAATCGCCGAATTGAATGTTTGAATCGCCGAATTGAATGTTTGAATCGCCCAATTGAATGTTTTAATTGCCGAACTGAATGTTTGAATCGCCCAATTGAATGTTTGAATTGCCGAACTCAATGTTTGAATTGCCCAATTGAATGTTTGAATCGCCCAATTGAATGTTTGAATCGCCGAATTGAATGTTTGAATTGAAGAAGTGCATCATTGAATTACAAGACAGAATGATTGAATTGAAGGTTTGGATCGAAGAACAACATGTTTGAATTTTGGCGGGGATGGAACGCCATATATATACAACCATTTTTTAAAAGTTAACTGCGTTATACATCGTTTGATGTTTAGCTACATTCTGGCCAAAAGGTTAAGGGACACTTTTTTATAACCTTTTCTGTGTGCAAATTGAAAATGATCGATAATATACGTTGACACAAATCACCTTACAGAGTTTGTTTCCCTCCACACCCCCGAAACAATGTTAATGGGAAATATGCAAAGTGTCCCAAACGGTTCGGCCACCATTGTAGATAAGAAAGTTGCTAGATGGTTTCGCAAGTTACACTTTTTTGCATATTGTAGCGCAACGTAAACAATTGCTCTGCGAGACATGGTCATAAACAAAAGCTACTAGAGTATTTCCTACTTTTTCGTTGCGGGACAAGTTGCAAAGAGGGGGTGTTTCGAGCGCAATATTTTTTTATAAACTGCCAGGCGACATGCCTCGTATATATACAAACCGCCTTGCTTCACAAAACAAATATTCAAAGCTTTCCGCTTATTTCATTTATAAACATAGTTGAACGTCAAGCTTATAATTATATATGATACATTTCATTTTTCAGAAATGGTAGTTCTTGGTCAATGGCTGCTAGATGGACGTGATCAGGACATAAGGTTCGTCAAGAACTAAAGTTTTCTTTCATCTTTAAATGCGTACTATTGGGGGATGTCATGAATAAGCAAAAAGTAAAAACTAGTTATGTACCCTTTCAAATTGTGCCACCGTAGTGGTATTGATTTGCTTGTACTTCCCAGGTTTAAATTGTAATTGTCACTCACGAAAAAGAAACCCCAAAAAGAAAACACAAGGGTTTTTTTATTCTCTTGCTTCGTTATGTCAACGTTTGCTTTCATTAGCAGAGGCAATGCAGGCAAAAGAGCTATGGATGTATTTCGTAGACGAAGCACATGTTACGCATGCGTCCAAAGCATCTCCCTATTCAAGACCACTATTCCATGTAACATGCCTACATTTCACACACTGATTGCCTTCGTCCGCCATCTGTGTACTCACAAGTTCAAGGTGTGGTAGTAAAGGGTCTTCCTTCATTTACATACCCCTTGGATAACTTTCCATTCACAATCTCGGCCCTGGAGCCCGTTTCTCAAAAGTCCCGATAACGTTTCGGGTCGGCAAAGTTCGGAAAACGTTTTGAGCCCAATACCTTAAGATCAGAATCTATAGAATGGTGGTGACGTTTTTAGCCCGCAAATAAGCCAGTCTTGTTTGGTCAACCTAGAATTGTTTTCCTTACAGCTTTCAAAATCAACAAAATTTTATTATTAATGCAAATTGTAATTCCGCACATAAAATCGATCTGAGTCCAGGGGCTGTGGCATCAGTGTCATAATTAGCGAGTTCCTCTTTTTCCAGAGTAGTGTAATCATGCACCAGTATAATCTCAAAGCCAACCTTACCAGTTCATCGTCACATTCTTATTCAAGGCCTCTCGAACAATCGGGCCGAATGATAGGTCATTATCCATTGTTTAAAATCCAAGGGAATCTACTGCATAAGCCTGGTGGATGGCTTAAAAGAACTCGCGGAAACGGATACTTATGCTTTCCTGAACTGACTTCAGATGGTCCGGAAGTCCTTGACTCTCTTCGTCGCCAAGATGTGACATATTAGTCAGCCCATAAGAATCTGCATTTGCCTTGCCAGAACGATATGAGATGTCAAAGTCACGACATCATCATCATCATAGCCTTCCTTCGGCTTGTGGAGGGCCCACCCCTCTCTCAAAGTTGAAGAGGAAAGCTCGCCGGACTCCCTCTCGGTGATGGCAGTACTATCACCTTCTGTGATGTAAGGAATGTAAATTTATCAACCCATGCCAATCTCCCTCGTGTCATAAACACTCTCTCTATGTGCAGCTCCTTATCTTTCACCGATATAAAATTCCTTGCGTAACGAGGATCTGGGCATTCGAGCACAGGTGCTTCGTCGATGTTCTTTGTCCAATTGCTCTCAAACGAATTTACATTGTGGACTGTTTTCGTACGAAGTCAAAAAACCCTCTTCAATAGTCAGCTCAGTGGCGCCTTGGTGTGCTACATACATGTGATCCCAGGGGATGAGTTTTGCTGGCCCTACTTAAAAAGCTTTCCTCACTCTCAGCCCACTTAGCTCATATAAAAAATTATGCATTTCACTGAATTGTGGAAGTTTTTTAACTCACGTCTTTCTTGGCTTCATTCATGCGACACACTGCAGCAGTACATTCTTTAACAGGCCCTTCTTTAAGCGCTGTGCGCATGTCTCTGGCAGTAAGGATGTTGTGACCCTGGTTACAATATCTTCGTATGGCTCCTTTCATGGGGCACATGATTATGTTGCATACGTCCATGTCAGATTGTGGCTCTCTCAACTGATACCCCTACACCCAATAACTCGTGCAGCAACAATAAGCTGATTTATTATGGTAGCAGCCATTTTCATTTGAACGAAGGTAAGTTTTCTTTCCTTTTGGATAGCTGGATCGAATGGTAATGAGAAGATTTCCCAGGATAGATAGAACAATGAACAAATGCTGGGAACAGTTGTTAAAAGATGGTTGTTATAGGAAATCAATAAATTACCATATCACTGAAGACAACACAGCTGACCTGCCAGCTCATTCCCCGCTTGACAAACCACTCGCACTTTTATTCTCTTCGCATTGTTAGTTTTCAACGCTGTGCGCAGGGCACTGACAAGTTACTTTTGTATACGTAGTTCTTCAAAACTTCCCTAATATATGGCGATGCCTGTAGCAAATCCACATTCTCTGTAAATCTTCCCAAGGCAAGATGAATAAGCCAGCCCTTGCAAGTATGAGCTTGCTTTTATCGAGAGCTTCTTTGGAAAGATGGCAGCTTATCAGACGATTTTCTATTTAATCGTTACAATCCGATAACCGAACAACACCACTCCGCCGGACGCCAGACCGCCCTACTTTTTCAAAAATAAAGTTTGAATTTGACCTGTTTTACCGTGTTTCATAAAGCAGTACGATATGGGGTTCGTTTAAGTTTCGTTGTAGGGTTGTTTCACACTCAATGTATACAAACGTCGCTTCGTTAACTAAACAAGACAGAATATTACTAATTGCGGCACTGTTTGCTTTATAAAGAGCCTTTATAATTTAAGCCTTGATATGGGTTGCCACGAGCGTTCGCTTGGATGAACCAAAAATTAAAAGATCAGGTCAGGCGGATTGTGGTTTTAGTATAAGTACATGGAAGTCTTTCAACACACAAGAAATGAACGAAATCTGTTTTTCAAACCAGATCGACCGGACCGCTTTTACAGAGACTGCCTATTAACGACTTGGTAGGGGAGGGAAATTAAGGAATCGCAACGGTCTAAAATGAAAATAGGGGCTTGTTACACATATTAAATTCAGTGTGTATTTATGCTTTTATTGCAGTTTCAGTGGATCGCCATCTTTTATCGAAGGGCGGTGTCCAGGCAGCAAGGCTGCTTTTTTCAACCAACCAAATTCCTTCGCCACTGCCCCGATAATTAATCTCAACGCGAGGAGTTTTACGATTTCCTGTTGGATAAAACAAACAAAATTGATCCCTGAGGTGACAGAAACGATTTATAGTGACTGGCATTCTCCATGGCAATTTTCCCTTTATACTCATCACCAACAGATCAATTTCTAGCGCCACAGCTACGGAAATGTTTTGTGGTGGAATGTGAACAGCATTGAACTTTCTTTGAGCAACTGGACGCACATAGCCGTCACATGGCACCACGTGACAGGGACTGTGTTAATCTATGCCGAGGGTAAACAAGTAGCTCAAAAGAAATATACTCTTTCGTCCTATAGTTTTTACCCACCGACGGGAAAGCCTTACATGATTGGTAATGACGGTCATTACGAGAATCACCAGTTCCAAGGATCAGTGATGGATCTTTATGTTTTCGGCACGGCACTCTCCCTAGACGAAATTAATAAGATAAGAGGTAAGAGGTTTACGACGATTTTAAATACTAAAAACTGCTAAAACCAAATGCGTATGAAAAAGGCATTTAGTGATAACGAGGCAACAAAGGTTACCGACATTGTAGGACTAAAGTCGATCCCATTTCTCCTTAGTTGTGTATCCGGGATTCACCTAACCCTGTTTTTCGAGAGAATATGATTCTATGGTATTTCGTTTTCTCCTCCTAGAGCTTTTATCGAGTATATGTGCGATTTTGCCATTACTTAGTCGGTTTCTTCCACATTTTTAACTTGTGATTTGTCCTGTTCTTGTTTATCTTGTTTATGTTTGTCCTGAACTGTATATGTAGGGATGGGGGATCGATTCCCTCGCATAGATTCCTAGTTGCGTGCTGGTGCACTGCCCCGTGCAGTAGATAGAACGTTGACAGTTGTCTGGCGGCATTGCATTCGCCCTAATGGAGGCCTGTCATTCACTTCAAGTACAAAAAAGGGCTAAATCGTCGTGGCTGTATCACAGCTTTTGCATGCACAGAAAGCACAAACAAAAAAGCATAAGTTTCCTTGGGTGAACATTCCCGCTTTCGCAAGCACCATTATATTTGAGATTGTCCAAATTTGGCCTAAGGCTTTTCTTCTGCATTCGTTTTGCAAAAGACGGGCGCTTCAAGTTTGGATACAGTTTGGTGCAAGTGAAAGGAATTTTGTAACCCCTCTTTCCAACATGATAATTGTTTCTAAGCACTATAGAGATTGCGCATGCAGCCAACACACCATTTAATTTATCTTGTCTTTTGCTGGGACAGGTGCAAAAATTGAATGGAAAACCCCAGGGGAATGTGTTCCAGCGGCAGGGCACCTTTACTGGAGAGGTTGTGGTAGACAATATAAAAAACCAGTGCTGGGTTGGCCCTGGGACTGTTTCGCTTAGTTTCAGCTACTAGGCTATTCGTTGTAAACACGATTGATATATGCGTTGACGCGAAGTCCCATGTTAATACAACATTGATGCATTGTCATTGCATGTCATTTTAACACAATGCTGAGTACCCTGGCTACCAGAGGATTTTCTAACACGCTGTCTAAGAGTCATCTAGTCTCAGTCAAGCTTTTCAATTTAAATTCTTTGTCATACAGAGAAATATGGAAAAGTATATATTTTTTTAAATTAAGTGCTTTTTATGGGAGGTTGACCAGTTTACTCATGCATGCAGCCATTTTTCAAGATTTTTTCATCAATCAAAATATTTCCCTCGCTTACGATCCTGTCTAGGTGTCCCTGTGATCGTTAACAAGGTCAAGGAAGTAGCAGGAGCGACTGTTGTAGTCAGATGGGAACCCGCCTTAGATGGGGCTTGTCCAGTTGTAGGTTACAGTGTCTACTACAGACAAGTGATTTCGCCGGCGAGGAAAAACCAATCTCAGTGGAACTTGGCAATCACCGTGGACAGGAATGCGTCCAGCCACACTCTACATGTACACCTTCATTGTAGGAAAGAGTATGAAATAGCAGTTACCGCACTGAATTCTCGTGGCGAGAGTGGAGTAAATGACAGTGAGCCATGGAAATTCAAAACAAGGGGAGGTAAATACAAACCTTATTCGCGGCCGTTTTTTGGGCGGTGATGGGCAATACTTTTCTTCCATCGTGGTCACCCAATTAAGGTGATTCCACGGTTTTGCATTGCGCATCACTTACTGCGAATAATTTCTTGCGTCATTAGCGCGTGCACGAGCACATGCACATTTAGAACATAGAGGTTTACTTTGAGACTAAGCTCGCTAAAAAATAAGTGGTTGTTTTCCTGAAAACGAACACGGGTACCCCACCTTTTTTCGTCCTTTCTAATCAAGTACCTAAAACCTTTGTATGGGAAAAGACTTAATAAATTTCTATTGTTGAAATTAATAAATGAGAGAAATGGAGCTGAACTGCAGCTGTTTTGCATTTTAGTAATCAGGAAAACGGATTTTGTCTGATATTTGCCAAGCGCTAAGACTTCACTGTCTAAAACGAATGTAAAATGTTGCGATGTCTTCTTTAGCATGTTCTCATAATTTTTGAGCTGTGAGGAGTTTTCAAATAATGACAATGCGCTTCTATAACAACACTGTTGAAAACCCCAAAATATAGGGCATATTCGATGCCTGACAGCTCCTTAACCAACACCGGCACCCCCGTTTTCTATTTTAAAATTGAAGTTCTCATATAATGAATATCTTGTAGGAAAAGTTTGAACAAGAATCTAGTGTAAGTTCTATTTCGTGGAATCACCTTAACAGCTGGGAACTGAAGGAGACTCAGGGCTCTCGACGAGAGATGATATCGTACTCCTGTACAGTGATGTCCATCTCAGGACAGATCGAGTTTCTTTGAGAGGACCCAGTTTTTTCTCGACTGACTTACTTGATAAATTACTGACAGTCCACCTCTGTCAAATCACGGTATTGTTGCTTATTTTTAATTTTGGCTCGGATACCTTTGTTGTTTCACGGAGGAATATATTACATAACCCGGCTATTAACTATACCTGAAAAGCTGGGTGCGGCTTTGATTGTTGGAAGGGAAGAGCGGGGCAAATAAACAGCTAATTAAAATTCAAGGGGGTTGTGTATTTTAAAATATGCAAGGGAATAAGTCATAATCCCCTTGCATATATTGTTATGAAAAAAGCTAAAAAGCTAAAAAGCATTTCAGCCCGGCTTTAGAATAGGTCTACCCCAAGTAAGTGCCTGAAAGATGTTTCCTTTTAGATCAAAATACAACCGATTCTTTGATCTTAGGAAAAAATCTCTAGCTGTGATACTGACAGGAGGAGTTTATACTTTCTAGAGCTGTTTAGAATATTTAGTTATGCCGTCGTTTGTTTGCTAGCTCTTGGCATAACAATGGAGTTTCTTTGGCTCACTTTAAAAGTGTTACAAGAGTAGTAGTAGCAGCCGCTTAGGTAGGAATTAGTTGCTGCTTAGGATAAGTTCATTTTTCAGTCCGTGATTTAATGTGAATGCAAGTCTGCGGTTAGCATAACTTGGAGATAGTATTTCTTCATCACGGCTAAAAGAGTCTAAGATCCAAGTAGCTCCAATTCTTATGCGATAGTCATGGTCTATATTGGAATAGTAGCATCTTGCAATTATTTTTAGCTCCTCAGAGTTTATTCTGCGTTTAAGAGCAGCTCCGCGTAATTCTCAACTAGACGTGGAAATAGTCAAAAAATGACCTCTCCTCAAACTCAGCCAGAATGAAGCCCTATGGGTACCAGTTACAAAATTATTGGTTTAAGTCCGATCGATCGATCAATATTTTTTTTACGAATTTTTTTCTTCCCGATGTTTAAAATGGGCCAAAAACGAGTAAAATAGAGGCATATTCGGTGACTCGTATATTTAAAAATAAAGTTTGTGACTAAAATATAGTTGCACCTCGTATTTTTACTTTCTTTCTTGTAGAATTAGAGCTAATAAGATCGCGATTTTGTCGACAAGAAATATTTTTACGAAATTTTCAAAGTTGTTGACTCAAGGCTAATAAACAAAGGCCCAAAATTTAGCACATTTTCAGGTGCTCAAAAAGCGGTCTGGTACATGGCTTTCACCAACAAAATTTATTTAATCTGAAAGAGCATTCTTTTTTCTTCAAGTTAGCGAAATAAAATTTTTGGATAAATGAAAACACGAGCGCTGAGGCCGCGGAGTAAATATGGATTTACTTTTAAAAAAAAAACATGACCTCTGACCCTAGCGTGTTCAAACCCGAAAATTACAAGAAACGGCGAACTTTTCGTTATTTTCAAACATTTTGTAACGATATCGATCCAAAATATGTATAGATGAGAACTGTGTCAAAGTATTAAACGTTAAAAGCGTCTAAATTACATCAAAACACAAGAAATAAGTAGAAATATGTCTGTTTGCTGAAATTGACTGTTATGGAATGTCAGTGAAATAAGCAAATTAATTAAATGATGTTAATCCGACGATACCCACCTGAAATGTTTTAAGTTTACGAGTCCATATAGCGTCATACAGTAGAATTGATTCCTCGAAATTACTTTCAGAAGGAGCTGAATCAAGATTTTGTAACTAGAGTTCGAACGCTTTACATTTCCACGTGCCCATTACAAAGAGCATATTAACAACTGTCGAGCTGCTACAGGCAACCCAGTTTCAGTGTAATCATGCAAGGAGTTGAAATTATAAAAAGAAAAAGTACATATAAAAATATAAATGACCCATCAGTTACAAATTGAACATTTTTGCCCCACTCATTGGGGATGAAAAAAGAAATTCTCTCACTGTTTACGCTAAAACAATAAGGATTAATCTAGCAGTGGACGGGTTCTTTCTGAACCGGTGGAAAATAAACTTTTCGCTGGCGCGCGCGTCGTCTCGTCTCGCGGCTTCACTGCTTGCTCACCTACAAAAGAGCCTGCTTGCAGGCTACTGTATGAGTTTCTAGTACTTCTCGTGACAGGTACATGACTCTATTAATTTGCCTATGAGTGCAATATATGGCGCCTTTCTACGAACTGTTAGTTGTTCTTTGTTTATATCCAAGTATTGGCAAATATGCTTCAACATATTAACACTGAACTGACTTAGCGTGTTCGCATAATACATGGCGCACAGGTCAAAATTGTCGTAGGTGACGGGATGCTGGAGCTGAACATCTCGAAGAACTTGTGCTCGAGTGTCCCAGTATTGCTGTTGCTCAACAGTAGCGTCATGATGTCCACTCTCATCTTTTGTATGTTGATGGCGTAGTTTGCCTGCTTGCCGGGAGAAGTAGGACTGTGCGACGTTGTAGGATCGCCACACTCTCATCGTTGTGCCAGTGTACTGCAGGTTGTTAATCAAGCTGATGCCATCCAATTTAATGGGGCTGTCCTTGATCCCTAATGAGTCAACTATAGTCACCCTTATTCCAGATATACCACCAGCTGATAGCATCGCAGTTTCAAGGTCCTGTGACGTTTGGATATCGTATCCAGTCATTAATGAACCTGCGAACATGAGCTTTGATGGTGGCTGCTTTGCGGTCACACTAGCCCTTCCCACCTTGAGGGTCTCTAAAGTCCACTCTGGAAACAGAAATTCCAGTGACATCTCCCATGGAGCGGCATGCTGCTAGCATAGTGGAATTATGGTAACATCCCGCGTTATCCTGCCTAAAAAATGCTGTAGTGCCGATTTCAGGATTCTCCTTTTTCAGTGTGCACAATATGCGTTCCACAGTAATGTGCGCACAAAATAACATTTTGAAAAGGAATAGACCAGTAATTTTATTTTTTATCCCGTGAAACATTTGTTAAAGTAAAACAAAACATAGTATCTATTTGTCCTAACCACCATTTATAATGATTTCCTTTGAAAATCGTTTTAACAATATTGATTTTTTTCAATTTTTTCATTGGTACCGATACTATTATTATTATTATTATTATTATTATTATTTATTGGTATCATCTGGAAAGAAGGGGTTTGTTATTATTTAGAAAGACAATTACAGGTCTCTTCCTCAGTACCTCATCCAGTTCAGTAGCTTCCGGCTTGATTATGGAGACAGCTGCCTCTGCTGCTGGAGAATCTTCAACATCATGGGTCTCATCGAGTCTTTTTCGACATTGCGGACAAATGACTAAAAAAATTGTTTCAATTGATTTTTTTCTACTAATCCAAGCAAACCGGATAGCCTGAGAAGACAGCTGACGTGGGGAACGGGAGAGGAACCAGTAGTGGTGACGCGAAAAAGTCGGCTGTTTTCTCGGGGGAGGGGTGGGGGTACTCAACAAAGTTTTATACGGGGAGGCTCCACCCTGAGGTCCAACCTCTTGCCCTTTAAAACATCTAGGCTGGGACCCACACAGGGCCTTGACATTTACTTGAATAACCAACAGTAGCTTGATCTACACCTCGAAAGGTATTTATTTTATTTTATTTTATTTTATTTTATGGATAAATAAATAACTTCATTATTTATTCCAAGTCCTGGAGCCGAAAAAAAGTACTGGCGTCAGGTTTATAAGAAAAAGGGTATGGCTTGTGCGATTTCCAACTTACTTGAGCCAACGGGGGTTACGATTTTGCTGGCCTTGTAGAGATAATGGGACTGTGAAAGTGTTATTCCACGCTCGCCCTTCACATTAGCTTTTCTGTGAATTGTCCATGACTTTGGACTTGAGCAGAATTTTCGGTTGCTTCTCCATCGTAGCCCAAATGCGCCGCGGTGTCTTGGGCAAATAGAAAGATTAAAATACCTCTCTTCTTCCTCAAAGATACCTATAACATCAGGAATTATTAACATTATCTTTCAATCAGTAAAATAAAATTACGCTGTACTTATTCGTGTTAGGTGAAATTCTAATGTAACTCGATTGGAATTTAATTTACCTGCACGCGCCAGCAGAAGTCTTGCCTCCGAACTCAATGTAGCATCTGAAACGCCGTTTGTTAAAGGGAACCACCACTGTGATTACAAGTTGACGTTAAATTGTTGGAAATAAAGTCTAAATTTCGATTTTTTAAAATAACAAATAGGAAAGAAATTTCAGTGTAAAAAAAAAATGGATATGAATATCGCCTATTTTTGCTTTTAAAATTCCCGCGCGCCGCCATTTTGAATTTTTATGACGTCAAATGGTTGCCGGTATTGTTTAGAATCGACTTTCTTTTGTTTGGAACAATTGGGCAACCATATGATGTCACAAATATTCAAAATGGCGGCGAGCGGGAAATTTAAAAGCGAAAATAAGCGATATTCATATCCAATTTTTGTGTGCACTAAAATTATATTTCCACTTGTTATTAACATAATTGAAATTTAAACATTATTTCCAACAATTTTACGTCAATTGTTATAATAGTGGAGGTTCCCTTTAATAAATTGCTAAATCGTGTGTAAATTGACAGTAATTTCTAGGTCACTATTTGTGCACTTGACGTCCTTGCTAAAATGTTGTTTTGTTCAGTTCTCAAAATGTTTATCAAATGGATAATGCACGACGATAAGGATGATATATTTATTTCTTCTCCCTTAGGCTGTCGCGGCCATTATCCCCTTGTTTTTCACTCGACTCTAAAACTTTTCTTATTACAGATGTACCTTCACCTCCCACCATTAGCAACAAGGAAACAGAAATACTGGGCTGCAATGTCAACTTAACATGGAGTACCCCCGTGGATAACGGATGTCCGCTAACCATGTACTCGTTTTACTACAGACAGATTCAACCACGAGTAATGGAAGCACCATGGGACAGTATTAACATCGCAGACATTTTAGATACTCGCTATTTTCTATTAGTATTAAGATGCGATACCCAGTACATAATAGAAATGTCTGCCTGGAATGAGCTGGGACAGGGCGACAAGTCAGAAACATGGGTAATAAAAACAAGCTCAGGTAGGTTTCTATGGACCGAAAGTTCTGAAATGAGGCCGGGGTAGGGTAAGAAAGTAGCAACTTCTTGGGAATGTCTGGTAAAAATTTTCATCCCGAGTTTAGATGATTCACCAAATAATACGAATTCCATGATTGAACAACTTCCCAGTTGGCGTGATAGTTCAGTTGGAAAGAGCATTGCTCCGGTTATGCAAAGTCGCGGGTTTGCTACAAGGATCTCTCACACTTTTTATTCGTATTTTGAATCCCATTTGTGATCATTTCAAAATTCATTTCCATGTGTTTTTAAAATTTGTCGCGTGCATGGAAAATCTGAGTTCGACGTCTCTTCGTAGACAAGCAAATTACCGTCGGTAATAATTAGCAGTTTTAAACGAAGGCTTCGTGTTGTGAGGAGGGGAACATGGAAGAAGAATACTCAGTTCAGAATGCACACTCAGTAAAATGATTTCGTTATTATATTTTTCACGCTTCAATTATAAAGCTAGCGACACACCAGGCGATTTTGTACGCTCATCGCGTCGAATTGATCGCCGGCGAAAATTGCAAGGGTATTTCGCCAATGGCTATTGAGGACACACTTGGTAACATGAACAATCCCGGAGGTCCACCACTTTGGGAATTCAGGTGATGAAAACACGAATTCTGTTGATTATTAAGTTGACGGTTCGCGATTTTAATCGCCGGAGTGGGCACACTTGACGATTGCTTGCGATTCAGCCTGCCATCTTTTTTCGCCGATATCTGACATGCCAAATATAGGTGATTACGATCGCTCGTTGCGGTTTTCAAGATCGCTGGCAAAAATCACCGTCGCTGTAGCCTGTACACCTGTCGTTTTTAGCCAATCACGGCGATGAACGTATAAAAATCATAAGCATTGCAGTCATTTTTGTTTTCACTTGATACGAAATGAACTATTTCAGCATATACGATAAGTTGGTATGCAAAAAGTGAAGCAACGAAACATTCAAATACAGGATACTATTAATAGTAAGAGGATCAACTTCACATGTAATACCTCCAGATTAGATTTACTGGGGTGCAGTTAAAAACGCTTGGTGCCCCACAAGTCAATGAAATCCTCCTCGTGATAACATATTTCTTTGTGCCTCACTGTTAGGTAAAATGATTGACGAGGACTCAAGCGTCCGGAGGAGTAACCTTTCTGTGTCGCAGTCTGCTGGTTTAGCTGCGGGAATTGTTGCCCTTGTCATTATCATATTTCTGGTAGTATTTTGGTTACGGCGTAGAGCACTGGAAAAAAGACAACTGGTTCATATGTTAAGACACAGGAGGTAACTTGCCAAAATATTTAGTTTAATTGTATTTCAGTTTGAGATATGTTGTAGAGAACACGTGCAGATATTTAATAAATTCTCTGCGTAAAGGTAAATTGAAGATAGCATATAATGGCCTGCAATTTAACTGAGTCTCGCATCAGGACTGTCAACACAGTATGTGTATGTGTTCCTTTGGACAGGAGTTGAACAATGCAGACGAAAATCCCGGCCTGACCAATCCATGAAAATCGATGATTGGGGATCAATCGATAATTGTTAGTTAATTGTTATCGATTGGCATCAGCCAATCGATAACAATTAACTGCAGGCTTTTTAACTTAGACCTGAGTTGTATAAGATAGAATGATCTATTTTTAATTGTTTTTGTTTGTTGGTTGGTTGGTTGGTTGGTTGGTTGGTTGAAATGTACACCGCACAAGCAAAATAAAAGTCCTTTGCTGCTTGGTTTTTATTGGCGATGTTTAGTCTCAAAGTAGCAAATAAGAGAGCAATTAATAATAGATCAAGACAACCCTATTCAGGCCGAAGTAGGCTAAAAGTGAACCTATGTTTAATTAGTTATTCTGCTCGTCGCTGAACAGAGGTGAACTGAGTAATTGTCGATTGTGATCGTCATTTTTATCAGGATAAAGTGAGCAACGAAATGTGAATAAAGTAAAACTTTTCCAAATTAGCCACCCAATTTTTTTAATGATCAGTGTAACCTAGATTATAAAATAACTAAATCTTAATCTACAAATTTAATACACGCGGAGACGATATTATATCTCCGCTCCTTTGAATTATTCTCTATTTTTTGCTGATGGCTTCATCTCAGCGCACCTAAAAAGAGATGGCTGAAGGTGTGTAGGGGGTGGAGGGAGGTGGGCGGTTTGGCAACCAAAGCAAACATCTAATTAAGCTCCTAGTGGTTTCCATGCTCCTGCTGTCATAAGGTGCATGAGTTTTTAGCTTCACGTTCACTTTCTTCCTTAGGTCCAAGTCCACCATAATTCCTCTTCTACGATGGGAAGTTCTACCGGAGCAGGTTGAATTCAAGGAGGAGATTGGCCGTGGTGCATTTGGTAAAGTGTTAAGAGGCGTATTTAGAGAGTCACCCGGAATCGAGGTGTTTTACAAATGCAGAACCCAGAGTGTCGACTTTAAAGAAGGCCGGGCAGTAGCTGTTAAAGTCTTAGAAGGTACGGTTAGAGTTCAATTCTAACTAATTGAACAGTTTAATAATTTTGTACCACTTCTCCTGTCTTAAGTGTCAAGCACTAAACTTAACTTCTGATCAATGCCTCTTTGCTATGATCTTCACCATGTCTCTCGAAAGTTGGTAAGATATCAAAAAGTAGTTAATAGGAAATCGATATTTCGCCGAAGGAGACTCCAATGTTAAGAGCTCTTCGACTTGGAGTTTCCAGTATCCACTATATACTTCAAGCTATTCACTTGCGCTTGACGGTTGGTATACTAATTAAGCAACCACCTGTACGGTGACGATTGGATAATGGGTGGTTGGATCGGTGAGGTTCACTAAGTCATTTACAGTTTGAAGGTTATTTTTAGATGTTGGAGCATTGTTTCTCGTACCTTTTACTTTCTTTTCACGTTAATTCACATGTATGGAGGAGAAATAGAAATTTAAGATGTATTTTCTTTGTGACAATATTACCATCTTCTTCATTCTCTCTGAGCTATTCTCGTACGTTCGAGTATGGTAACTTGAAGGTTCCTGGAAGGACGTACTAACGGAGGAGCTGAACCTGATTAATCGTTTTTTTTTTTTTTTACTTTTAAAGCCAATAAAAAATGCCAGCAATTCAAACTTAATTTTGGTCTTATATTAGACAATACAGATAAAGAAGCCAGAGAACAGCTTGTGGAGGAAATGGAGATCATGAAGTCCATTGGCTATCACAAGAATGTTGTAAGCATGCTGGGCTGTTGGGTTAACTCAGATCCCATCTTTCTGCTGCTAGAATATGTTCCGTACGGAGATCTACAGCACTGGCTAAGAAACAAGAGAAAAAAAGGTAGGATAATGACTAGAAAATATTCAATAAAAGCCATAAAAACTATCTAGACGGTTATGTGCCGTTAAATTAACTACTTGATGTAGGGTTTCTTGGTTTTTGTATATTATTATCTTTCAGATCAATTTAGAAATCTTTACAGGCTGGACCGTGCATAGGAATAAATGCAATTTATAAAGGAGAAAGCCCACGAGAAGAAATATCGATCTTAAATTGGGCTTTAATTATCTTACCAGAAACGGGAGAACGCTTTTTTAAAAAAGGGGTTTCACGGAACAAATTTGATGGGTGCAATCAAATAAAACGCGCATCGATGATATATATTATTTTGGTATCAATTACGACCACCGCAGCCATTATTTTTAAAACGTATTGGTAAAAACAGTCAAGTTCTGTAGAAATCTTGCGCAATTTCACTAGGAACCGACAGTTGTTGTTCTGGAAGGATATTTTCAAAAATTCAGGGAAAGAGTCGTACAGTAGCAGATAATAGTAGGGGCTTATTCTATTCTCACATTTATTTTATAGTTATGTTAATGTACATTACGGTTATTCTATCATGACCACTGCTTACTGGTATCGACCATGCATTCAGTAACAAAGTATATGAAAATTATCTAAATATTCTCATATATATCTTATGCTCAGCCTGGGCTTTTTTTGAGTTCCTGAGCCTGGGGGGGGGGGGGGGGGGGGGGGGGGGGGGGGGGGGGGGGGGGCAAGAACATTAAGGCTATGACAATGAAACCTAGAGGATACATAGTTCGTCCAAAACTGTCTCCTTTGTGGTCCGCACAATGGAACGATGACGTCATATGACGTAGTTATTAGGTAATTAGTTATATGGCCGCCATCTTGGATCCACCATCTTGGATTTCTGAAATTTTTTTAAACCTCTTAAAAACCGTCCAAATTGACTCAAAACTAATCATAAAAATATAAAAGTTATACCAATAAACATTGTTTTTCTTCATTGAAAGGTACAAATATGCAAATTTAAAAAAAAATGGCTGTCAAAATGTTGTTGCCATGGAAACATCAAGTCACGTGATCAATTAATTGTCATATGAAATTGTTGCCAGATAAATTTTAGGAAAAGTCACAAAGTTTTATGGCGTTTGAATACATATTAAAAAAGTTATGAATGTTGAAAGTTAGCGCGGGCACTTTGTGCCCCCCCCCCCCCCCCCCCCCTCCTCCCCCCGGCTGAATAGGGTTAACCGTGAATACGCGCAATCGTAATGAACGGGTTATCGGTAACGGTGGCTAATTCACTCACTCACTCTCTCACTTCTTCTATCAGCTTGAAACTTTTCTTGGTAATTCTGCTGACCAGTGCACAAGGCTTTCGTGGCAAATGCAAAGGAATATATATAAAAGGGGACATTTTGAAACGCTGCTCCGATGTTTTGCATTTGGAGTTCTTCCAATCGATGAAACATTAAAAATAATCTGCTAAATTCATATGGATTTTTTCAACAGAGACACGCCGTTTAACGCTTATCCTCGTTAAAATCAAGAAAATTTAACTAAGATAAGCAGCTTCTCCTCTTTAGCTCACATCGCTAAAGCGTCTGGCCATTTGTTTTTAGTGAAAAGTTGCCCCGGTTCGAATCCTGGCGGGTTTTTTTTTCTTTTCTTTTTTTCAGAACTGGAAATTGCAAAAGTTATGTATAACCGAACGGTTAACACCACCTGATAAATTTGTAGCCGAATTCACCAAACATTTCTAAAAAAAAATAGTTTACAAAATTTATAAACCATGCACTCGAACCACTCGGTGTTGAATGACCCACTACCAAGACCAATCAGCCTAAAAAATACGCCGCCTGTACCCGACTAGCTTCCAAGTGAACGTTATTGAAAAGTTCCTATATTCTCCTTATACATGCACGTGTTTATTTAAAGCGAACACTTTGGAATATTATTGTAAGGGTCTACCCCTGGCTTATGTTGTGCTTCTTTCTATTTTTCTTCTGAAGGGATGCTATAAAAGGTTTTACGATGATGAACGCGGTAAGTGCTTTGCATTGGATGCTGCGAAAGTACAGCTTTGCCGTAAAGATGACTCCAAATTGCCAAAAAACAAAAAAGAAAGCACGAAACCAACAGACAAAGGCATCGGTGTGGACAGGGATGTAGAAGACAGAGGTGAATGCTTGACTTCGACAGCAATTGAAGTGCAACTTTGCAGTGGCCAAAACCTTAAGAGTGACTTTCCCTAAATACCAACTATAGCCGTGCAAGATAGAAAAATCGAAATCGGCCAAACTTTGCCACAATAAAGACCTTAGAAAACTATTTTAGAAAATATAGGTTTCAGCTGCTTTGGATTTATATATTCCAAGCAGGACAATATTTTAATATTTACCCTTGCCAGAGGCCTCAGACAGGCGAAAAATGCCCTTTTTAGTTGGCCTCGTGTGCAAAATGTAAAAGAGGCTGGATCACTATTTCACTACTTTAGAATCCAGCGATCCTTTCTTTACCTTTTGCCGTTATTAGAATGTAATAATATTTCAACTACAATTTTTGGGAATTTTTTAAGTTACCGTTAGAAACGGTGTTTTCAAAAGTGTCAAAATTGGCTAACTTTAGAAACAAAAATCACTGCCTGGTACATGGATTTCGAACTCAAGTTAACATTCCAATAAAACAGTAACTCTAGTTCTATTGAAATGTGAAATAAAATTTTGGGGCAATTAAAACTGCGAAGTTTGACAGCCGAAAACATTCACGCTACTTGATCGAAATTGGAGAATGTTGACCATCAACAACAGTCGCGTCGCCCGCCGATAAAATTGAATTGCCCTAGTGTTTCTTACATTTTCCCCAAGGAGACCTTTCTCTTACCACTTTATGGCCATATTTAGGTTTTGCTGGTAAAAAGCATCCTCTGTAGTTTCAAAAAAGTTCTATTCTTTTGGTCGTTTCTCATGCAAATTAAGACAAATCGCTTTATACTTTGTTTACAACCAAGAATTATCGCCGATAAACCCTTGTGAATCTCTTCATCTACACTGCTTTCTTAGGGCATCTTCTTATATGATAACATAAGACATAAAATAAAACAAAAAGAAAGTAAAGCGGACTTACCTTTGATTTCTTTGGGTCAAGAAATACAAGAACGTCGAGAAAACAAAGTTCCGTTCATCGCCGTGCCGAGCGTGACAGAATTGCGAGACGCCGTGACAAGTTTTACTTAGTCCCAGGTCACCAGCTCTGTCATGTCAACATTTCGTACATCGAAGGTGGAAACGAGTGGTCTCCTGAGCTACTGCCTAAACATTTATTCTTTTTTGTCCCCTTTCAAGAATTTCCCCCCTCTCGAAAAAGGAAAAGAAAGAAATTTCGCGATTTTAATCTGGTGTGTTTTAGAAACAGAAATTGTTCAATTTATAAAGTAAGGTTGGAAATAGCGAATTATTATTTTGATTACACTTTTCACTCCAAAGTTGATGTTCAACAAAGTAAAACAATACCACCGAAGTATTAGCTAGATTATTTTTCTGGAGTTCCCCATCAACGTTTTTTGATATTGAGAACTCTAGCTGCAGACGAAATTCCGAAACAAAGATGTTCCTGAATCTTGTAGGGGTACAATACCAGAAACGAATTGTAAGACAAGTGCAGCAGCACAAAATTTACAGTTGTAAAAATGACTCACAGTTATTGCAATGTTACGTGCTTTAAACAAAATTACGTTGCCATGAATTTTACTATTAAATGTTAGGCAGTAGCTCAGAAGACCACTCGTTTCCACCTTTGATGTACGAAATGTTGACGCGACAGAGCTGGTGACCTGGGACTTAGTAAAACTTGTCACGGCGTCTCGCAATTCTGTCACGCTCGGCACGGCGATGAACGGAACTTTGTTTTCTCGACGTTCTTGTATTTCTTGACCCAAAGAAATCAAAGGTAAGTCCGCTTTACTTTCTTTTTGTTTTATTTTATGTCTTATGTTATCATATCAGAAGATGCCCTAAGAAAGTAGTGAAGATGAAGAGATTCACAAGGGTTTATCGGCGATAATTCTTGGTTGTAAACAAAGTATAACGCGATTTGTCTTAATTTGCATGAGAAACGACCAAAAGAATAGAACTTTTTCGAAACTACAGAGGATGCTTTTTACCAGCAAAACCTAAATATGGTCATAAAGTGGTAAGAGAAAGGTCTCCTTGAAGAAAATGTAAAAAACACTAGGGCAATTCAATTTTATCGGCGGACGACGCGACTGTTGTTGATGGTCAACATTCTCCAATTTCGATCAAGTAGCGTGAATGTTTTCGGCTGTCAAACTTCGCAGTTTTAATTGCCCCAAAATTTTATTTCATATTTCAATAGAACTAGAGTTACTGTTTTATTGGAATGTTAACTTGAGTTCGAAATCCATGTACCAGGCAGTGATTTTTGTTTCTAAAGTTAGCCAATTTTGACACTTTTAAAAACACCGTTTCTAACGGTAACTTAAAAAAATTCCGAAAAATTGTAGTTGAAATATTATTACATTCTAATAACGGCAAAAGCTATAGAAAGGATCGCTGGATTCTAAAGTAGTGAAATAGTGATTCAGCCTCTTTTACATTTTGCCCACGAGGCCAACTAAAAAGGGCATTTTTCGCTTGTCTGAGGCCTCTGACAAGGGTAAATATTAAAATATTGTCCTGCTTGGAATATATAAATCCAAAACAGCTGAAACTTATATTTTCTAAAACAGTTTTCTAAGGTCTTTATTGTGGCAAAGTTTGGGCGATTTCGATTTTTCTATCTTGCACAGCTATAGTTGGTATTTAGGGAAAGTCACTCTTAAGGTACCGTCAGTTGAGAAGACCAAGGTAAGCAAGGAATCAATCAACAGCGTGGAAACACACGTCAGTCGCGCTACAGCCAAAAATATCAAGGATTTGGCTTGCTCTTCGGAGATTAAATATGAAACTTTCGCTTTCGAAAACGAAGAAGAAGAAGAAAACGAATTCAGCATGGAGAGGCGAGTGTTGAGTCACCACGACAAACCCATCGGACAAAACAGTGTTGTCCCTGAAAGTGGCTGCGATGAAGACGAGTCAAATGATGAAGAATTGTTGTCGAAAGATATTCTTTGTTTCGCTTGGCAGATAGCGCGAGGAATGGTAAGAAGTCATCTTCAGCTAGTATTTTTAAATCAAATGTTAGAATGAATCGTTTTGGATACAAATTTCTGTTGACAGCCCAGCGACATGATGTTTTTATGCAGTACATTCTTGTGAAATAGGAGGTGCATGTTTCAGCTTTATTGTATCAACAAATTAGATCATAGCTTTATGTAGATCAATCTTCAGCCCACAAGTTGCTTACTCTCCGTGTCCTTTTGTCGTTACAGCATAAACCAGCGAGTAGGTGAAATAGAGTTGTCATGATTTCATTGACAACGGGTGCACAACCCCAGCATTTTGAGATTTGTTAACCTGGGGCCGTATTCACGAAATCCTACCTAAGATATGTCTTAAGATATAACTTAAGAGAAAATTTAGGAGCTTCCGAAGATATGTTCTAAGTGCTATTCACGAACGATATCTTATGACCATCCTAAGGTAAGCGTAACTTAGCAGTCTCCTGAGTTTAATGGTCGCGGGCAGTTATCGATTAGTAAAAGTAAACCAATCAGAGACAGTTTATATGGCGCGATCTTATGAATAATAAGTTATGAAAATTACATGAATGAATATTTTGTATTGTGTAAATTGTTGTTGTAATCACAATGACGATACAATAATCTTTATTTCATCTCGAATTTAAGATAGCAAAACCGTGATAATATCTTCGTTCATGGTCAGTAGCGAAAGCAACAAACAAATCCATCATCATTTTAACAGGGTCTACTTCGATATTTCTTGTACAAGGGCTTATTTTCACGAAAAACGGGAATATAACTCTGCAAAGAGAAAGAAATGTGGAACCCGTTAATGACACGAAGGCCTATATAAAACTAACCGTGTTGTTTGACATCACTAGAAAATATTTAATTTTTCTTAGCAATATAATGCTTTAAAATGTTTATCTAATCGGTAACTATTGTGATACACAATAATCACGCTGAAAATCGACGTAAAACTCATTAACAATCGAATTTAGCCTCCGTCAAGACATGTTTTAATAAGTTAGGAGGTCAATTTTGACCTCCTAAGTTTAGGAGAAAAATTAAGACATATCTTAAGTTAGGAGGTCTTCGTGAATACCAGTTAAGACATGTCTTAAAAATTTAGGAGGTCCTAAGTTTAGAAGAAAAAATAAGACATGTCTTAAAATAGGAGGTCTTCGTGAATACCAGTTATCTCCTTAGTTATATCTTAGGAGGCTCTTTGGACTTAAGATGCTTTCGTGAATACGGCCCCTGGACAACATTCATCATGGAAAGAAGCACTAATGTATTCTAACAATTTTGGAAAGAAGCACTAATGTATTCCAACAATTTTACTTAACTGACCCACTCTACCATTTCCTTGCCCGACACTTTACTTAATTTGGCAGAGCTGTCACCTTTTAATGTTAGGAAACTAATAGGCATAAAATGTCACTTTCTTTGGCTATGTACTGCGACAAGAATCATAGCACGTGATAACGCCCCGAACAGGTAAAGAAAGAGTTTTTTGTCAAGGGAAATAACCTTCGCGGTTAATCTGCATGAGGACGCATAACGATCGTTTGTTGTTCCTTTGATAAAATTGCCAAAGAACGTAAATGTATACAAAATGAGGGTACAAAAGTTTTTCTTCGTTTCCAAATTCTCAAACGTGAAATCATTGGCATGATCCTAAGGGGGTTGAACTCTCTAAATGAGACTACAAAATTCCCAGCCAAGACTAGCAGTGTTTCCTTCTCTCTTGGCTGTTTAAAAACTTGAATGGCATGTTAAGCACTGATTGTATGGCAGATTATCCAGTTTATTGGTTTTCTTTTCGCAATCGCAGAGCTTTTTGTCAAGCAACGGATTTGTTCATCGTGATTTAGCGGCGCGTAACATACTTCTTGGTGAGGACAGGGCGGTGAAAATTTCGGATTTTGGTCTGATGCGACACACTCAGCAAGAAGTTTATGAAATCAAGAAAGGGAAGAAAATACCATACAAATGGATGGCCCCCGAGGCGATATACAACAGCCAATACACCACGAAAAGCGATGTGTGAGTGTTATGGCGTATACGTTTATATACATTAGGGAAATTGAAATACACTTAACTTAAAATCAAAACAGTAAATGGTCTTTACCTAGGAGTCTCAATAGTATGTCTGATGCGATCAAGCGATGTAGTTAGAATTTGCAGGTCTCAGTATGTCATCTGAAACTGGTGTAAGTTTGTTGCCAGGCTAAAAGCCAAGGGGGTTCTGTATCCTCAAGAAACTATTTTGTTATTGGAGCTTAATTGTTCATATTGGTGGATTGTTGCCACAAAACTGTAGCTATATTAAAACAATCTACTTGCACATTATTTTGTATAAACGTACGTGGTACAGGTTTAAACATTGAGGTATTAAAATAACCCTTGCGTGACAACCTTATAGCTACATCTCTGCTGATGGTCCGTATAATACCTTGTATACAGACGCCCCTTCCCCTCAGGAAAAATCGGATTTCTTGAGGGGAGGGGTTGGCTGTATAGAAGCTACCAGATGAGTGTATTCCTTAAAAAATATACTATTAGTAACCAACCTTTGGACAACCTGAGCGCCACTCTGAAATCATGAGAGAATAATGTATTTTGTCATGTTGTAATGTCAGTCTCTGGTTGTTGACTGGCTATATCCAATAATTCTGAATAAATAATATTGCCTAGCACGTACTCGGAGCTGTCCTCAAAAAAACATTTTGTTTTCAGATTTGTCATATTTTTTTGAGACCAAACTTATTTTCTTGACCTAGAAGTGGAGATTGAGGACCAAAGTCCCGATGTAAAGTTCATGAGGCTTCTTACAATGTATAATTTAATTTTATATCGTTTTCATTTTGACGTTTGTGTTTTCACATAATTTTGTATTTTTTTCTTTTTCAGGTGGTCTTTTGGAGTTCTGCTCTGGGAACTTTGCACAATGGGTAAGAAAAACAAGAAAAGTATATATATTTGACTTATCTGGTTAGCAGACTTCTCCCGCATTTACGTATTTTCCTGTATGATGCATGAAACGATTAGCATGAAGGTTTTGTGGCAATTCTATTTTGCGAATATAATTGACAATTTCTTGGGAAATCATTTTGTTGGTACCCGCTGATTTTATTGGCAGTTTGCCCATTCTCAAGGCACTTTTTAGAAAAGTTTGATTGGAATCAGTTTTGATAGATGAATTGGAATCGGTTAACAGATGGATTGGAATCGGTTTATAAATGGATTGGAATCAGTTTATAGATGGATTAAAATCGGTTCATAGATGGATTGGAATCGGTTTGTATAACTGATAGATGAAAATCGGTTGATTGGAATCGGATTATAGATGGTAGAAATTGGTTTATTGTTGGATTTAAATCGGTTTATAGATGGATTGAAATCGGTTAATAGATTGCAATCGGTTCAGCTATTTATTTATTAAAATATAAATTGGAATCGCTTTGTAGATCGATAAAAATCGGTTTATACATGGATTGCAATCGGTTAATAGAGAAACTTGGAATGAGGTCAAGTAAGTTGGAACGTTGTTTTTTTTCAGTGAATGTGTATACAATAAGCATAAAATTGATAAATTCAAGCAAATGTTATATTTCTTGGATGTAAAACATTAAATTATGGCGCTTGGTACGTAAAAAGAAAGTGAGTTGATAAGGCAAATCGACCACCGAGATTCAAAAGCTAACGAGTCAAACGCTTGACGAAGGTTCGCTCTGGCGAAGAGCTTATGGACGTTCGCGATAATTGTTTATGCGTATCCTTACTGCGCTCGCAATTCATGTCGCAACGCCATGCTACGTCATGCACGAGCGCGCGCAAGAGAAGAAATCTAAGCCGATAAAGGTCGCCTTTGCGTTACTTTGCTTAGACTTTACTCGCTTGGATGGTCGGCGACCTCATATTTTTTTATAGATAATTTTCGTTTCCAATAGACCACTTTCATAATGGCGGCCGATTTATTTATTCTTTTATATGTATGTTAATTAGCCTCACTGGCCTCGGTAACATGTGCAAAATTCAAAAGAATTTTTACTCTAAAATGAGGCCAGTGAGGCTAAGTGGTCTATTCGCAAAATCTACTTTTTTACGTAGTCAGATCAGCCTTGCAGTTTGTCGGTTATGTTTGTTCATTTTTTGGCTGATTAGGTCTTTCGTAGATCCTACGTATCGTTTACAGCATTATCGTTTGCGGTTTTGCAGTTTTGAGTTCTATTTGCAAATGCTGTCGTTTAAGGATTAGATTTTCTTTCAGGGACGTTACCAGTTGAATGAATTTGCTTAACAGACCTACTCGTATAAAATATGGCATAGAAAGTTGCATTTTAAACTTCATTTGCAATATATTTTAGACAACAAACAAAAATTTATTAGACATATTAAACTTAAATACAGTTGCCCTGCAAATTAGCAAAAACGCTATTCGAGGCAGGGAAAAGTAATGTAGTTGAAAATATGAAAGTAAGACAATAAAACAATACAGAAGCTGAGCTGTAAAGTTATACAGATTATTTTAAAGCTTTAGATGAAATCATGATATTGGTGGCAGACACGGGAAAAAAAGAAATATGCAAATTAAAACATTTTCATTTGCTTAATATCACAAAGTATTTGGGGAACATCAAGAGTAACAGACATTGGGGCCGTATCCAGTAAGGAAGAACATTTTTTGTTTTAAATTAGATCGAGAGTCGCCTTTCAGACATCTTGTTTCGGAAACGAAGTCGGTGAGCCCCTAATTTTTTTTGCATTTCTGACACGAGTAACTCATTGCCTAGCTGTAATAAAATCAATGTTAGAAGATTTTTGCGTGAACGTCCTTAAGCACTGAAAACGCCGCCATCTTGGATGACGTCACAGAACCCAATCCTTGTGAAGGACATAATGGCTATCTTTAATGCTGAAAACTCAAGGGGCGCTTCAAACCCCATCACCAATAGATTCCCCCCCGCCAACACACACACACATCCCATTCTATCATAGTTTAAGAAGCATAATTATATACTATACATTCATATTTGTGTACCTGCAATATTCTAATTATAGTGTAATATATTGTAAAAAATGTAGGCGGAAATCCGTATCCTGGCATAAACAACAAAGAGCTCTACATGCTTCTTAAAACAGGATATCGCATGGAAAAACCAGACACGTGTTCTGACGAGCTGTAAGTAAGCGTGTTATTATTCAACACGGTTTGCCTATCAATGAAAATTATAAATGTAGGCGTCTTTTATAGTCAGGGATCGTTGTTAATCACAGCAGAGGGAGAGAAGGGACGACATAGTACTCCACAAATCTCACCATAGCTTAACCCGTTATGTTGGGTGGGTTCATTTGAGTTCTGGCCACATTACCGTAGCAATTCATGTTGTAAGGAAATTGATATTAAAGGTCAGGCAATGAAGAAGGGATTTCATTGATTGTAAAAAAATTATCGTATATATCTCATTTCTAAGATTAGAGAATTCATAAGTTGAACTCTATGCCTATTCACACATGAATCCCCCTCCCCCCTAACATGCATGGTCATTGGCGTATACTGTTCCCTTTTTGTTAGATTTCAGCTGGTGTTGGAATGCTGGAAGGAGGACCCCAGTGAGCGACCGACATTTGATCAGGCTACAAAGACATTGGCGAAGATGATAATGGTTGGAACTCCTTATATGGATTTTGATTTGCTGGATGAGTCAAGGGCGTATTACAACGAAAATATTTGTGAAGAGGAAGCTACGGAGAACGTGGCCTAGGACGGTCGAAAATCCAAACCACTCTACAGTTTAATGGAATACTGAAACTTGCCTCCATATATGAGTTTTAAAACCTTTTAGAACTTATAGTTAGAGCATGAGCTATACTGGAAACATGGAGTTGGAGCACTCGACGAAAGTTTTTTCAAGCAAACAGCTAAAAATAATATGTGGACACTTACCGTCAGTTCTGTTATCCAGTCTCTTTCATTTCCACATCTTCTTGATGTGCATATATACCTGTTTCCCACCAATTCTTGAGTGTATGAAATAAATGCCTAACAGCTGCCATTTTGAATCAGTCGTTCACTCAGTCCCAGTTGTACGCTGCACTGTCTACTGAAACGCTGGGTAGGCGAGCGTTTCGTGTGTTGCTAAGATACCATCATTCCATCCAATCACACCATCGGAAATACAGTGACGATTGTATTGTGTTGTGTTTAATGGCATAAAAACACTGTCCAGCCTTCGGTTGGAAAGAAAACTATTTCAAAATTCAATCGGTTACGCTAAGACCTTCCAAATATTGAAGTCCATCGTGCGCTCTCCTATTACGAGATCAATACCATGAGCTGGTAGCGATCGCCTACCCAGCTGGTTTCATGGAAACTTTCAGCAGGCAGCGAAGTGTAGAAGTGAGTATATAAGTGGGGATATTCAAAATGGCGACTGTTTAAAAAGTAATTGAAACATTCAAAAATCAGACAGAAACAGGAATATATGAACAAGAACATATGGAAATTAAAGACACAGGACACAGATCAGAACAACTTTTGTCGAGTACTCGAACTTCATGTTTCCTTTAGCTCATGGTTAAGTTAGTAGTAGCAAGACATTTAATTGCGCATTCAAAAAAGAAAAAAAATTAAAGTTTATCGCTAACTTAAGAAGTTTTAATGGTGACGCTATATTTAGTCTCAAGAACAAACAAGCAGTCATAATCAATTGTTAAGGTTTCCTAGCCCATTTTACCCCAAATATCAAGATATAAATTCTCCTCACAACGTCTTTGGTGTTTATCTTCAGCTGAAATTACTATGGGAAATAAGATACCAATATCTTTGGAGGCTTAAAGGGTCAAGGAAACTGATTTTTAGCCTTTATAAAGTTATATATTAAAAAGTCTGCTCATTATTAAATATAGACAGCATTTATAGCTTAGGTGTCGAAGTGATTTTAGTAGGTCGCAAGGACGTACAACAAAGCGTAAAAAATCGTATGATTTTTATCGCTTAACACGGTTTCTTTCGTCTTCAGATGTCGCAATAAATAATTGTAGTTGTTGTAATGGCAATGATCTTATTGAAAAATCAGAAAAATGTTAACTTATATCAAACAATAAAAGGCCGGGTAGGAACTGGAAAAGGGTGAAGGTTCGACTCAGTTATAAGAACTAGTTGTACTCAACAACTGTTTTGTTAATGATAGTTTCCAATGTCATCTTTGGACTTGAGTGCAGATGTAATGTTTTTTTTCTATCTACGCCGGCTCGTTAAAAACATTGAAGCTGAAAATTAAATGGTTAAAATGCTACTTGACTCGCTAATTTCTTTGAAGGTTTCTGTAACCCACCCCTCCAACACAATTGTTTCTCGTCCTGTCCAAGATTAGGATAGCTTTGAGTTTAGAAGTCAACTAATTCAAAATCATGCCCCTACATTGTCTTGAATTCCGTTAAAATTGACTTTAGTACCCAATACATAACAGTAAGAAACGATTTCAAAGGCAATACAACAAAAACTTGGATAATTCTAGACTAGGACTAATGGGCTTTCTAACAACGTTTTCTGGGAACTAGACTGCCTCAAAACAAAGTCTATAACAGACGAGTTTGCGCATGTCATTTTACAGTAAAGGTTTCTGATAGTCAATTCTGATGTAGTCTGAACGCTCCTGACTTAATGCAAGATATGTTTTTGAGTCAGATCGTGGTTTCAGGTTTGAGTTAAGACCATTTTTTTGTGAGTCATTGGAAATTTAACACCCGGGATGGTACTCCCTTATATAAGCTATATAGGTATGTGCGGCCCTAAAGAGTATGGTTTTCAAGCCGTTTTGGTCTGAAATAGGGTATAGATTTTGACCATTTTGGTCTGAAATAGGGTATGTTTTGCGCACTGTGGTCTGGAATTGGGTATGGTTTTTAGAAGAAGCTACTTTTTTCATCCCTTGAGAAATGCGGTTTGATTAACATCTGAAATAGGGTATCGATTTAAGGGTCTGGTCTGAAATAGGGTATCGAATTTTGGGTCAGGTCTGAAATAGGGTAGGGAAAATCGCATATTTTGGTCTGAAATAGGGTAAGGGTGTGAAGAAGCGTGCCGCACACCCCCACCCAAATTTTCGGGGATTACCCCCCCCCCCCTCCCCCCCGGGGGGGGGGGGGGTTAACATAAAATCGAGAATGAATATGAACATTCGCATTATCTATATGAATCGATGGATACAAACAAAATGATAATACACTATCCTAGAGTGGTTATAAGCACAAATATTAATTTTACGCAACTCAAAAATGGAGAACCAGCAGTCAGAATGGATGTTCGCAAACATTCGTGTTTTACGGTGGCGCGGTTAGGAGTCAGGGAAGACTTTTAGATGAGAGTCTGCATGGTGTTTGATGACAACTGGCAAATGGCTAAAATTTTAACTGACGACTAACAAATAAGTTAAAATTTTACTGACAACTGACATTTGTACCAGGGTTGACTGACAACTGACAACAGGCTTGGAGTAACATAATTCTTCAAACCCTTTGAATTTTTTTCGGTTTTATTTTTGAGTTTTTACACCACAGGACAGGAGATTAATACAGACTCGAATTTTCTATGTCGTTAATATGACTATTAAAATTAATCATTTTCAATTTTACCCTAACGTGACATATCTGTCTTTTTCCTTAAATAGAGATTTTCCTATCTCGACTTTGTTTTCAGAGCTCTCTAACCTTAAAACGTCAGACGTCGGGATCCCAATCAAATTAGAGATCCCCAACATCAGGCTGAAGGATAAATAGTGAAATTAAAAGAAATTGACACTTGACGAAACAGGTGAACTTTTGCCAAAAGTTTCATTTAAACCTTCGAAGGTACAGAGTAGTTAATGAAAAAGTTAATGGAATAGTTAATGAAAGTCGAAGTGCGCGGATGTTACTGTAGCTTGATATTAAAGAAACGATTGAGCTGGTTTGAAGCTACTAAAAGTTAACATTTATTTACCACACTGAGGTAAGTCTAACAATTCCGATTCGAGTAACGTAGTGAACTTTTTATTCAGTTTTGTGAGTGCGAGTTTATGTCATAACCTGTTCACCGTAAACAGCCACTTAATCTAAGCAAAATAAAAACCGTCATGACACAATTCTTGGATTAAAAAACAAACAGATTCTTCTCAGATGTACGTTTTATCTTTAAAAACTTGAAACCAACACAAAATAATAGTAAGAGAGATCATTCATGGTTGTTCTTAAAGATATTGAACTTTTCGAGAAGGTGTGTATAGTGGGTACAAATCTTAGTACCCGCTTATCATTTCAGGCAGCACACACAGCTTAGTTATAGCTAGCGAAATCAAATTTGACTTCCATTCTTGTGATCTCCTCTATTTTCCCAAATTACCTGTTTTGTTTTGTTTTAAACTTTAGGCTCTTTTTAATCAATGTCGTTGTATATTTGCTGGCATTTGGCAACATAACATGGAAATTAGGAAACTAAAAAGACGAATTTCGATATTTAGGCGTGACACTGGGCTTTTTCCATTCGACCAAAAATTCCGGTTTGAAATTCCGGGTATTCCGTGTGGCGAATGTCCGGTTGGTTGTTCCAGGCCATCACGTTCCAAGGTTCGCGCTAAAATACAAAATAATTCAAAGCAAAACAAATGGCGGACTCGTTTCCTCTTTTACTTGCTTTGGAGTTACTCGACGACTCTGAAGTTATTATATAAAAACAAACGATATTTTAAGCGAGAACGATTATATTTTTTTTTCAGTGCAGCTAGCTGTTTAATACATGCGAAGGAATTTTTAAAAATCGACTCGGCGACTACTTTGTGCTCGTGACTTATTACATCGTTAATACATAGCTTATAATCATTTTTGTGCTACTTACCAGTCCTAGCTGTGGCCATTTCTGCTGTTGTACTAGCTTTATTACGTGAACAATCATGCTCGAGTAAGAGCTGTAAGCTCGGTTAAAAACAAACACGCCGTGCACTGATATTGAGACGCCATCTTGACTATGTGGACACGTTCGATTCCGGCTCGGAGAAACTGGGCCGAGCAGGAATGGTCGAATGGAACGGTATTTTCCGGTCGTTCCGATTTTCCGGAGTTTTAGGACAACCTCGCGAGGTTGTCCTAAAATTCCGGAATTTTATTCCGGGAAATTTACGTTCCATTCGCTTCCCAACCCGGAATTTCCGTAATTTTCGGTTGAATGGAAAGCGCCCACTGTTCGTTTAATACCGGTGTTTGTCTTTGGTGTTTTTAAAGAAAAGCAGAAACATACATCAACGATTTCTTACTGAAATTCTAAACCACAAACAGAAGTCCACAGGGATTTCTGCCAGCAAACATGCTTATTTTTCCGATCAGTAACTGGGAAAGGAACATCGAATGTGGCGTAATACTTTGAGAGAAACTCTCCGATGACAGACTCTTGGTTGTTTTGGTTAAAGTCACAGAACATCAGCGAGTTTGAGCATCAGAATTGACTGTATTACGGAATAAGAATCCGGGGGGGGGGGGGGGGGTACTCCCTATAATGGGCTATACGGGGATGCTCCGCCCGAAAGGGGTACCTTTTTGAGGCTGGAGGTATATGAAAGGGTCGGGATTTCACGAGTTGAAGTATATGAAAGGGTAGGGATTTCACGAAGAATAGGAAAGGGTAGCGAAAACACGAGTTGAAGTATAAAAAACGTAGGGAAAACTGTGATTTAAGTATTATAAAAAGCGCCTTTCAAAAGATATCGAACAGACGCACGTAAAGGCTATATGAAAGGGGTACCATTTTCAATGAAAGGTATATGAAAGGGGTACCATTTTCAATGAAGGTATATGAAAGGGGTACCTTTTCTGTCAAAAACGGTATATGAAAGGGTAAGGGTTTGGACCTTTGGGCGGAGCATCCCCGTACTAAATTTTGTTGAGTACCCCCCGGGATAAGAATAAACAGAACAGTATCAGAAAATTGTTTGTTTAAGTAGTAGTACACTTGCAGTATAAATCTGTCAAAACATGCTTATAATACAGCTTAATTTAGGAGATGTTTAGTTTTCCAGTGGATCCCAAATTCCGAAAACGTGAGTTTTTTGTGACCATTTTTCCTATTTTTATCCCAGAAATACGTTCAATCGAACGTACCCCGCTTACTATACACATTAACTTTGATAATTCCACGGAATAAAGTAGTCAAAAACAGATTAATGCCGAGTATATTATGCATTTTCTTAGAATTCTCAACTGCGTCGAAGCTGTCTTCTAGAAAACGCCAAACATGCCATGTTTGAAGTCTCCGAATGTGAAGCTAACACTCTTTCCATCATTAGTTATGTGAGAACGCCGTTTATAAAATGTAACACTTCCCAAACCTTGTTTGCCAAAGAATTCAAATCATATTTATGCCATAGTACAACAGTAAAAGGAGCCTGTGCGCTACTTGTTGTGATCGGAAGGATATAGCGAGAATTAAACACAGTACTCACTTGTGATTTCAGTACCTGGAGGATGAAAGACATCAGACTTGTTGTAATACGTATACCCGAATTCAGACAGCAAATGCGAAATTTTGCGTCTCTTTTTCATTTCGAGTTTATTCCGCTCTATTAACGGTCAAAAGTGACGTACAGGGAGTGAATTGTTTTAAAAGCTAGTGTTGGCAAATAAAAATATATAAAACAAATTGGATAATTTCAAGGGAGGTTATATGCAAGACATGAAAATGCGTAATTTTCGCCAGAACATTAAAAGGCTGAAAGTTTCGTTTGCATAATCAACCCAACATAATCAACTTTATTCTTGTGTGTGCAAGTTTACATAATAACCTGTTCCGTTTAAGCAGGCAAATTGAAACAAATAATTTTTACACTGCCGATGATGTTCAAGTTTTAATATCTAGGAAAAAAGTTTAGCAAAAAAGAATAAAAAAAATGAACGGTAACATCTTATTTTGAGACATCTGTAACTTTGTAACACTGCATAAACAAAACAATCAACATTTGTTAATATCGAAATGTCGCAAAATATCTGAGTAAACAGTCTACGTTTTCAATAATTATGATCAGCACGGTCTTTAAACACGCAATGAAAACAAAAGCGCTTCATGTATAAAGTAAAGTTTTGCCACCATTTCAAAGTTTCTTCAGTGTGATTTCAAGCGTGAACTCAAAGTGCTGGTGACTTCATATTAAAGATATGTTTGAGCTGTTTGTTTTTTTACAAAGGTTCCATTTGTTTCAGTTGTCTAATAATTCCAATTAGCTTTTAGCAAACGTTTTTTGCTGCACTTCTTTGCACACTCGGAAATTATTTTCGCCCCATATCTTAGTTCTTCCGCGCGTACGTGCTATGGAAGTTTTAACCTCCATGCTTAAAAGCATGCCAATGGAATTTTTTCTTAAGGTATCAACATAGGTGACTTGTTGACGATCTTCAATATTTTTTGATTTTAGAATCGCTAGAATCGCTCCATATCTTTGTAAATTTCGAAAAAAATATATTAAAAAAGCCAGATTCACCACTAAGCCTAAATCTGGTTCGTTTCCGTGCGCGAGCTAACAGAGCCTCAAAAATTAATATCGGAAATGTTTCATCGCCTTTTGTTCTCTCGAATGTGTTTTCATTTTATTTTTATCCACTCCTGGAGCTTGCTGAACTTAGCGCGGGCGCATCTAGCTACAAAAACAATTATAACTTGAAACGGAGACGAAATTTTAAAAATCTCAAACCGTTTTGAGATCCAATTATCATAGATTATTTCAAATTTCAGCTTTATTGGTTGAAAGGAGCACCTAAAGGAACCAGATTTAGATTAAGTGGTGAATCTGGCTTCTTTCTTTCATATTTCTTAGAGGTTTCCTTTTTGGAAAATCATAAAGATATAGAGCTATTCTATATATATTAAGCTTTCAGAAAATGTGTAGTTTGTTGGGTTTTCTCGTAACGCAAGCGCGTAAAATTACGCGAAAACTAAAGATTGTAAAACCACCTTTACTGATACTGATACCTTGAATGCAAATGAGCCCAATTGCAGCGAGAAGATCACGTTATTGCACGCAACGTTTGCCAAACATATCCTTGATTTGTTCAAATATTCAAACTGTCAGGCGCTTCAAACTTGGTTACTTTGCTAATTTTGTCATCGTCTTTACATTTCGAGTGATCTTCAAATTATAACCCATAATATGAAGACTTTTTGTGCAAAGTTGTTCACGTGACCCCAGCTGCAGAGGGCTTAACATAAATATTTGTCAATGTCAAGGTGCGATTTTTAACTTTTATTTTGCAAGATTTTTTATCAGTTCGTTTCGTCTGTATGCCGAAAGTGATCAAGCACGAAACAAGGGAACTATGAACACTGCTTGGCTAATATTGGCGGTACGTCTGACTAACTGCTTGGAAATTGTATTATATTATATTCCTCGCCACAACCTACAGACACCTTACTATTTGATATTCCTCACTTACCACTTAGAAACTACTTACAAGGTGCCGAGAGCGTATAAACTATACGACGCTTACTATTTTGATGCGTTACATAATCAACAGTGTAGTTTATTTTTTTCAGAATCATATTTTGTAATCTATTACTGAAACGATTCTTTGGAAACATTCCTCGAAATGTTTGGTAAATGTGTGCAGCGAGACTCAAATTTCAGTCCTAAGTGAATTTGGCTTTTTGTCTTCCATAACGCACCAGCTATAACATTGGCCATAGTCTCGTCCGTGATGTCATATCCGTTTTTATGCAAATTAACTTTTGTTTTTGCTTGTTTTTGCTTGCTTGTTTGTCACGCGCAAAAATGAAGACTTCGTTTTTATTAATTCTTGTCCAAAAAAAAAACAATTGTTTCGTGAGTTCAAATTTTCATGAAAATCTTTGGAAAATTTATATGAAACTTGAGAAGATTTTCCTGCCAACAACGTTTGATTCCACAGGTGTCTTGAAACAACTGTAACAACACAATAAACAAATATTTTGATTTGAAAAATGTCTTTCCAGCAGCAGATTAAACATGGACCATCGATCATTTAAATGATAAACAGTATCAAAGCTTAGCGACAACTAACTGCCATCAATGGTCATGTACATGTTGAACAGTTTGCACTGTCATCATACAACATGTTATGTTTCATTTTATTGTTTAAAACAATTGTTCTTCCAGATACTTACCTTTTTATAGGCCTATTTTGACGTATTAAGTTACTTGGCTCGGAGGCGCAGATAAATAAAACAATAGAATGCTTTATTTCCCTAAGCCTCGGAGTCAAGTTAGAAGTTTGGTATATTGAAATTGGCCAATTGGGACCTGTGATTCCAAGGATAAGCAAAGATAGGCTCCATTACTTCATCACACTTCAGTTGCGACATCCTCAGTTGCAAGATGTAGCTCCAAACACTGATTCTTTGCTGCGTGGTTTCTGCAAGATGAAATGAACTGAAGCGAGAAATGATTCAAGACCTTGTAACACAACACTTCTTTGAACGCAGAAAAAGCAACTTTGGCTTCATGCCTGGCTGTTCCCCATGCCGGGGTTGCAAGACATTTCATTAACTTGTGCACACAAACCTCTCATCTCTTCACATGTTTAACTGTAATACACAAAATTCTAGCCAGCAACGATGAAATTTAAACTGAGTCAGTTTACAAACTCCTATAAATATTTAGTTACATCTAAATGTATACCAGCAGCCAGCAGGAGCAGAGACAACCTGCTAATAAATATTCATAACTCCTAATAAAGCTATCGCGTGCCTCTTCGCTATGATTTCATTTCTCGTTCAGTCGATCACGTGGTCTTTGGTGATTTAAAATTTTCAAGTCAGGGTTATTCTACGTTTCTACTGGTCTTTAACATTTTAAATGTTGACAATAGTGACTCGTTGTAGTAAGCTTAACGCGCACGGTTTTGTTTGTTAATACATCAAAATTTTTACTCCATATTTGCTTTGTTTATTGCAGACTTGTGCAAGGTTAATTACTATGGTTACTGTTTCTGGTAAGTCGATATTACTTGGATCAATATCAACAGCTGAGCACAGAGCTCGATATAATCGATATATTCCCCAACAAAAAAATAGATAAATAAATGATAAATAAATAAATAACCAGTTAGAGGCCTGGGGAATAACCAGTTAGAGGCCTGGGGCCGAATTCACGAAACCCTCCTAAGTTAAGACATATCCTAAGTATTGTTTCTTAACAATAGTCTATTGTCATTCCAACAATAGGCTATTGTTAAGAAACAATACTTAGGATATGTCTTAACTTAGAAGGGCTTCGTAAATCCGGCCCCTGATAGCGTAGACCTGTGAATTCAGGAACGAAAGGAGTTCAGTCTGCTGGTTATTCTGGCGGCTCCGCGATTTTTTTCTTTTTCCATTTTAAAACAAGTGTTCCCAAATGAACTGAAGCTGCTACGATTAATTCAAATGAATTATCAGTTTTCAGGACTGCTGCTTTTTGGTTTAATTATTTATAAAGAATGCCTTCTCCAAAAATAGAAGCAAACGTTTAGTTAGCTTAGCTAACAGGGTTATACAATTGTTGTCCCAGGTTTATAAGCACATTTTACAGGTGGACGTTTTATATGATGTTTTGAAGGCTTCAATTTTTGGAAGCAAAACGTTTGTCATGACGGCCTTAAAAGACGAAGCGGCATGTACGTCTCGGAACGCCTCACAGAATTGGCTGAGAAAACAATAGAACGTACAAGCAACAGAACAAAGGACCCTAGTATTGAAAACAATACATCTGCGTGATCGCCCAGGTCCAATGAAATTAGAGATTCTGAAGAGGTGCATGGTATCTATAAAAGACAACCATGTAATAATAATTTTGTCAAAAGTAAAAAAGAAAAAACGTGTGAAAATGCAATATATACAAAAATTTACTTTTCTTGTTGAGTCATTGTAAGTTTAGTAACATTATCAGGAGAACAGTTTTATACTGATTTGTGATTTCCTGTATCAAAAAGGCTTATTATTTTTATCATAATTGTGATCTTGGAGACCACCTTTAAGGTTGCCCTGGGTTGGGCGAGTGGTAATAATACCATCCCCTACATGGGTAACCCTAGCACACAGATATGGTTAGCAGCGTGCAAGAGCAATATTAATTAGGGTAGTCCCCTAGCAATGGGGTTATCCTATCTTCTTGTGATGAATTGTTAAAAAGCCCTTTTAACAAGTCATAAATACAAATACGAATGAACACTTTCTTCATCTAAAAATAATAAATATATTTGTTACAACTTTAATCTTCTTGCAGAGAGCGTTTTGAGATTAGCTGGCGGAAAATGGAACGGAGAGGGAAGAGTGGAGATATTTCACAATGGCTCCTGGGGAACTGTTTGTGACCATAACTGGGATATAAAGGACGCGCAAGTCGTATGTCGCCAACTTGGCTATCCTAAAGCACTCAATGCTCTAAGAAATGCTTGGTTTGGTAAGGGAAATGGCTACATATGGCTGGACTATGTACAATGCCTCGGGGAGGAAAATGCCATCGAGAATTGTCAGCATGCAGGATGGAATAACCACAACTGTAAGCATGGAAAAGATGCATCTGTCATTTGTTCAAGTAAGTTGGTAAAAACGCGAATAGTATCTCAGAAATGCTTCCTCTCCCTTCTCCTCTCTCAATGGTGTCCTGCGAGGTTTGCAATTTGCTTGGCTTCTGTTCGTAGCCAAAACTTTATTGATAAGGGAAGCGCGGGGGGAAGGATTGTTGAAGTAAGAGATATCACAGTCAAATTTTAAAATCACTCAGAAGAGTTTCAACAGTTTTTCCCACGATTGTGGGTTTGGTTATATTCTTTTATTTCCCGCAATAAGCTGAACTTGACATCAAGGGTATTGATGGAAATGGTGCGCACTGAAGGTAGCTTTCTTTTGAGATTTTTAACATGAAAATGTTGTTTTCACTTTTCTTATTTTTTTCACAGGACAGATTATTAAGCTAGGTTTCACTACTGCTTGCAACATGTCAAGTAAAAAGCGTTAAACCGCTATTCCAGTTGTTTATTGATTAACTATTTGTACATTGTTTTTAGAGTTCGAAGTCCTTGGACACTGGCTGCTGGATGGTCGTGACCAGAACATTAGGTTTGTTAAGCAATAAAATCAGCATGCGCTGGATTGTTATATAGGAGTGGCATGATTTTAAAAAAGAACGACTACAGCTTATCTTAAATTTATACACTTCCAATGAAGTTTTATTCTGCATCTTTCATCTTTATTATTTCGTGGCGTACCTGGAAACTAGCTCTTAACCCTTATTATGCTAAATCCGGATTTTTCCGCGATTTGGAGGAATGGCAATTCAACCACTTGTGACGTCACTAATTCACACGTCAGCAGATTCTTTTGATATGCAACTCATACAGGTTGGAGAGATCGTTCCACAGGACTGTCCATTTTGAATATCGACTGCATTCTGACAGAGCTAATGGAAAAAAATGTGATCAGTTTTTGGTGCAAAATAGGTGGTAAAACAGTCCACATTTTGGCTTATGCGCATGCGCCAAAGTGAAATATTGCATATTTTTACATGAAAACCTCATAAAAATCTTACTACAGTGTGAGAAAGTGCATTTGTAGCAAAGTTTAGAGAAATTCAGCACCGTAGCGCCAAAATAATCAATTTAACGGTAAAAAAACGTGCTTTTTTTAAGTAATTTCGGCATATTAAGGGTTAAGCTAAGCGTACTGACCACGCTAAATAAAGGATTGATTGATTGATTGATTGATTGATTGATTGATTGATTGATTGATTGATTGATTGATTGATTGACTGATTGAATTCTGTCAAGCTCCTTGCTGACATACAATTTGACTGTGAATTCAAATAAGCATTTCTCCCATTTGAAAAACGATTTTGCAAACCGGCATTTATATAATTATTTTATTGAATGAAGTTGGTATATACCAGCCTCGTTGCATTTTTGTTACCCTGTTTCAGTTTCAGCGGATCTCCATCTTTTATCGAAGGACGATGCCCAGACAGCAAGGCTGCTGTTTTCAACCAATCAAATTCTTTCGCCACTGCCCCGATAATTAATCTTAACGAGAGGAGTTTTACGATGTCCTGTTGGATTAAACAAACGAATTGGAGCATCGACGAGTCGGGAACAGTTTATGGCGACTGGCATGATCCAAAGCAGTTTCTGCTCGGCATTAGAAACCAGAAGATCGTATTTCATCGCCACACCAATGGACGTGAAGAGTGGTGGTCAATAGACAGTATTAACGTGTCTTTGAGCAACTGGACACATGTGGTGGTCACGTGGCATCACGTCACAGGGACTGTGTTGATCTATGCTGACGGTAAAGAAATTGGCAATAGAACATATTCTCCTGTGGAAAGGTTCTACGGACCTACGGGGAAGCTGTACATGATTGGTAATGACGGTCACAAAGACAACCACCAGTTTCGCGGATCAGTGATGGATCTTAATGTTTTTAGTGGGGCATTGTCACCACATGAAATTAATACGCTGAGAGGTTTGTGACTCGCGACTCTTGGAAAAATAATATTTGAAGGGTTGTTAAAGTCCCGGGGAAACCTATTGATCATAATGTGGTACATTTTTTCAAATTTTTAAACACCTAAAGTTATTAATCGCAGATTTTTTACAGGGCGCGAGCCGGGCAACGGATATTCGTTATTTTAAACGCTCTTACATTATCTTTTATTTCTACGGATAGTGGTTGTACTTAATATTTAGCCTGCCTTAGGCGCCAGTCTGAGTAATAGGGGACTTTAGATCGGATGACGAGTACGAGATTGAGTACGAGTACGACTTTTAAAACTTAGTTCGCGTACTCTAAATAACCATTTACCAAACAAATTTTATACCTAGAGTCTTCTTATCTTTTGGTTTGCAACAGGAAGGACCGACAGCTCTGGGGACGTGACTGGCTTTAAATTCAAAAGTCGTACTCATACTCAATCTCGTACTCGTCGTCCGATCTAAAGTTCCCTAATATTTGTTAGCCGAGGGCGCAATTTCGAGGGCGCGCGCCACCGCAGCAGGCTTAATAACTCGGATATTCATGAAAATGGCATGAGATTTCATGTGATATCCTATCAAGTCACTGCCACTGAGCGTCCATAAAATCGCCCCCTATACTACTCTGGTCCGTGCTATGTATGCTAGCTTTCATTTGGAAATAAGTGTAAACAGGAAATTATTGTGTAAAGATAGCAGGTTTAAAAGAATGGAAGGGTTCCCCTAAAACTGGACTCTAAAACATTAACCTTGAGAAACATTGATATGTCAAAAATAAAAAATCTAATTAAGTAATGCTCCACATAAGAACTATAGTGAACTTCATTGTTCTGCAGCATTGGCTCTTTCCCACATAGAATATCTTTGGTTTCAAGAATAGAGGAGGGCATGATGGTTCATAATTATACTTCAGTATAAAAATAAAGAAAATCCATTTGCGTCAATTGAATTTTAGGAAATGTTCGTGCTTAACCAATCAGAATAGCCGAAGACAATAAATAATAATTTTGCTTCTTTGATGAAGTTCCCCAAATACAATATCTTTTAAAACTTGCATGTTGTGCAATTGGGTCTCAAATAACTTGAAACCTTAAAAAGATTAGACAAAATGCACCTTGAACCTTAACTTTTTAGCAGTTTTTGAGTCTAGGCCAATGAGATCACTAGTTGTAACAATGAAAAAAGTTGACATTTCATCGTGCATTGCCGTTCAGCGCTATCCCTCTTATGCGGATCATTACTTAAGACAAGAAAAGTCATTAAATCCAGGTATTTTAGAAGAGAAATTGAATAGCGGTACACATAAAATCAATTGAGTTGTATGGTAACGAACCAGCGGCTAGTTCAATGGAACTCAGGTCCAGTAGAGTACAATAGCTGCTCTAGTGAATTGCAATTGTACATAAGTTTTATCACGACGCGCGCATATCTTTTCGGAACTCCGATGACGCTTATTCAAGTTAATTTGTTAACCTGCTGGCCCCAACCATTAAAGTTAAGGTATTTTCTGCCATAATCTAAGTTATAAACCTCTTTCTGGACTAGAAGTTTGTGCATGCAAACTCAGTTTTAATACGGCGAAGAAAATAATTTCATGACTTTTCCCTCTGATTTATCAATCTACATGTTGTCATGCAATAAACGGTTAGAGCGGTTTTCAATTGACTGTCGTACTGAAACAAAACCATAATAATTTTTCTCGTCAGACTGGCCAATCACAACAAGTACAAACAATCCAATTTCAATGGAGTGTTGAAAAAACAAACAAAAGTAATTGCTCTGACCAATCACAACAGAAGCATACAATCCAACGAACCAATCAGACCTCTATCAAAGACATGTAGCTGGCGCTAAGTGCTGATTAGTTGAGAAAGTGGCGCGAGATTTTTTGCCAATCACGAAGCGAACCTATGTAAAACCAAAGCAATCGCGAATTTCATTTCGACACTAAATTGGAAACCTCTCTAACTGTATCCCTCTAATTATCTTCCTGTCTAGGTGTTCCCATGACCGTTAATGTGGCCAGACTAGTAGCAGGAGGAACCGTTGTAGTCAGATGGGCTGCCTCGGCCTGCCCAGTCGTGAGTTACAATGTCTACTATAGAGAAGTGTTTATACCTACCAGAAAAAGCAAATGGAAATTGGTCACTGTGAACAGAAATTTAACCAGCCACATCCTTTACCTCGACTGTTGGAAAGAGTATCAGATAGCAGTTACCTCACTAAACGCTCACGGGGAGAGTGATTTGAATGACAGCCGACTATGGAACTTCAAAACCGGAGGAGGTGAGTAAGTGATTTTTTAAGAAGTACTTAAAGTTTGTCCGAAGTAGCTACCCCGAAAGTAAAGTGTCAGCCGTTTTACATTTGGATTTTGGACCTCTAAAAAAACAAGGCATATTATCGGCTTATTAAAAGTACAGTTCGTTATTTCTTCCTATCATTTGCTTAAAAATAAACGTTTTTCAAGTGTTTCATGTGCAAACTAAAAAACGCATTGTTTTAAAAACATATAATATATATGACTATATCTATATAACACCACATTAAAGGCTCGGAAACATCGTGAGACTTTTCCGACAACGTAGCGCACAGCAAGATTTTTTTTTGTGAGGGGGGGATGCACACGATGCAATTTCTTGTGCGCAACGTCGCAAAAGTGGAACTCGATTCTACTTCTGCAACTGTTGTGTGCAACGTTGCAAGAAAAGTATTACCGTGTGTCCAGGCCTTAATGAACCATTTAGCGAGAGAATATATTCTGTCCATTGCAGGAGACAATTGCTGTGTTGAGGTAGATTGGCAAATCTCTCTTGGTCAACAGGGATGGGTGAATTGCTCATCAATGGGAAGATACCTCAGTGGATTATGGATAAAATCCATTGGCCAACAGGGTGGTGGTGACCGCATTACAAAAGGAAGATGCTGCACACCTCCACAGGAGTACCAAGATAAAGCTCCTATCTGCCAAACAGTGGACTGGAAAACTTCATTGAGCGGGTCAGTGAAATCAGATTGGTGCTTCAGTGCATATGCTGAAGCTAATAAAAGCAGGATATATTAATAATTAAAGCAGTTCTTCGTGTGTCTCAGAATAATTCAAGATGTATGGCGACAAATCATGATGCCTACTGCTGGTGTTATTTGTCACTTCAGATAATAGAAATAGTTATTATATGAAGTGTGTTAAGTCAATGTGTGTTAGTAACAATTCACTGAATACTCGTCGCTAATAAATTTGAACCAGTGTCTATAAATAGGGAAAGTTGTATACAGGATCTGACTTGTTCTCCTCTTCCTCGTTTGATGTTAAGAAAGGAAAAATCCAGCCATTATACTTTTAGAGAAGAACGTTTGCACTAGCTAGATGTATGAATGGTTAACGATGAATATATTGTTGCGGGTAACCCTGCGATGGCAAGCATCCTATCCTATCTAGTGCCTGGGAGGGGATAGTTTAGTACACCAGCTGCGGAATGCTAGGAAATTCGTGTAAAGGATACTCCCATCCTGAGAAGGACAAGAACTCCTCCAAATTTTTCTTGTACAAAAATAGAGTTTAATTTAGTATTTATATGTTATCCTACGTCTTTTCGGCAGCCTCGGCTATCGTCGCTTTTTTTCGGTGGACTCGTGCAAAACTGTGGACTGTTCTACAATCTCAACACAGTGCAGCTATTTTCCTTAAGCGGCTACATATTCGATCAAATGACCCGGGCACTGTCTAAAAGAGTGATCAGACTATCGAGCTTTACATTAATGTATAGTTCGTTAATATATGCTTCCCCTAAAAACAGCGCGTGTACATTTTTTTCCCGAAGTAAGGAACCCCACGAAGATATTAGGTACATATGAATTAAATGCGTTGGAATTTCATTAGTTGGTGATGTTATGTTGAGACACGTGATATTTAAGGGGTTTCACACATGTTACTTATTTGTGGCTGAATGATGTATGCTACTTCCATTTCCAGGCCTATATTTTTTAGTCATTTTAATTTAATTTATTCTATTTTATTTGCGTTTCGTGTTAACTAAAATTAAATTAAAAAACTACTTCGTTTTGTCATTCTGTCCTCAGGGCCAGAAGCTATGGTTGGGTTACCTGCCCTTACGGGTATTTTCTGAAAGGATTTTATTACTCAAACGACACTTCGTTGCAGAACATTGAACAAGCAGCGTGCTGCAGGCCAGGAAATTTCAAAAACGTACCCTTGGACTGCTATAATCAAGATGTCAAGATTTCTCTGCAAGGCTGGAGCAAGTGTAAAGAGTGGTCTTACCTGGTTGGCTTGTACAGAGCTGATTGTGACAGACTGGATTGTATTCAAATGTTTAATTGCTGCAAAATGCCCCCAACAGGTAGATATAAGGTCAGTCATTTCTAGACTAATTCACAAAGGAATCCACGATTATTGTGGCATCGCTAGGTGTAAAGGAACACCAGATGAGTGGTCATTAATGGATATCAACCCTATTCCTAACTTCAGAGGAGTTGACTGGAATGTAAGTCAATAAATTGTGACCGGGGAGGTTAGGAGATGCAAATAGGGTCTTTTGCATAAACGCTATCTTGTACCACCCATGTTACGTCGGCTTTTTTCCCTACATCAGGAGTAAACATTTGGTTCATGTTACTTAGGGGCGAGGACACTGTGAGAAAGGTTGCAAAATGCACGTTACTTGTTGCAATTCGTCTCTTGCAATGTTGCGAAAAATAAAAGACAATTGTAGTCTTCCTGCAAATAAGATTCGTTGGCATATCGCCAATTTCAATAATTTTGAAATCTTGATCACGAGGCATGCCAAGTAATCAATTATCACAATAGGCATACCAAGTGATCAAACTTATACGTTAAGGCTGAAGAAGACATCAATATTTTGATCAGCGACTAGCCAATTTAGCCGAACTCCACTGTCGATCAATCAAACTGTCAAGCTGCTTGAGACGATTTCTTTCGGTGTCTTCGTTCTTAGAAGAAACTGGCGTGCATTTAGCATCAGGTTTCATAATCTACTGATTTGGCTTGTTTCAACATAAAACGTTGAACTGCGCGCTCACCATTTTGCCCCACAAGCCATCCATGAGTCGTTTCTTATTTTATTTACCCACGCATAGCCAGTTAAATTTATGTCCGTACGTACGTCGAAAATAATGCGACAGTGAAAATCCATCTTAGATAGAGCGCACTATAAATTTGGAGAACAAAAAACAAAAACTGTCTACATATATTCATGAATTCGCAGTTTTAGAAATTCTATTTTGCATTTTTTAGCATGATCGTGGTTTCTCTTATTTTATATTAATTATTATTTTTAGTTTATTTTATTTTGTGACGTTTTCTTTAAGACAGGACTCGCCTGAAAACCACCTATGGGTGATGCCGATTTCCTGTACAAAGAAAGTTTTAATAATAATGAATAATAAAAAGCTCTGGTTTAACATCAAGATTATACAGGACATATTTTTTTTTTCAGAAATGGTAGTCCTTGGCCACTGGCTGCTAGATGGACGTGATCAGGACATAAGGTTCGTAAAGTAATATACACTTTTTTCATCTTCATGAGTGTGTACTGTTAGAGGCGAAAAAATAACAGTTATGTAAAACACGCTTCCAAATGTAATGGGAAAGTCTTCCCAAGCAAATGATCCTTGAACGGTTAATATTGTTACGGAATCGAAATCAGTTTTGTGCGGAATCAGATATATTATATATAGTAATGGCTCGTGGTGTAAACGCCAGCTTATTTGTAGTTGGGTTCTGTGAGTTTGCAATTGCGAGTCAGTACCTGTGGTGTAAGATTTCATTCCAAAAAGCAGCCGATTGCATGATCGTAACATTTACGACAAAATAAATAACTGAAGATATAAATGACCGCATGTAGATCATTAAAATGGCTACTAAAATTGAAGAACTGACCCCGCTTAAACTGATATATAATGGAGATTCCTAAAAAATAACAGCGTAAAGTTAACATTTCCCTTCTTTGCAGATTTTCTTGTATATTCAAAACATTTCACCACTGTAATCTCTTTATAGTCTCAAAACTTCCACCTAATAAACAATCATTTTACTTAGAAAGTCCTTGAGCGACAGCTTTTCATTATTTGTCAGATTTTTATTTTTATGCATGCATGGCTTTAAGGATATGAATATGAGCAAGCAGAAAAATTACCAGTTGCTTTTGTTTTTCATTTTTCAACAGCGAGCAACTGATCGATGTGAAAGACTGAAGACAGTACTTTAGAAAGCAAACTAAGAGGATTCCATCGTTATCTTTTTAATTTTCTTCACATAAAAAAATCGGTTGACCAAAAAAATATCCAGAACGAAACAAGACACTGACACTTTGGTCACTTTTTTTTTTGTAAAAATGCTAATTATTTGTTTTCCTGTTTCAGTTTCAGCGGATCGCCATCTTTTATCGAAGGGCGGTGTCCAGGCAGCAAGGCTGCTATTTTCAACCAATCAAATTCCTTCGCCACTGCCCCGATAATCAATCTCAACGGGAGGAGTTTTACAATTTCCTGTTGGATTAAACAAACAGAATTGATCCCTGATGTGAAAGAAACGATTTATAGTGACTGGCATTCTCCATGGCACTTTTTCCTTTTTACTTCAAACCAGATGATCAATTTCCAGCGCCACAGCTACGGAAATGCTGAGTGGTGGACTCTGGGCAGCATTGAACTTACGTTGAGCAACTGGACGCACATAGCCGTCACATGGGACCACGTGACAGGGACTGTGTTAATCTACGCCGATGGTAAAGAAGTAGCACGAAGACAATTTTCTCCTTCGGACTATAGTTTTTACAGACCAACGGGAAAGCCTTACGTGATTGGTAATGACGGTCACTGGGACAATCACCAGTTCCACGGATCAGTGATGGATCTTTATGTATTCGGCACGGCACTCCCCCTAGATGAAATTAATAAGATAAGAGGTAAGAGATTTACGACGATTTTGACTACTAAAAATATATGTTAAACCAAAGGCATATATTGAAAAGGTTATTTTCTTTATAAGGAGACAACAAAGGTTTCCCTACTGATTATAGGGATAAAACCGATCCTATTGTTTTTTAGTCTTGTTGCCGGGATTCACCTAACCCCACCATACAAAGGGGATAATGTGCGTTTTTATCATTACTTATTCGGTTCCTTCCAGCTACGTTTCTAACTTGTGATTTGTCCTGCGCGTTCTTGTTTGTCTTGTATATGTTTGCCTTGTACTGTGTATGTAAAGGTCGGAACAATGATAGTTGTCTGGCGGCATTGCATTCACCCTAATATTGATGTAGCGGCCCTGGGCCTGTTTAGCTTGTGATAACATTTTTTTGCAGTACATTGGTTTACTTCCATCTCTTTTAAGATAATTGTTCTAATAAAATATTCAACGAGAAAAACGACCAATGGATGTTTTACTATAGTAGTTGATTTCTTCTGATCGGTTGTTTCCAGCTAATGGGCTATTAGCTGTAAAAACGACTGATACATATATGTTGACACGAAGTTCCATGTTCATACAACATTTAAACACAATTAATGCCGAGTACCCCAAGGAGAAAAGGCTTTAAGATCACACGCTGTCATCTCTCTCAAACGAATACTTTGTCACATAAAAAACCGTTAATCTGGCTAAGCATGTTGCACTTGACGCCTCGTATTGCTTTGTTTGGGACAAAATGCATAGATATAGAACCCCAAGACCATAGCCCCAGTCATACCAAGGGTAAGAAACACAAAACCAAAGTCCACTAGACTGCGCTCCATTTTGGAAATAGAGACACAGCATCAGGAAAGACGGAGATGAGGAAACAGAGCTTGGATAGACAAAAAGACCACAGAAACGGAGAGCTATATAATGCATGGAAGAAAAAAGGGGAAAGAATGGGATGTAAGCGGAACTACAGAACCCCAAGTAAAGGAGAAATGTAGAAACGCAAGAAGATGAATTGAAGAAGGAGTTTAAAAAAACGAAACAAACCAAGTCAAGCTTTTCCATTTCATTGTTTTCTTTTCCATCCTGTTTAGGTGTCCCTGTGATCGCTAACAAGGTCAAGGAAGTAGGAGGAGCAACTGTTGTAGTCCGTTGGGAACCTGTTTTAGATGGGGTGTGTCCAGTTCTATGGTACAATGTCTACTACAGACAACTGATTTCGCGGGCGACGAAAAGCCAATCTCAGTGGAACTTAGCAGTCACCGTGGACAAGAATACGACCAATCACACTCTACACCTTCATTGTAGGAAAGAGTATGAAATAGCAGTTACCGCACTGAATGCTCGTGGTGAGAGTGGAGTAAATGACAGTGGGACATGGAAATTCAAAATAGGAGGAGGTAAATATTATCCTTATTCGCCGCCGCTTTTTGGGTGATGATGGGCGTGTCATGGGCAACGCTTCTATTATTTCTAGGGTGGTCACCCATATAATAGTTGCAAACTAAACGAGAGTCAGGGCTCTCGGCTACACATGATATCGTACTCTCATGGAATACTTTTCCGAATACGAATACGAATACGAATCCAATTTGAAAACTCCAAAATAAACCCCCATGATAATAAACCATCGTTATTATTAAAACGTTTCCCATCTAACCTCTTTCTGGCTTGCTTGTATATTGTAGAATATTAATGGTGTCCGCAGCTGAGATTGTCCTTGACAGAAGTTTTGTATATAGTTGCAGGCATTTCCTCTATATACCAATCATCTGAAGGGCGGTATTTACTAAATATTCTCCAAGCAAAATTTTGTAGAATTGTATTTTATCTAAGCGGGTAAGGATGCTTTTTTATTAATTTCCCCTAAATTGTTCATTTTTTGAACAAACTCAGTGTATAGTTGCAATTATTATATCTATGATGCAGGCATTTCTTCTATATACCAATCGTCTAAAGGGCGGTATTTACTAAATATTCTCCAAACAAAATTGTATTTTATGTAAGTGGGTAAGGATGCTTTTTTATTAATTTCCCTTAAATTGTTCATTTTTTGAACAAAGTCAGTGTCAGTCCCTGCTATTATCCCGTTGTTTTCTAGTCGACTTTTAAACTGTTCTTATTACAGGTGTACCTTCACCTCCCACCATTAGCAACAAGGAAACAGAAACATTGAGATGCAATGTCAACTTAACATGGAGCACTCCCGTAGATAACGGATGTCCACTGACCATGTACTCCGTTTACTACAGACAGATTCAGCCACGAGTAACAGGAGCACCATGGGACAATATTAACATCACAGACATTTTAGATACTCGCTATTTTCTATCGTTAAGATGCGATACGCAATACATAATAGAAATGTCTGCCTGGAATGAGCTGGGACAGAGCGACAGGTCAAAAGCATGGGTAATAGAAACAAGCTCAGGTAAGTTTCTATGGACCGAAAGTTCTGAAATGAGGCCGGGAGAGCAGGGTAAGAAAGTAGTAACTTCTTGAAAAAACCTGTTCACGTCACTCATAAAATGTTTCATCCCCAGTTTAGATGATTCGCCAAATAATACGAATTCCATGATTGAACAACTTCCCAGTTGGCTTAATAGTTCAATTCAAATGAGCATTGCACCGGTTATGCAATGTCGCGGCCGGTTTGAGTTCCGTTGAAGCATAAAGGTTGAAACCTGAGGTGCAGTTAAAAACGCTTGGTGCCCCACAAGTCAAAGAACTTCCCCTCGACAACATATTTCTTTACCATATCATTATGCCTCACCTTTAGATAAAATGATTGAGGAGGATTCGAGCTTACAGAGAAGAAACCTTTCTGCGTCGCAGTATGCTGGTTTGATTGCGGGAGTTGTTGTCCTTGTCATGATCATTTTTCTGGTAACGTTTTGGTTCCGGCGAAAAGTACGGGAAAAAAAGCAACTGGTTTACAAGTTAAGACACAGGAGGTAACTTGTCAAAATATTTAGTTAATTTTGTTTCAGTTTGAGATATATTCTAGTGAACACAAATATAATTAACCCCGTAAAGGTAAATTGTAGATGGTATATTAGTAGACTGAAGTCAAACTCAAACATGTTTTAAATAGTGAATAGCGTCTCGACTTATTCCTGGAATTTCCCGGGAATTCCTGAGAACCCCCTTCTTTTCAACGAGATTATCTCTGGTTTTCACAAACCGTAAACCTCCGAAAATAAGCCCTGGGCTTATATTTGCCCAAATTTAACGTCCCTTTTTATCGGTCTTATTTTTGGGTGGGCTTACATTTGGGCGGGCTTTTTTTTGGTTGGAAATATTCGTTAAGAAAATCAATGGGGCTATTTTCGGGTGGCATTTTGTGTCTTAAAATTTTGCGAGCCATTTGCGGTCATTGAATTTTCTGAAGATGCAATCAATAACAAATTTTATTAAACATTTCAACATGGTTACAAACGATGTGGTGGGAGTGAAGAAACTTGCAACCAGAGGAATCACCTATTAAAGCTTCTGGTTTCCATCTTAAAAGAAACACATGCAAAGGCTTTGCGTTGGAACTGGATTAATTGTTTGAGATTGCGGCGCACGTTACCTCCTGTGATGAGGTGCATGAGTTTTATTTAGTTTCACGTTCACCTTCTTCCTTAGATCCAAGTCCACCATTATTCCTCTTCTACGATGGGAAGTTTTACCGGAGCAGGTTGAATTCAAGGAGGAGATTGGCCGTGGTGCATTTGGTAAAGTGTTAAGAGGCGTATTAAGAGAGTCACCAGGAATCGAGGTGTTTTACAAGTGTAGAACCCAGACTGTCGACTTTAAAGAAGGCCGGACAGTGGCTGTTAAAGTCTTAGAAGGTATTGTTAGAGTTCAATTTCAACTTATTTAAAAGTTTGACACTTTTGTACTACTTCTCTTGTCTTGTCAAGTACTCAACTCTTCTGACCAAGGCCTCATTAATCTTCACAATGTGTCAAACAGTCTTTCCATCTTCCATCTTTCGTTTGAGAGAGTCACCAGTTTAAGAGAGTCACCAGGATGTACTGCTAGAGCCTAAGTTGAACCTGATTCCATTTCCAAAATTACCGTGCGAAAATTAAAAAACTCAAGCAATTCAAATTTAATTTTGGTCTTTATAGACAATGCAGATAAAGAAGCCAGAGAACAGCTTCTGGAGGAAATTGAGATCATGAAGTCGATTGGCTATCACAAGAATGTTGTGAGCATGCTGGGCTGTTGGGTAAACTCAGACCCCATCTTTCTGCTGCTAGAATATGTTCCGTACGGAGATCTACAGCACTGGCTAAGAAACAAGAGAAAAAAGGTAGGGTAATTAATGATTTAGAGTCAGTAAATATCATTCCGGTAGCCCCTGCAAATCGTTCATGCAAGCATCGCAATCAGGATTTTTATCAAGAACCGCGTTCAGTGCTCTAAAATGGCACCATGTATTGTGTATTATCTTCCGGGAAACTGGGAAATCTTACACTCAGACGGGATTGTGAGTAGCTATATATAGGAACAAACGCAAATTTGAAGGGAACGCACTTTCGAGTATTCCGAGCTATTTTAAAAGGCTGCAATCCAAAATCTCTACAATGTTTCTTTAAAGTTGATGATAGTAAATCGTTGTTTTTCTTTTTTTCATTAAGCGAATCATTTCTGATCGGATGGACCGCTAGGTCCTTGTCCTTCTCGTGTCCTTTCAAAGCGATGACTTTAGAAGACATTGCTTGTTTGATTGTTGTTATTTGGTCAAGGTTGGATTTCTGGATGAAGTTCTTAATTTTCATTTCGATTTTCCTCCTGTAGAGAAGCTATCAAAAGTTTTATGATGATGACGGTGGACGCTTTGAAAAAGTGCAGGTTTGCAAAGCAGAAAACAGCTCTAAAGGATCGTTGCCAGAAATTCAGAAATCAACAGGTAGTCGTGGGAAAACAAGCCTGGGCAACGGTGCAAACAGGGATGACGAAGACGGCTGTGAACGCTTGACGTTGAGTGTAACTGAAGTTCAAGTATGCAACGGCCAAAACTCAATAATACCATTAGTCGAAAACACCAAAGTAAAGAACCAGTTAGTTAACTGCGAAGAAACAAACGTGGATCGCGCTACAGACAAAGATGTCGAGAATTTGGTTTGCTCTTCTGAGAACAAATATGAAAATGCCGCTTTCAAAAACGAAAAATATGAAAATGAAACCGGAAAGAAGGGGATAGTGTTGATGAGTGACCACGACCAACCCATTGGACAGAACAGGATTGACCCTGAAAATGATTGCCATGATGAAGAATTCTCGGCGAAAGACCTTCTTTGCTTCGCTTGGCAAATAGCTCGGGGGATGGTAAGTAGACATCTCCCGGATATTTTAAAATAAGCCCTGAGTGAGCAACGCGAGTACATAATCCATTGACCAGTGGTGATGATGTCTATTAACTCATTCCTTACTTAAGCCCGGTAATATGTCTTTCGGTCTATCATGTGGTATATCTACATGGTATCTGAGAATGTGGCCCAGAGAACGTAATATAACTCAGTTGATAAAAAGGTTCACTGTCGGTGATAAATCTACTTTTTTTTGGAATTCAATTTAAAAATTCATTCCAAATCTTCAAAACTGAGATTCTCGATTCCACAACAGTTGAATCCGCCGAATACAAAATTCCCAACCTAGATTAACAGCGTTTCTTTTATCTTCTGCAGTTGGCTGATTATTCAGTTTAAGGCCTTTCTTTTTCGATCGCAGAGTTTTTTGTCAAGAAAAGGATTTGTTCATCGCGATTTAGCAGCGCGGAACATACTTCTTGGTGAGGACAGGGAGGTGAAAATTTCCGATTTTGGTCTGATGCGGCGCATGCAGCAAGACGTTTACAAACTCAAAAAAGGGAAAAGGATACCATACAAATGGATGGCACCCGAAGCGCTTTACAACGGTGAATACACCACAAAAAGCGATGTGTGAGTGTTATGGCGCATAGTTTTAAAAGAATATAATGATTCAGGAGTATAAAGTACACACATGAATGTCAATATAGTATGTACATCTGGTGTGATCCAAGAATGTGCTAGCTACTATTAAGAGATCAGGTCCAATGTCCAATACACCTTATTCCAAAATGGCGGCCAATTTATCATTTTTTTATATGCCTGTTAATTAACCCTCTTGGCCTCATTTTCGCTTGAAAATTCTTTTGTACTATCTATCTGTATTTTGCACACGCTGACGAGGCCAAGAGGGCTAATTTACATGGATATAAAAGAATAATACAATGGCCGCCATTTTGGAATAAGATGTATGAAACTTAACTTATATTTTCCAGTAAAGCTCTAGCGGGTCTAGGGTCATGTTCCCCCAGAGAAGATACAAAAAGCACAAAGCTGTTGCTATTAGCCACTTGTAAATTCAGTATAAGCATTCATAGCACAAAATTCATTCTAACTACATCCCTGGTGATCGTCCGCATGGACGTAATTCTTAAAAAGACTGTTTTTAGTGACCAAAGTTTTGAAACCCTTAACTTCTCTTCTTGAAATGTCATTTACTAAAACAGGGAGAAGACTGGGCGACCGCTTCCGAGAACATTTGCGAGACGTTAAAAAAGCTAACAAATTTAATCCAGTTTCTCGACAATTTTAATCACATTCAACAAGAAGAAGAAGAAGAAGAACTTTGTTAATGAGTCAGGAGGAGGATAGCAGAGAGTGGGAACACGTGACGCTTTGAAGTCTTTTCCTACATCCGGGAAACACCAAAAGCCGTGAACTGAATTGAAAAAATAACATATTTCAAATTGGCACTTTTCAACCCCCATGCAATCAATTCGTTTTCCGATGCGTAAATTGGTAAACTGGTAAATGCGTAAAGTCCAAAATTCCTTTAATAGCGTTAAGTCCAGTCTATAACGTCTTCGCCGTGCTTGTTTTCGTTGCGTATTAACGGAAATCTTATTCTTTTTTTCAGATGGTCTTTTGGTGTTCTGCTCTGGGAACTTTCCACAATGGGTAAGAAAAACAGGAAAAGTATAAACCAGGAAATTTTCCATTTGACAGGCCTGAGTAGCAGGCATCATCCTTACCTGCATCATTTTACTTTCCTGTCCGATGGAACGACATGCCAATATCGCATGAAAGTTTTGTTACAGTTTTTTTGTGGATTGCGGTATCTGTTTTCTTTTTAATACAATCAACTCTCCGCTAACGGACACTCTCGTAAGCGGACAGCTCTACTTACGGACGCCTTTTCAAATCCCCGTTTTACCTCCCAGTCAAACTCTGTATTTACACATTCCCGTAAGCGGACACTCTCTCGTAAGCGGACGCGGACACTTTTGAAACTGAAAATTGGATTTTTCTTTTGTTTACGCTCTCTCGTAAGCGGACAGCTCATGTATAATAATGGACTCTTGGCAATGAAATTTGTCTTTAATTTGCAATAAATCAGCAAAACTATGACCTTTGACAAAGCAACAGAACAGTGGGGATCGGTTTTGTCAAATCTCCATTTGTCCGCGGGAAAACAAGCTGTCCGTAAGACTCCGACGTTTGTCATGGTCTACTTTCCTTCTTGTTTCTGTTTTCAATCACTGACTGTACCGAACATTGTATCCCAGTAGTCATGCTTGGACTTGAGCCACAGTCACGAAAGATGTTTTAACACCACCATAAAAAAAGTATTTACAAGGAATTTCCAGACCGTACCCAGCTCCTCTGTTGACACGTTTACCCGGGATGTTTACCCATTATGATGGCTTTCCCTTTGTTTGTTCCGCGCTTTAAAACTTGGTGACAAATGCAGCCATTTTCAAAGGAATGTGACCAAGTATCTGATCTAATCCAGTAACTATGTTAGCGTGTTCCTTGGCTGTGGTTTCAAAACTACAATCTTCTAAATAAGGCAGAAACCCGCGCATAACTCCGCATAACTCTCCCGTAAGCGGACATCCACCCTATTTTTCTTTGGTGTCCGCTTATGGGAATAATTCTCGAAAGCGGACAGCTCTACTAACGAACACTTTTTTCAATTCCCGAGGGTATCCGCTTACGAGAGAGTTGAATATGTGATGGAATCCTCTTTATTGGGTTCAAATTACTTAGTTATCCGAGAGACAAAAACGGTTTTTTTTCCATCTTTTACACACATTTTACAATCAGTCTATAAATTTTAGAGATATAAAATAATATTTAACAATTCGATTATGAGCTCGAGATTTCTATCGCGTGATAGTTAATGAGGGCGAAGCCCGAATCAACTATCACGGATAGAAATCAAGAGCGAATCTACTAGATCGATGTTCAAAACTTAACAACAAATACTCTTCACAGACAGTTCGAAAATGCGAAGAAGTGGCCGCCATTAGGCTACTCACTCTACTCACTTTCTACAACAGAATAGATAGTGAGTAGCGTAGCCAATAAGAAAACAGCATTCGTGATAGAACGCTTGTAGATTTATACTAAATATAGATAGGCTTAGCCTAACAGCGGAGCTCTTTGAATTCTTCCAACCATCATAGAATCGGCTGATTATTCAATTGAAAATTTAAACCTTTTTTAAATGGACGCCAAAAAATGCACAATATAGAACAGAAAGCTGATAATAAGCTTAACTAAGGTGAGAGGTCGGAAGCACAAGAATTAAGATTGACGACCGGGCTATTTTTCAATTTTAGCAATTCTCAAAAATAGTATTAAGCGACCGTCTGCACAGTACATTTAGACTGTACAACAGCTCACAAAAAACAACTTTTTCTCGGTCTAGAATAATTAGTATGACTAATTTCCGAATAAAATACACCTGTTGCGTATCGAAAATTGCCCGAGAAACTGATTTGGAAATCAAAATTGCAAAAAATACACAGACATCTTTGCATAAGGCGACGCGAGTGAAGTTAGAACTATAAAATCCAAGTCTTGTTTTGTTTACATTAAATCGATTTTCAACCTATGAAATGAATGAACAAACACATAAAAATGGACAACAAAATATTCCTTTGAAAACTTTATTAAAATATCCATAAGTTTATGTTTAAAAGCAAAACGCGTCACAGCGCATAAAGGAGCTGTCCTCGATGAAATTCAAGATATCAATACGACTGAATTTAAGCACGTTTTCTAAACATTTCTCCAAAACTAACGAGAACACAAAGAAAAAGTCAATCACAAATGATATCAACATAACTCCCATCGAAAAATGTAATTTGTTTTACCTTAAAGTCCCTGGGCTGCTTGGAGATTCTTTAAAACTCCACTTCTTCGGTTCTGTTCCGCATTGATAAAAACGTATGAAGTTCCTCGAAGCAAGATTTTATCCCTTAAAGCTCTTCTTTTTCCACTAAAGTGGCTTCTGAGTATTCTTTAACTAAAGCTTTCTCCGGCTTTCCATTTTGAATTTTTAAATGTGTGTTATTACTCCGATAAGACCTGATAAGACGAAACTACGGTTTTGAAACCAAGCACTTGCGCGACGTCGTATGCGCCGCGAGCTAACCCTGCGCGGCTTCGCGTCCGCTAGCCATGACCATAAAAAATGACGGGCATGGTTCTATGAGTATGGAGCTCCGCGAGCGGGCCTTCGGCCGGCGAGAGCTCCGCTGAGAAGTGAGGAGGCGATCGACTAATTTTTTAATTAAAATACGTGTTTTTCATTCCAAATCAGACATTAAATTTATCACTGCTTGCACTTACAAGGGTTCTTCAATATTTCATGTCATACACTGTTTTAATATGTTTACGTGCCTGCCAGTCTAATCATTTTATAATATTAAAAACAATGTAGGAGGAAATCCATATCCTGGAATAAACAACAAAGAACTTTACAAGCTTCTCAGGACAGGATATCGCATGGAAAAACCAGACACGTGTTCAGACGAATTGTAAGTTGAACACGTAATTGTTTACCACACTTACTCAACCCTATTCTAGACATGACACCAAAAATCCCTACCCTATTATACTATCCCAGATTATTAGCTATTTTTCAAACCTCTTTCTTCATGCCACTGTTCAGCTTCCCAGTAAATGATACCATTTTCCAGACCAAAACTCTCTGATTTCTATACCCTATCCCAGACTAAACTGTTTGAAAACCATACCCTTGACAGCGGCACATATCCATATAGCTTATTTATAATAATAATAATAATAATAATAATACTTATATAGCACCGATATCAATATTGCTATTTTCATCAGCGCTTAAAGTACCTATTCCAGAGTTTAGCCCGTTTCGTGGGGTGGGGTTACTTGAGCTCTAGCGATATTTCGTATTGATTCATTTGATAAGGAATTTGTGTTAAAATGCAGCCGGTAAGCAAGAAATTTCGCCCCAATCCTTTCTTTTCTTTTTTGAAAAAATGTATATCTCTATATATATTTCTGAGTTTAGAGAGTCCACCCTGATACGGATCGCGCGTATCCAAAAATGAATCCCCTGACATGCATGGCGTATACTGTTCCACTTTTGCTAGGTATCAGCTGTTGTTGAAATGCTGGAAGGAGGACCCCAGTGAGCGACCGACATTTGATCAGGCCACAAAAACACTGGAGAAGATGATGACGGTGGGGACTCCTTATATGGATTTTGATTTGCTGGATGAGTCAAGGGCGTATTACAATGAGAATATCTGTGAAGATGAAGCCACGGAGACCGTAACCTAAGGATGATCAAAAATCCAAACCATTCTCTACAGTATAACGGAATACTGAAACTTGGCTCCACAATAAGTCATAAAACCTTTCATAACTTATACCAGAAACCCATAAGTGGGTTGAAACGTGTAACGCGCATTCACAGCTTCCGAATATTCATTTTTTGCTTAGTATCATATTTGGAAACCCCTCGGTACCGCGAGATAAGAAGCAAGTTGTTCTAGCGAATTGATTGGTTAATATTTTTATATTGATTTTCCAAATATGGCTGTAACAACTTCTTAGCAAATTGAATAATCGGAACACGAGAATTTAGTTTTATCGACTGAGTCGATAAGGTAAATTGACCACCGTAAAAAGATTCAAGTTGCTGACGTTTCGAGCGCTAGCCCTTCGTCGGAGCGAATCAAGGAATTGTGGGTAGTGTGTGGTTTTATATAGTAAGCGGTGGAGCTACGCTATTGGTGGAAATTTGGTCACGTGAAAAACAAATGTAAATTAGTTGAATGAAAAGCGTTCGTTGATTCCGTGGGGTTTGAGAGTGCCGATTTGAAAGATGATTTTTTGTTCTAGGTTTTTACGGCTTTCTGTGTTAATTACCCTGGTGTAGGGAAAGGCCGCAGATTGTCATGTGTTGTTTAGAATGGTTAGTAAGATTAAAATGGCACGCGACTGGTTTGGATGCGTCTTTGTCATTTTTTTCAACGTCTCGGAGATGTTCACGAAAACGGTCGCAAAAAAAACATCTTTCAAATCGGCACTCTCAAACCCCACGGAATCAACGAACGCTTTTCATTCAACTAATTTACATTTGTTTTTCACGTCACCAAATTTCCACCAATAGCGTAGCTCCACCGCTTACTATATAAAACCACACACTACCCACAATTCCTTGATTCGCTCCGACGAAGGGCTAGAGCTCGAAACGTCAGCTACTTGAATCTTTTTACGGTGGTCAATTTACGTTATCGACTCAGTCGATAAAACTAAATTCTCGTGTTTCATTCCCCCACCGACGCAGCACCACAGTTTCTCTAGAAACTAACCCCATTCATTGAATAATCGGAAGCTTGTTTTGAAGCGTACAAGAGATAGTTGCACGTTTCAACCCACTTATGGGTTTCTGCTTATACTTAGTAAGAGCAAGGCATATAAAAAGAAAGAAGACCTGAAAAGTTTATCCCTATAACTTTAAGAAGTTGCAATGGCAGCGTTGTATTTAACCATGAAAACAAACATTTATTTGGGATGTTTTGGCCCTTAAATTCCCAAATATCAACACACAAATTACCCTGCTTTTCTAACATTTCTTGTAGTCGTTGTCAGGAGAAGTTGTTTATTAAACACCATGACAACATTTTTGGTGATCATCACCTTTCACGGGCCTGTGTTTACTGATATCACAAAGGCAAATGAGATGCGCATGCAAAACGTTATTGGCAATCGATTTTTATCCTTAAGAAAGCTGAGAAAAACTATTCAATGTTTATAACTTAGGTTCAAGTTGTAATGCTAAAGTGTTTTTTAGTCAGCATCAAGGAAGTACAATAAAGCATCAAAAAAATCATGTTTCCTAGTTTAGGTTAAAGAGAAAGGCGGTTTCTGTCGTCTCTAGAAGGTATAATAGGGCACGAATGTTAATTGATATTGTTCTGATGTCTATGATATTACTGACCGACTGATCGAGTGCTCATTTGCATATCTCTTCCCGCATACAATAACTCGTTCAACGCTTCGAGAATTCACGAGTTAAAATATGCATAATTGCAAACTGTCTTGAAGGGACATTGTCCCGCCGAAATAACGAAATTGTGTTTACTTAATTTCCATGTAATATCATTAAATGCCACCAAATATACAACTAAATTGGATAAAAAGATTCTATAGAGCAAAACAGAAGCAGTAGTTTGGAGAAAAAAGCAGGATTACAAGGATGGAAGTGGATTGCAGTTCATCAATTTTGATTTTTCGTGACAGGCGGTCAAGAAATTAATGTTTCCATTCGGGTAATTTTGAGTAATTAGTCGTTATTTTGTCTTTTTAGTTCATATTTCTTTGCGTTCATCAATTTGGCGTTTTTGTCTGTCGGAACACTGTTCCTTGAAGCTCTCAAATATGATTTTCACATGGATACTTCCGTGTTAGGAAGAGCTGATCTTTCAAAAATTGTATTCGTCCCAATGTTCCCCTTAGCAGAGAGTCACATAGCTAATTTACATTATAATGGGAAAACGACACGGCCTATTAGCCACAAATCTGCAGATGCGTTAGAAAGTTTTATTAAAAAGCAATAACTCTCAAATATGATTTTCACATGGATACTTCCCTGTTAGGAAGAGCTGATCTTTCAAAAATTGTATTCTTCCCAATGTTTCCCCCATGCAGAGAGTCACATTGCTAATTTGAATTATAATGTGAAAACCAACATGGCGGCTATCGTGAATATCGCCTATGAGCCACAAATTTGCAGGTCTATTAAAAAGTTTCATTAAATAGCGAAACAATATTTTCGAACGGGCGTTAGAAAGTTCAAGTATTATTTGCACGTGCGTTAAAAAGTTTAATTCAGAGAACAACATTTCTGAACGTGCGGAAAAAAGCGCCTAGTTTTCACTGCCGTTTGACGTTCTCCGGTTGGCGGGGGAATCACCTGTTGTCACTTAAAATTTAAACAATTGAAAAACGTGCTTATACCACCAAAACTTCACTTTCTGCTCACGTGTAACCGCGGGTAACGTTACAGAAACAGTTATTTTTGTTCGAGTTATATGACCATGACTGATGCAAATATAAGTGCGAGTTATTCTCTATTTTCCAATCCCCCATAATACACTTTGCCGGTTTGCCCCCAAAATTCTGCATAACCTATTGTTTTGAAATGCTCTTGGGAATATGCAGTCCCCCCAAGAGCATTTGACAACAATAGTTTATGCAAGATTTTTGGGGCAAACAAGGTATGTTATGGGGGATTGGAAAATAGGGAATATCGGAAAAACTCCAGGATAAGGCTGTTCAAAAGGTGGACAGCGCTATCCACTGTATAAATCACTATCCAGTAGATACCACAATGGACAGTGATTTATCCAGTGGGGAGCGCTTTCCACCTTTTAAACAACCCGGGATCAGCTATATAACAATAACAATAACAATTCTTAAATTTGTTGGTCGAAATTCTCTCTCTAAGAACTCTGTATGAGCCCGCGATCTTTATTATAGATTTTATTGAATTATTTAGTTCACTTTAATGGGGAAAAAAAAACGAAACAGACAAACAAATCATAATTACTTATTTTAACTTTTTTCCGATGAGACAGATTTTCTACCCAAAGTCATTTTAAATTATACTCTACTCGATCACTCCGAGAATGCATTTTATTTACAGACAAATCCATGAATACAATTAATTCTGCGAAGAAAAGATCTCCAATGACTACATTTGAAACAATTACACTATTAAATTCGCAATTTAGCCTTCACCGAAACGGTTGCCATTTCTCGAGACCAACGGTTGTCATGGAAACAACACGATGTTAAGATGACACCTGTTTTTTGCACCACAAGCCCCTGCGGCATTCGTTTTTCTTGGTCGGTGTTTGGATCATGTCCCTCTTCTTTTTACACCAGTACCCTGGGGGGCAGCCAGCTTCTCGCTTATCGTCGCAGTGGAATTCGGCTGGGCAGTTTCTCCCCGACAGCATATCGATTGATCTTTTTTTTCGGCACCAGTACCCGGGTGGACAATACATGGAACGAGGTTCAGTTATCATAGTCTTGCTAACCCTGCACCAATTGCTGCAAAACAGAAAACGATTTTTTGATATATATTGCACATTAAAATGCATGAATTAGTTACACGAACAGCAGGAATAGTGACAGGAATTGCAAAGGAAAATTTACCGAAGTGATTACTTTCTACGCAAAACGCAAAAATAGATTGGAATACTCAACGCTTTGTTTTAAAATGATACTTCCTCGCATAACGAGAGCCCTGTGCGTTCGCGATCGCTGCTTGTCTTCGATCGGTAACCAGTTAGGTAAAATAGACGAAGGAATCCCGAAGGAGCCCGTTCGTCTATCTTATATCAGTACTCACTCCAATGAAGCTGGTTACGCCCAATAACTAGAGATTATAATAATTTTCATTTGTAAAATACTTAGCTGTTTGGATAAAGTATATCAATTCATTCACCTCCTTGTTTCCGTGTTAATTAAATAATTTTAATTTTTAGCTAGAAACACGACCCCAAAAGCAAGACTTTTGCATTATCGTACATAAATAAAGGATGTTGTTGTTGTTGTTGTTGTGTCATTAAGTTTTGCGATTGCACTTTTTTAACCCGTTTACGATCGAATGAAAACAGAACTTTATCCCTGGATAACTGGAGACGTAAGTCAATTTAATTAAGATGAAAACTGATGCACCGGCTTGCAATTTGAATTATATTGGCTTGCTTCAATTAAGTTTGTATGTAAGAGTTCGTTTGACAACCCAGCACAAGTATTGTACCTTAACTTGCCTCTCCGTTTAACCATGGCTTCATTAATCACTAATCGCAACACATTTCCCCCAGCTCAGCATTGACTAGCGCTCACACAACAGTTCAATTTGGTTGCTGTCACATTATACTAAATAGCTGTTTTAGGGGCGTACCAAACTAGGATTCCAGGGGTTCAGGAACCCCCTTTCTCGAGAAATGAGGTCTATTCAGTTTTTAAATCGAGCTTTTCAAATGTTATTAAAAAAGCTTGCTCCATCGAGAAAGGAGCAAACTATTTTAATGAGAAAATGAGAAACGGGAATCGAAATTGGTGCTATTTTTGGGCGAGTTTGTCAGCTTCGCTTCAAGATATGTATTCTTCCTGACCGTGACACGTGACATGTACATGCCTTTTGAATGCCTGTGTAACTGAACTGTGTAGAGAGACTGATTTCGGAAAAGTTGGAACCCACCCTTCCTCCTCCCCCTCCCCCTCTCCCCACCTTCCCCCCTTGTGAAAAGGCTGGTCCGCCCCTGTGTGTCACATTCGTGAAAAGGATTCAATAACTGCTACTCACCCTTCTGCGCATTCGCTTGGATCGATCTCGTGATCTACAACCAGTTCACTTCTACGGCACCAATAACCCGCTGGGCAGCCGCCGTAACTTCGCTTTGACCGGCACAAAAAATCCCGGGGGCATTCAGCACTATCAAACTCCCGCTTCTTCTTACACCAGTATCCAGGGGGACAGCCTGCCTCGTCTTCTATTTCTGTAGCTTCTTCAGCATCGACGGCAGGTAATAATAGCCCATATACACCCAATAAAAGGGCTATAAGTGTGATTTGGTGCAACATTTCTACAAGAGGAGAGGATATTGAAAGTTAATTATATTGGCTACAGAAACGTGCATGAGCACAGGCTATTAACTCTAGTTTACGCCCTTCTTCGTCTTAATCAATAAAGCTGTAAAACACATTACTACGTGCTCGGCTGTCGTCTCAGAAGTTTTAATGTAAGAAATCATGTACGAATTGCTGAAATGAATTGAAATCAGTAAAGAAAATGTTCCTAGCTGGCCTTGGTAAGCACAATCAATGCAATCAAAGCAATGCAGCCTGAAAACAAATGGGACTTTGAACGGGATTTTAACTTGTGACCGCAGTTTGCGTTAGTAGTGCGACCACAGGTAGCCCAAGCTCATTACTAAAGTCCGTAGGCCACAGTACGCCTCTTAACCAATAATTATTCCACTTTGTATGGGAAATATTATTTGCTAGTATATTGTAGCTGTAGAAAAATGACGTCATCGTGAAAACCGCCTTTTGCGCGGCCTGTCGCTTTGTCTTCCTCTGCAACCTTTGTTCGGTGTTCAACTTATTTCCGCAGTTTTTATTGAATATTTACAAAGAGCGCTGTGGAAATGACACCATGAAAGTGTTCTGAGTAAATATCTGATCCTTAGATGTCATGACTGAATCCGACAGAAACAAATTATGTTTCTATTTTCGTGTTTTGTTGAAAACGTTTTTTTCTCTTTCAGTTGTTGGCCGCAGTGAGGGTATCGAGTTGTTATTAACGGTGAAATGTGATAAGCTTAATTCTTTCCCTATTTTCTCAGGAGAGCAACCTTTTGAAAGACCAAGCATTTTTTTAAAGCGTACAAGAAAGACAAAACTTTTTTTGCCAGGAACGTTTACAGAGAATTAAAACAAATACGTTTTTTCTTATAGTACGTGAAAGAGTTTCAATGTTCTCTTCTTGAGGGCAATGAGTGTGAACGACTGATTTAATTTATTAAAATATTGCACAGCACAGCTGATAAGAGAGAAAAATTGACTGTTTAGCGAAGACCAACATCCTTTGTGGAGTGTTGTATTTTTTCTAACGCAATGTTTGGTTTTGGATCAAAGCGTTAATCCGTCGATGAAAAGCAAATTTTTTTCGCTTCGTTTTTAACTGGAAAAAGTAACTTCTTTGACTCTTCTTTAAATTCCGGTTTTCGTTTTCTTTCTTTTGATTTCTAAGTTGCAACATTTTTTGCAACAGTGTGAAAAATATATTAATAATAAAATTCAATCTGGTTGCAGGCAAATTAAATCACTCGTAATTAAAATATAATTTTGTGGGTTAGATCACTGCTCGATTAATGCATGTCTATATTTCGATTATAAAATTCAAAACTGTACTACTGGTAAAAAAAGAGTTTAAGCTTGGCTATATATCAAGAAAGAAACTGATCGGAACCGGGTTTTATACTGGTGTGTAACGACCGATAAAGGGGAAAGATTTAATTAAACAAACTATACATGTTATTGTAAGCGTTTAACTGGCTACTTAATTGAATTTTTTCTTTTTTGTGTTCTGAAAAGGGAAACATTTCAGCTCTTTATGAGACTAAGAACATTAACAGTAAGAAACAACGTATCTTGCTAAGAAGACTTGTCATCCGGTTAAAGATGAAGAGACAAAGAGATGTAACCGTCTTTGGCGGCTGATTCTACTAACTTTGAACAATAGATATTCTATAAAGGTTTTTAGTTTGACCTTTTTGTAAAGCTTTTTTCGTATCTACTGGTTTATCCCTTTTTGGGGGTTTAATTAGTGCAGAAGTGATAATAAATTTAAGACTAAACCAAACAAAAGCTATAAACTTACATATTATGGCATGTAACTATGGAGGTCTCGGGGAAATCGATTGGACAATTTTTTTTAGCAACAAAAAATAATATATCTTCAACAATTTTCAACAATACAACCGTAAATTAAAAGGATTGTGTTTTCTGTAGGTATTATTTCTCACGTCCGGCACATGGATTTAGCCGAATGGTGTATTGTACATACTTTAGTACTATTATATATAATATTAATCCTACAATTAGGATTGTCAGAGCAGTTATTGTGTTAACTTACAAAGAGACAACTTAAACTTACTCTCTTTTCAGTTGACAATTTTGTATCAGAATTTCACCCAAACAACTTCAAAGGAAAATCAGCGCGTTTTGAAATCTCACGAAAGTTAAACGAGACAGTACGAATCGTATCGAACTATAACACTGAGATTCCCGCATGGGCAAAACAAAAGGAAAGTTAGCGCATATTTCCAGGTACAATTGTTAACCGATATGTGGTTGTTTGTGGTATAAAAACCCGGGAGCGAGTTATGCTCGCCCCAATGGTAGGGGTAAAGTAGTAGCTATAGATATAGAAAGAGTCATAAAAACTCACCGTTTTTGTTCATAAATTTAGCGAGGATCAGTCAAGAATGTTGAAAAGTAAAGGCGTAATATTCGCGAAAACCGGCCGCAAAATCGTGGTTTCTGTATATCTACTTGTGTGTCGGCCTCACTGGATGCATTACTTTATAGTCAGCCAGCTAATTGTGGGTGTTTTAATGAGGTATTTGTCTTCGTCAATGAAAGCACATCCGAAGCTAATCTAGACACGCAGATCGAATGTTTAAATTGTGTAATTTGTCATTGAACCTCGAATCCGTATCCTCTCGAATGTGATACAATAAATCAATTTGAACAAACATTTAACTGGGTGAAGATCACTTTTAATTAGCGCGTGGTGCGATATTTCCGGGCCTCGAGCTAACAATGGGTTGAAACCCTCCGTATTCATTTGAACCATCACTCTTAGTTGCAATCTCTCATGAAAATGAGATTTGTTATCAGCTAAATGTACGCGCACAACGCGGGCAAAGAAATCAGCAAATGTACAAGTCTTCCATTTTTCTTAAGCCTTCTCCACAAAGAAAAGCTCACATTAAAACCTATTCAAAACCGATAGCCATCCTGCAAATGATAATTGATCTGTTCAATTTCTAAAGGGAAGTAATAGTTTTTAGCATATTGAAAATACCATTATCTCGTTTTAACAGGAATAATTGGCTTTTTGATTCTCAATTGCCTTAGGTGATTAGATCTCTATCACTTAAAAAAAAAAAACAATAGCTATACATTGGATTTTTCTCTTAGTGTCGTAGTTTCACAGTAGACCACAAATTTAAATAAACGTTGGTACATCTTTTTATCGCTAAAAAACTTATCAACTTGCACGAAATATCATCAAACATTTTCCATTTAATACAACCCGCTTTATTTCATTGCGCAAAGTTTATAATTCACTGAAATGGTGTTAGGATCTAAGTAAGCCAAGCTTGAAAAAAATATAATTTTAATAATTATTCCAAATCACAATTTTATTTTTCAGAAACGGTTGCTTTTCTCAGTCGGTTTACTGAACTACAATGTATGATTAAAATGAAAATTGTTCACCGTAATCGTGTACATTGAACAACAATACTATATAAAGAAGGCTATATAAGGAGCGCACTTGAATCAGGAACCTTTTTGATACAAAATGCGTCGTTTTATCTCAGAACCGTGCATTAAGATACCACATTTTTACATTTGCAAACTGCGGACGTTTCGGTAATTTAGAGCATAAATCACACATCTCGGGCATTTCTAAATTAGGGCAGCTCAGTAACCAAAATCAGTGACAATCAAAATCCGTTCCTTAATACTCTAGCGAAACAGGGCTAAATTGAATGTGTTGTGCTGTTGGATGCACGTAAAATTTTTAAACTCCTTCTTAATTTTGCATAAAACTGTGCGTCTAATTGTGCACAATAACAGATCGTGATTTTTCGGCTGAGAATTTTCAAGACTTCACCGATCCAATCGTTTTTATGCCTGGTGAAATGAAACTTTTTCTATTCAGTTTCCTTTCCTTTTCTTTTTTTATACATATATTAACGCTATTACACAGAGTGAAGGATTTCTATTAAAAAGATCCTTAATTGACGAATACTTTGCAAGCTAGAAAAAATCAAGTCTATTAGAAATTCTCTCCGATCTTGAAGAATTATATTTATTATTTTGAAAGCTTTTCTACCGGAGTGATATCAAACGGAATTAAGAGGAAACATTTGCAAAATCAACGCGAAACTCGATATTAAGTGTCACAAAACTTATAAGCCGAGAATTAATCAGTTTGCGAAACAATTTAGCAAACATTTGTTGCTAAATGGTAAAAAGAATAATTTTTCTTGATAAATTATCTTTATTTAATTCAAAACACTTGAAACAAAGGAATGCTTCAGTTTAGTTCATTAAAATTAACGTGGTGAAAGGTTTTCTATCTTAAATCCTTTGAATAGTATGCTATTTTTAATATATTTTCAACACCAGACAATTATCCATACATATACATATACCTATCAGGTTATGTCACAATTGATCAAATACTTGTATTTCAGAACGACGAATTTGCTTTACGTGATAGCAACTTAAATAAGGCTGAATGCAAATGCAAGGCCGAAATCACTTCTTTATAGAAATTCTAATAGTGTTTCGTTAGAAAACAAGTGTCTCTTTTTGCAACGAGAAAATTCAGTGGGAGAAGTGGGCTCAGACCGACGTCATTAGTTGTCATATACGAGTCTTTATTTGGAAAAGAATCGGTCAAATGAGCAAATTCAGATATTTAGGTGTACACTAACATTTATTTTTTTAGGATAAAAATATCTAGAAAAAGCTAAGAATGATGTGGTAAAGATCAAAGCAAATCTCTGTTTCACGAAGATCAATTTTTTTCTTAAAATGGAAGGAAAATGGACAGAAGTTCTACGTTTCATTTCTTGGCAATTAACATCGAAAACGGCTAATTACCGGTAAAAAAAAGTTAAAAAATGTGTCAATTTTCATCAAGGAAATTTTGATGAAAGAAAATCTTTCGTTTAGTCAACAAATTTAACACTTCGTTACAAAAAATTGTTAATATATGCGCGTGTCTTTTTGTAATAACGGAAATAGAGATTTCGTTTCGCCTTTTTATTAAGTCGGGAAGCTAAGCTAAAATTGCAGTGGGTGGGAAAAATATCGGAGTCGAAAAAGTATGTTTAGGAAATCGGTTTTGAAGGATTCTAACTAATTGTAACTGAAATGTCTGTACGAAAAATTTTAAAAGATATCGAGGATGTAGTACACTTCAAAAGACAAGTCGAGGGCTCCTTATGAGTTGTCAGAAATATAAATTTTTTTGTTCTTATATCTCAGATTTTAGTGTAAACAATATATGCGTTTTCAGTTTGGGAAAAGTGCGTACTCGTACATGACAGCTGTTGCACAATCAATGAAAACAATTCAGTGATTTCCTGCATGTACGTACATACGAGGAAGATTTAAGGTGAGCTCAGTTTGCAAATATCATCTATTATCAGTAGAGAACGTTCTAAACCGAGTAACACGTTTTATAAGAGCTTTTCAAACTTAATGTTCCTTAAAATACATTTTCAGGTTTTATACAGAATGCCTTGCTGTTTATACAACAACTCGATAGCTTTCATTTGACGATTCTCTGTTAGGCTATGAACTCTAGGCCTGTCTTAGGAACAGTGACCACACAAATATCGAAATTTCGCTCGCGTAATCAGTTCCATGTTATAAATGCTTAATGCCACCAAATATACAATTAAATTGGATAAAAATTCCTCAAAGCAAAACAGAACAATAATATAGTTTGGATGTAAATTGCAGAATTTCAAGGAAAGAAGTGGAGTACAGTTCATCAAATTTGATTTTGTGACAGGTGGTCAAGAAATCTAAATTGCCATTAAGTCTTTAGCCATTGTTTTGCATCTTTAAGGCGGTGTTACACGCTGCAATGGTGTTGCGAGACCTACTGCAAGATCGTAGTTGCTGAACTAACCCGGGGGTGTTAAGGTAATGTTACACGGGACGATTCGCAACGAAGATTTTTAGCACAACAAAATTAACGACAAGTGTGTTACACGAAACAACTTGAGTAAAATTCGTGTTTTGGCGTTGCAAGTTTTTAAAGCTGAATCAAAAAGTTCGCAGCGCAAAAATTGCGAAGAAAATCGTCCGCGCATACATGCATGTTGCGCTAAAAATCGTCCGTTGCGAATCGTCCCGTGTAACATCACCTTTATACGGTGCCGCAACGTTCTTCGTGCAGCTTGCAACGGAAGTTTGTCATGCATGCGCACAGCGTTTTAAACCAAAACATTGCGAGACTTGCAGCTAAGGGGCTGCTACACGCTGCAATGCTCAAAAAAAAGAACCCAATTCTACTTTTTCATACAACGATTGCAGCAGCTTGTCTCGAAACGATTTTACCATTGCTACGGGTGTTACACGCTGCAATGGTTCATGCAGCGTGTAACACCCTCTGCAATGGTCGTTGCGAGACAAGCTGCTGCAATCGTTGCAAAAATTAAAGTAGAATTGGGTTCTACTTTCTGCAACGATTGCAGCAGCTTGTCTCGCAACGATTTTGACCATTGCAAAGGGTGTTACACGCTGCATGAACCATTGCAGCATGTAACACCCCTGCAATGGTCAAAATCGTTGCGAGACAAGTTGCTGCAATCGTTGCAGAAAGTAGAACCCAATTCTACTTCAATTTCTGCAACGATTGCAGCAGCTTGTCTCGCAACGATTTTTACCATTGCAAGGGGTGTTACACGCTGCAAGGGTTAACGCAGCATATCTCGCAACGGTGTTGCGAAACATGCTGCACGAAAAATTGCAGCATGTAACACCGCCTTTAGTTTATTTTCTTTTGCTTTCACACCTTTGAAGATTTTTTCCGTCCGATTTTTAAGTTAATTAAGCAAGCTACTACTAATGGAAACACGATATTGTCCCTTTGATGGAGCTGTCATGGGAATTAATTCTGACGTTTTTGGGTCAAAATTGCCCCAAATTTAAACAAAGTACCTCTGTCATACACAAAATGCTTAATTGCGTCGACGAAGGAGACGCTTCCTAATCCTGTCGGCTAGGCGGAACGAATCGAGAAAAGTGTCGGTACCAAATCTGCGCCATCTTGAAACGTCACAATAGTATCCAACATGCTTAGCGCGTCGTATAAGTTGAACGAATCGAGAAAAGTGTCGGTACCAAATCTGCGCCATCTTGAAACGTCACAATAGTATCCAGCATCGCGTGGAAATCAGGCATCATCCTGGGGAGCTGGGGTTCCGAAATGTCACATGTGAATAATCTATTTGTCTTGATTTAGTTTCGGATATTTTCCCGATTTTGGAATCGTACGGCTCAATATTTCAATGCCTAGTAAAAGTACGCAGTGGAAAAATTGGACGAAGGTTCTTCAAAGGACAAAGTAAGTTGTTGGGTCTCTTTGGAATCAAGCAAGAAATTACAGATTTTCCTCGCTACCGTTCTGGTATGTTTTGAATGTTCTATCTTGATTTTGCTGTGGTTCTCTGCCTGATTTGGGAAGCTTTCACCTAAATACTGAAGTCGTTCTTCGCGATGTTCTACGGTACGGTGCAATTCGCTTATGTCTTGTAGCAATAATTCACTGACCGGCCGCGCCAGGCGAACGCAGATTAACTTTACAGTGCTCGAAATTGCGCCTGTATCGGGTGCATTTGCGACTAAAGATTTCGCAGTTTTGTGACTAAAATTTGTCTAGCTAATAAAGGAATTATATTCAACAGTCTTGTGTCTTACTTGCAACTGGTAGTTTTAATTTTATCCGAAAAATCCTGCGAAATTCACGTTGAATGTTGCGTGACTCAAACGTCGATTTCATGCTCATTAACGCGGTGTCCAAGAACAGGCTTTCTCAGAAATTTCTCATTTCCGGTTTCGGTATTAGTACATGTACTGAGGAGTATGATTTCAGAATCGGAGAAATAACCGAAATGAAATCAAGACAAATATACTATTTATATGTTGGGAAAATCTGAGACATTTCGGAGTACACAGCACGACAGTATTTTGCCCGATTCCACGGCGATAGCGTGAATTTGTTTGATGACGGCCCGACGTTTTTGCCTGCGTGACATATCTCGCGACATAGCCCTTTTAAACAGTGGCTGAATTAATTCATGAAACTGAGGTACTAGGTCAAGACGAGGTGCCACGGGATAAGGAGACGCACTATAATCTATGATTACTACTAGTATAGAACACTAAAAGGACGATATCATGTGAACGTTCGAAGAGTGAATAAACAATAATCAGAGTTTTAAGGAGTTTTTCAACACACAAGACGTCGATAAACTTGAGAACATTGGCCAAGTGTTTTCAAGTTGCAATCCTGATTTCCCTCCTGGCCATCTGCAGCCCAAGCAATTATTTGTATTCATAGAGCACTAGTGAAATAATTTTAAACAGAAGTGGACCATCGTTTTTGGGTTTTCACTGATATAAATATGTTTCGGATTTTTAAAGCAACACTATAAATTTTTGCAGTTTAGGTGTCGGTGTTTTATATATTTTGGAAAGCTTCCTTTTAGTCCTCTAAGTTGAACCTAGAAAAATATCAGACGAAATAAGATACAAACCAAATCGCCTATCACAGGAAGGCATTCAATCAGTCGCAAAATTAAGAAACGCTTTAATTTCGAACAATAACCGCAAAATTTAAGCCTTACAAAAAATTGAATAGCCACACTTACTGACTTTATCCACAGATTTAGACTCAATAGTTAGAACCACTATCGGCATAGCACAATAAAACAGTATCGAAAGAAAGTACTGGTCAGTGATTTTAACTCACCATGAATAGTCACATCGTAGGATTTCAACAGGAGACTGCAAAACTTGGATCATTCGTTTACTTTCGCCATTGCAAATGACTTGGCATTTTCTCGGACATTTTATACACATTTGTGCTATGGATTTTTTGATTTCGAAGTACCAGAGAGACAAAATTGTTCAGAATAATTAACCACAAATTCCCCATCATTTGCAAAATGGCACTCTGAACACGCGGGCAATATTATCGAACAGAAAAATTCATAGACTAGGCTTGTTAATTTGCTATAGCTGAGGAAATGACAACCGACTTGGTTAAACGGAACCGCACGTGTTAGACAAAAACGCTTAATTTATAATTTTTTCGGCCTTTCAAGTCACCAGGTGTTAATAGCGAAAATATCGTACGAGAAGAATGTTGAAAAACAGTTTTCCGTGTTTCTATAGAGTTATGGTAACAAGGAGCTACAAAAACAGGAACCGAAGATTATTTTGAAATCTTTTGGCCACCTTAAAGGGATTCAAATGCTGCCATATTTCGAGTGCTTTAGGCCTTCGTTAGACCGAATCCAGTCTCTTAGTCTCTTATCAACTCATAGGAGGAGCCATTTCATGTTTCCATAAGAGGTATGGTCAATGATTTTCAACAAATCAGAGCGTGCGTAGAATCTTGTTTACTTTTTTTTAAGAAACTTATACAAAGAATGATCAAAGTGCCCTTTGGGCTATCTCTTGTAAGTTTTTCCCCATCATGCAGTGCTGTCATATTTTGTCCGAATATTGTTTTTGACGTTGCTGTAACCGTCGGAGGCGAACTTCTAGACAAATGTCCTTTACAGCAACAATTTAACGCTCATTTTAATCTTCCAAATTGGAGTTGACAATCGAATAATCAGTCGAGTAAGATGAATAACACAGGTACGATGAGATAAGATAAGATGAGGTTGAAACTGAAATAACAAATAAATAACTAACGTACAAAATGTACAAATACTAAAGCAAAAGGCGAAACGAAACAGAAATCTGACAATTAATCGGACACTTACATTGCTCACGGCGCTGTAGAAGAACCTAGAGAACTCTGTTAGAGGCTAATGTACCGCACAAGGCGTATCGTTAAACTCAACGGTGGAAAATAAAACTGACAAACTAAACAAAAACTTAACACTGATATATCTAGCAAAATGCTAATGAGCCTACATGCAAGGTATGCTGAATACCCAAGAGAAACCTAATTAGTGACATGATTGTATATAGGTGTTTAGATCCAACTGTTGCAATTGGGCGCTTAGAGTGTGTAGTTTCTTGAGTCAAATGTCTCTTTTTTTTTCAATTTTGTTTGGATATAGTTGCGTTGGAAATGCAAGGTGATGCGGTCCTCTTGTTTTGTTTCTAGAGCAAGTTTTAGTAGTTTCAACTCGTCTGGATTTTCACCTGGTTTATACTATCAAAATATCTAACAAGAGCCTCAAACAATATGTTAATGTTGTCTTCTCTACACTTTTACCAACACTTAAAAAATAATGGCAATGGCTTCTCGTCATTTATTAACAGACTATAACACATGTACACATGGTAAAAATATCTCCGTTTGTTCTCTGTTCTGAGATTGAACAAGTTCTCTATTAGTGTTATTATCCACATGATTAATTACCAGCTTTTCATTATCATTTCCCGTAGAAAAAATTACAGCATCACTTAAAAGATTGTACTCTTGGTGATTTTTATCTAAATATGGGCTGTGTCCTGGTGTACCGGTACACGAGGGATTTTACATTGTATTCTCCTTGTTTGTGATCTATTGTTTACGTGTAGTTTATTGTTTAGTCTTTGTTTCGTTCTTTTTGTTACCGGTACACGAGGACGGAACCTAAATATGGGTTAAAACAACCAAATAGTTCACTGTATTGTGTTCCTTCCCTTAGATCTTGTTCATCAGTATTTTGAGTAGACGGTTCTACAAAATCTAACTGATATTTAAGATCTTCAATAGCTTTTTTTCTAATAAGAGTTCTCCATTCGTTTCATAAAGCTCTTTTCTTTCGAATATAACATGTTTTGCTTTCTGGAATCTCTCTTAATAAGTTTCACAATTTTGAATCAAATCTTTGCTTTCATTTCTTCATGGAATATAAGGCCTTGTCCACTCGTATACGTTTACGTTCGTAAACGCATATTTTTTTTATGCGTTTAGACCTCACGTCCACACGTAAACGATGAAAACGGTCACCCTAAACGGATTTATATTTTTGAAAACGCTCTCCAAAGTGGATATTTTCGAAAACGTCGTTTACCCGTTTACGTGTGGACAGCGTTAACGGATATTTTCCTAAACGCTGTCACAGATTCGTACCCAGTCCACAAATAAAGAAAATGGAGCAGATATCCAATATGGCAGACTTATCTACGCATGCTCAATGCAGATTTGAAGCGTTTACATATCGTTTTAGCGTTTACGTGTGGACAGTTGACATCGGCGTACGGGAAAAATTTCGTCGGGGAGGGGGGGGGGGGGGGGGGGGCTGAACCTAATTTGCCCGAATGAAACTCGTGACGTCATGTTTATTCGTCATGATTCTAGCACTCGCTGACATTTTACTTTTCTACCACTGTGAACGATGCGAGAATGAGCTTCTACATCTCGCATTCTTCGCACTTCACACGGTACCGATAAGATACATTTTAGGAGACTTCGACGAAGACACACTTTGAACGACCGGATACCAACCACACATATTGTCCTAATAAGCAAGATGGTCGCCAAATGTTATACTTAGTTTCAGTCCCTGCGCGGTCTACAATATCATTCCCACCCTTGGCGCTGGCGGACCACAACTCAAATTTGTCGTTCTATGACCCTATTTACATGGAAAGAGGATGATCCTAGTGCTAGGATGATCCTAGAAGGTTCATTTGGTTTACATGCGTAAATACGGCATCCAGGATAAACTTTCCATTTGGTTTACGCATAGTTAGTAGAGGGGTCTCCTCTACTTACTATTGTTTACGTGAAAAATTCGGCAGGATGGCCCCAGTACCTTTGAGTTCGGCACGGTTGCAAAGCAAGACGGTGGACGACAACAAAAGCGAAGATAACCTTGGGGCTCCCGAGGCCGTTTACATGATATGAAGCTCGGATGATCCAAGCGCTAGGATCATCCTACCTTTCAGATAGGATGAACCTAGCGAAAGGATGATCTTAGCGCTAGGGCCAAATGCAACCATTCGCATGTAAACTGAAAGTAGAAAACATGTTGCGCTCGGATGATCCTAGCACTAGGATCATCCCGTTTCCGTGTAAATAAGGCCTATGTCTGCTCACGCGGTTAGCATCTTATGGAGCTATCACATCAATGACATGTACTATAGAGCTCGGTTAGAAAGTTAAGTGAGTAATGTGAGTTACGAAATAAAAACAATTAATTTAAGACATTGAATCACAAAGTAATTCAGTAATTTTTTTACGACTGGGGGTGGCTGCAGCCCCCAGCCCCTCCCCCTCGTACGTCTATGAGTCGGTTGAAAACTCGTAAACGATGGCTGGCTTTGTGTGGACGGGAGCGTTTTAGATAAAAAAATATATGCGTTTACAAACGTTAACGTATCAGGTGGACGGGGCCTAAAGCATTACCTTTTGTCAATTTTGTTTGTATGTAATAGGCCGTATCAGCATGATGATGTCACCAGCGAAAAATGCACCACCAAGCCTCGTTTGTACGAAATTCCTTGCAAACCTTTGACAAGTTCACGTTGTTTTTGAGTGGGTATTCTTTTCAAATTTGCTCCTTCAATGAGATTGTCACGGGTTTACACTTCGAAAGCGAGGCTTGGGGTGAAATTCGCTAGGCTGACGTAAACGTGCATAAGGGAAATTGTTAATAAATGGTTATGCATTCCTCCTGTCTTGTGTTTGGAGCAAGTTTCATTCTTTCAACTCGTCAGGATTTCAGTACCTGGTTTAGGAAGCATTCATTTTTTAGAGGGGAGAGGGGGGGACCCTCCCCTGTGAAGTAGTTAAATTTATGGTGACCCCCTCTCCATTTCAATCTTCGAGGGAGACTGGGGCGAGTTACCTAATTTCTCACCCTGCTAACCTGTCGCCAAAACTAGAAACTCTGTCATTGTCTGTGCCCGCGATATTTTTAAGTAAATTGTATTTTAAAAACAAAAAAATATATACTTAATCTGATGCGAGACAGTAACGTCAAAACAAACGCACAGCTTCGCAGAACTACTAGTTTTTATTCTCGTCCAGCAGTGTGCAGAAAAGGTAAAACATTCAAGAATTTTTATCCACGTAAAAACTTAAGGTGACGATGTCTTCTTACCTGGCGTACGTGCATCAAATGATATTGAACTTTACAAATTTAATAGCAGTTACACTTTGAAACGTGCATTTAATCGAATGAAAGAAATGAAATACCTGATCGAATAATGATGAGTCAACCGCTGAAGAATTGAGTCAGAGCGTCCTGAGAAACTATGAAAAGGGTCATAAAATGTTAGGAACAGTCTGCATTAGGTTTACCACTGAATCAAGCATGCTTACCTTGTTGTATCCAAAGGAATACTGAATAAAACGAAGAAGACAGTGCGTTTAAATAATTACAACAAGTCGGTTAATTTCATGCATTTTCATAATCTCACGAGATTTTGTTTCCTTCCGGCCGTAACAGAAGAAAACAAAGTCTTGACTTAATGGCTATTTAAGTTGAGGAGTGACGTCATTAGTGTGTTTACAACTAAGCGCATCACTCGTTTTACAGTGGAGTTTTGGCAACTTGTGGAAGGATTATTTCGATTAAATATGGCTGAAAGCAACGCGTATTTTAGCCCCGGGTTTGTTCCCTTCTCCGCCATGTTTTGTTGTGATCGAAGACATGAATAACGTTACAAATACCTTTTTGGCCGCACTTAAAATGTCGCAAATTTTAAAGGCACCAGTTACGCAGGCTACGTAAAAGCATACTCGACGCAAGCATAATCACAAGAATGGCTAACTAAAGAATCAAATGTTCTTTTTCTTGTGTTGCGCCAATGCTTTCGTGTGTGTACGCGTTTGTATTCATGCATGAGTACATTGCACTGCTAAATTTAGAACTTTTCTTTGTCAATATTGAACTTGTGCGCGGTCACCTTCTCAAGTTTAGCCACCTCTTAAATTTTGGGTCATTTTATCACTTCCTGCACGTGCGCATTTGTATGGTAGATTGTAAAGAAAGAAGCCATGTCCCTCACTCTGAGTTAATTGCTATCACGAATCATTCGACTCACCATCCTGCTATATTGTTCAACAAACCAGTGAACTGGCAAATATGGCTTCAAGAAACTTCTACGTGGTTCTCTTTTACCCACACTCTTATGGCTTTAAAGTACATCACGTAGGCATAAACAATTTCAAGCGATTCGAGATGGTTTCACGTAAAATAAAGAGACTTTTTAAATTAGGCAAGGCTTCAACAAATCATTTCAACTTTTGACATTATAGAGGCTGTTGCCGGAGAGTAGAGCAAACTTTGTTGATCAAATTTTATGACTTAAAGAGTTGCTTAGAACCCATACCTTAAATTTGTTTTCCCTTCACTTATCTGAAAGTGTTCTCGGCGTACTTCATCATTTTACTTTCCTCTTTATTGCTCAGTCTACAATGTTAATCATTATTGTTATCTTCAATTGAATTGTAAAACAAGCATTGAACTAGCCGCTACCCCAAACCCGAAACCCCGAGCCCGAGAGCTTGCTCGAAGGCTAGCATTCAACCTAAAGTTATGTTATGTAATGGCCGTTGAAGGGGGTCTATAGATGGTTTTCACTCACGTGACCTTCATTCCTGTGGGACTCAAATGACAAAGGCCATGGCGGCCATGTTGGTGCACATAACAAAAGAAGGTCATTAACATTCTTTTGCAGGTGTGCACCAACATGGCCGCCGTGACGTAACGTGAAAACCACCTATTACTTCAAGCATTTCTGCTTTTCTATAGACTCCTCATCACTTTTGATCAGTTTAAAGTTTGTTACTGAGAATATTTATAATATGCATTGTATTAAAAAACTGATGGAAGCAATAAAAGTTAAGAGCGAATGCCAGTAAATATCGAGCAAACGATGCCGGGTCACAGTTGAAAACAGCTAATTAATAAAGCATCAGCTTCTCGCTACTGACATTTGTAGGTAGGCAATACTACATGTAAGTTAATAAAGCGAGAAGCTGATGTTTTATTAGTTAGCTATTTCTTTTTAAGTATTGTTCCACATAAGAACGATAGCAAACTTCATTGTTCTGCGGCATTGGCTCTTTCCCACATAGAATATCTTTGATTTCAAGAATAGAGGAGGAGCTGATGGTTAATAATTATATTTCATTATAAAAATAAAGAAAATCCATTTGCGTCAAATAAATTTTAGGAAATGTTCGTGCTTAACCAATCAGAATAGCAGAAGACAATAGCTAATAATTTTGCTTCTTTGACGAAGTTCCCCAAATACAATTTCTTTTAAAAATTGTATGTTGTGCGATTGGGTCTCAAATTACTTGAAACCTTAAAAAAATTAGACAAAATGCACCTTGAACCTTAACGTTTTAGCGGTTTTTGAGTCTAGGCCAATGAGATCACTAGTTTTAACAATGAAAAATCTTGACATTCCATCGTGTTTGACATTCCATTGCCGTTGGCGCTATCCTTCTTATGCGGATCAACTGTTAAGTTTTCGTACTTCAGTAATCTCGGTCCCAGTCCCTTTTCACTACTATATAAGTATAGTTTTCAACACTGCAACTGTCACTTTTGAAAATGTATGTAGTAGCATACGAAACGTCAAGTTTTATCAAAAATGAACAAGTTCAATAAGTTTATCACCGCGGTTTGTGTTCTATTTCTCATCAAGCTACAATGGCCCAAGAACAAAAGTGTTTTAGTTTGTTTTTCAAAAGACCGCTCTAATTATGAGAAAATAGATAAAATATATTTTCGCCGTCGGTGGGCTCAAAACAGGCAAAATTGATGGCGAAATTGGTAGTTACCAAAACGGCATCAATCGTGTGCAAAACTGAAAAAGTCTTGGAAACATCTGACCTTACATGTTTATTCGGGAAGCATTAAACATTTTATCTGATGTGAGATTGTCAGTTTTGCAATCTATTCCAATGCAAAAATTCACATTTTGGGGCACGCACTTTTCGATTTGACTTAAAATATGATTTTACCGCCATCTTCCTTCTAAAAAATGAGTGCTTCCTTATTTCCGAGAGCCTCATACAAACGATGTGTTACTGTTGTCTTCCCTACAACTTCGCCACCACTGAAAAAGTGTCAATTGCTTCTCGTCATTTTTTAGAGACAGAGTAACGCATGGTAAAAAAAAGCCACTCCATTTGTTCTCTGTTCGGAGATTGAACAAGTTCTCTATAACTGTTATCCTCCATACGATTAATTACCAGCTTTTCGTTTTCATTTGCCGTAGAAAAAATTACAGCATCACTTCAAAGATTGTACTCTTGGTGATTTTTATCTAAACATGGGTTAAAACAACCAAACAGTTCACTGTACTGTGTTCCTTCACTTAGGTCCTGTTCATCACTATGTTGGGCAGACGGGAGCTACAAAATCTAACTGATCACGTTCATTATTTTCAAGATCTTCCACAGCCTTTTCAAAGATTTCTTCATTCTTTTCTTTCGAATATAAGATGTTTTACTTGCTGAAATCTCTCTTGATACGTTTCACAATTTTGAGGCAAATCTTTGCTTTCATTTCTTCATGAAATATAATTAATTTTCAGGGTCCTTTTTATTAAACCTAACTGAACGAATGATTTCAGTAACTTTCATTCTGCGAACAAGTTTCATTCCTCTTTTCAAGTAAAATTATTCACTTTGTTCTTATTATTGACATCATCATCAATGTTGTCATCAAAATCTGTTTCAGGTGGAAACTAGTTCTTGTTGACTTATTTTTCATCCCTTCATCTTAACTGAAACTTGTTTGAATTTCACTATTAATATAACACGCAGTTATACCAAGAACAGAAATCAGCTAAACACATTGCTCAAGCAGTCGTGGTCTCACTATTAGTGTTTTTAAATGGAAACCATCTGTCAATTCCCGCGATGATCTTCTTTCCGTTTAGGGAAGGCTCTTTCTCTTCCGAGTTTCAATTCCTATTCTTGACTCAATTCTTCATACCACTGATCAGTTTCCAGCAAATGATACCCTGTTCTAGACCAAACCTCTGAATTCTATACCCTATCACTGACTAAACTGCTTGAAAACCATACCCTACACAGCGGCACATACCCGTATAGCTTATAAAGGAGAATACGTGAGCTAATACGAAAACTTCCATTCAATTAAATATTCCAGTCACCTCAAGGAAGAGTAATTATCAGTTCGTTTTGGTTGTGTTTACACGTAATTACTTCAAGTTCATACGAATCTCTTCAATACGAAAAGGGAAAAAAATTAAAATAAAACAAGGTGTAACGCGTTTTCAGTTAAACGTTTCACAAAGTCCACTAGGGATTCCAATAAAATAAACCTAACCACAACTACTTCATAAATAACCTTTTATTTACACTAGAATGTCATGTTCATGTACGCTACACACTGAGGCCGGAACGAGTGCTTAATTATTACACTATATTTTAAAATAGCCCATAAATTGGCGGCAAAAAATGCGTGTTCGCTACAACGCAACATAACGTGGAAAAACGCCATGATTATTTTTATGGCTGTACAATTTAGAAAACATTTCAATGTCATTTGTTCACAATTTTGTCAAGTACGATTCGCTTTTCTCTCTATGTATTATAAATCATTAACCTTCTACGTAAATATTTTATTAATATTCATAAAATGCAGAAGTTAAAACAAAGAAGAGTGGTTTCTGACAGGTTTTATTAATTGGATTTGCTTCTGAGTGCCGTTCCCGTTATCCTCATGGGGTGTACTTTGTCGATAGTTGGTCGCTCAAGCGCCTCTTTCAACTTCCTTTGGTATTCAGCTTCCTCTTCCTGTAATACAAAGAAACTATTAACTTTCGCTTACTATCGTGTCAAGGCATAGAGAAATAATTAGGGCCCTACCATTTTACTATTATCTTGCAAGCGAACTTTTTGGAAAAAATATCCTGCAACAGCAAAAGGCCGACTTGAAGCTTTGTTTTTTGGTTAAAAAAACTCCCGCAGCAACACAGCTAAAAGAAAAATATCGAGCCCCCCCCCTATTCTTGGGAGGATATAGACTGTGGGGGAGGGGAAGGGAATTTATGGCACCATGGTGATACATGTCTGCTACCTACGGAAAATAATTGCATGAACAGGATTAAAGAAGGGGAAAGTGACAAAACACTGCTTTACAAGTTACAGGAATCCTTTACAAAGCGAGGATTGCCAAGTGAAGGCGAATCACAAAAACTGAAATATTATTGTTGTCGAAAATGCTGCAACAGCAAACATTAGTTGCAGCTGTGGTGTTGCTCATTTTCATGTGTTGTTGTTTATCACTATTATTGTTTAATCACGTGTAAATTTTAGCAAGTTTTAACATTTTGTAAGTAAGTAGTTTTCACTTTGTACACTTTCTATTTCAGTGTCCCCAATTAGTTTTACCAAAGTTAAATACCTTTGACACTAAATAAAGGTAGTCATTAATTTATTCATTCATTCATTCAATAATTTATGTCATAACAATTGTTACTTTCTGTACGGTATATCTTGACTCTTAACTGACCTGTCCCATTCTGAATTCTCTCTCTTCCTCTTCCATTTCTTTGGATTTGACTCTTCGTTGGTAATCGATTTGCATGTCAAGGTCTCGCTGGTATGACACATTTCTGTTCTTTATTCTCTCCTCGTTCTCTGCCTCCAGTCGTTTGTGTTCTTCAATGGAGGATAATAGCGCTTCTCTTTCTGATCGCTCAGCTTCATGCTCTTCCTCTGCTCGTCGCTCTAAAAGAAAAAAAAAATTAAACAAACTGTTTGCTTTATGCATACAGTAAACTCTCTTCTCTTAAGACAGACATCCCTGTACAAAGGCGAACACCTCTCTAAGACACATCAATAATATTACTGGCTGGTTCTGGACGAATTTCACTTGTTCGTCCATTACTAAACTCTCTATAAGGCGAAACTGTTTTTCACAGTGTTTGATAAAAAAAAGACATCATAAAAATGTTTGGGAATGTTGAGCTTACTTCTCTCATCAGTTTGCTCTTCCCTCGTTTTCATAACATTTGCCAGGAGTTGTTTGCGAGCCTCTCTCTCGAGTCTGTGCTGTTCCATGGTCTGAGCCCATTTCTTCTCCACTTGGTCATTCACCAATCGTTCCAGCTCCTTTTCACGATCCTCTTCTTCTTTACGGTTCATCGCACAGTACTGCATGAAACGCAAGTTCTCCTCGCGCATTTCACGCTGTTAATTAAAAAAAGGGAAAAGGATCAGAATTTTGATTTCCCACATAATTTAGAACTAGAAACTATTAGTGTTTGACATTAAATCAGTTTAAATTCGCCCAAAAATGCCATATATGCATAGAAGGGTAATTTTTTTTACCTTGTTGCTCATTTATTTTTAAACGGCCAAACAAAAAATTCAAATTTTTGTCCGTTACCAGAGCTACACGAGACGCAATTAGAAAAAAACGTGGAGCTCTGGGGACGAGAATAGGGGATTTTGTGCTGTAGGGGTGCCCTGCTTGTATCATGAGTGGCTCCACAACAACTACAGGAACCTTCCCCAAGCTCATCTATTGGCAATGATAAGAACTACAGTAAACTTCATTGTTCTGCGGCATTGGCTCTTTTTCACATAGAATGTCTTTGATTTCAAGAATAGGAGAGGAGCTAATGGTTTATAATTATATTTCAGTATAAAAATAAAGAATATCCATTTGCGTTAGATAAATTTTAGGAAATGTTCGTGCTTAACCAATCACAATAGCAGAAGACAATACCTAATAATTTTGCTTCTTTGACGAAGTTCCTCAAATACAATTTCTTTAAAAGTTTGCATGTTTTGCGATTGGGTCTTAAATTACATGAAACCTTTAAAAAATCAAACAAAATGCACCTTGAAACCTAACTTTTTAGCGGTCTTTGAGTCTAGGCCAATGAGATCACTAGTTGTAACAATGAAAAAAGTTGACATTCCATCGTGCATTGCCATTAGCACTTTCCTTCTTACGTGGATCATTACTTAAAAGTATATAAATACATATATGTTATTACACACACCTTTCTCTGTGTTTCTTCCTTCACTTCATTTCTTGTATCATCCAAGAGTTTTTCCAGTATTTTCATATCCATTGCCAGCTCCTCCTGTTTTTCTTTGGCCTGAGAAGGCAGAGGAAGCAAATAAAAGTTCACAAAAATATATTAACATTCAGTCAAATTTGTCCTTGAGAAACTTAGAAAGGCTATTACACGTGTGTATACATGTACTTTTTTGAGAAATAAAACAATTGTTTTCTCAAAATCCTTGTCGAGTTTGCATAGCTGAGAACTCTGTGTTCGTCACATTCATACTAATATTAATAAGTTCTGGCACTCTTAGCAGGTTACGGGTTGTTGTTGTTTTTTTTTTTCAGTAGTACATGTACAGCCCTCCATTTCATTTCCCTCCTCATTTTGAAACCAAATTAAAGTGATAGGTCCAGTTCCAAATGGCCTTGACCAGACTGCTATAGTATAAAAAAGTCTGTAAATTGTTGAGTGGCAATTTAAAGTTACACTCTCACTGCAATACTACTTACGACTACTAATGATGATGAGAAGAACAACAACAACAACAACAAGGCAACAACAAACCTCTTTTTCCTTTTTAAGTCTGATGGACACCTCTCTTGATCTCTTTGCTGCTTTCTGTTTGCGTAGCTTCTCTTCCTGAAGCCATTTCTCCTCCTCTGCTCTTAGCCTTGCTTCTTCTTTTAACCACTCTGCTTCCATTTCTTTTAACTTTTTCTCATCCTCTCGCTGCTTTTCACAGGATGCAATCTGTACTTGCAGCACCTGGAAGAACCCATGCAAATAGCTCAGTTTATTTAATTTAATTACTAGTCAAATATAAAAAAAATTACCCAAAGGTGATTCATAGCAACAATGTTTCCTATACTGATACATGGTTAAATTATATAAGATCATATTTTTGCAAGTTATCCAAAGCCAAACCAATCCATCTGCAGTTGATTTTGCCCTCACCTCAAATAGTTGCTGTCCCTACTTAATGGGTGGCGCTTTACATATTAAATTTATATTTTTCTAATAGAGTTTATTTTGTGTTGTTATTTTGTCATGTACTGTTTTAAAATAACTAAATCACCGACCTTTAAAGTTTCTCTGTTTCTTTCAATCTGTTCCCTTGCTGTTTCCTCTTCTCTCCGACTTTTAATTTTGATGTCTTTTGCCCACAAATCAGCATAATAGTCGTCTACTTCATCCTCTTTCTTTTTCCGCTCCTGTTTCATTTTTAGCTGTTCGTGACGCTCATGGAAAACTTCATCTTGGTTGCGCTGACTAAGAGTTGAGCGGAGCTCTTCACAATTATCTCTACATAAACAACAAAAAATACCGGTAATAAACTATTACACTGATCTATAATTTTATAAAAAAATTATGAAGCTAAAAAACAGTTAACTCCCATATTGTGGATACCTCACTATAATGGGCAGTCCCCATTATTACACTTGTCTAACAGACAGAAATTAAAGTAACAGCAAAAAAGATTCACTGACAAAGACTCTCACTATTACAGACTCTATTACTCTATTAGGAAGTCTGCAAATCATGGCTCCAAACATGTCCTTTGTAACACTGGAGTTAACTGTAACTGCAGAGATACATGTACACTGCATGTTTAGCAAATTTCCACCAGTTTTCCATGGTGTGGACTCTTTTTTACCACGATTTACGTCATCACATGGTCAAAATGTTGTGGACTCACAAGGCGCAGCCAAGTGACTCGACCAGTGGAAATCTGTTTTTTTACCACAATATTTAGAAATAGCATGATGTTAGCATCAGCACCGTTGTCTGCACTCTCATTTACCACTCGCATCGAACAATCAGATTGCGAGATTACTGGCAATTGTGGTAAAAACATGTATTGTCACTGAAACTAGATTTAAAATATCCCTCCCGCAACCATAGATCTCAAAATAATTCTCTCTTTGGTGAAGACACTGTAAACAGCACTTTTAAGCATGAAAACTGGACATCTCACAAACATCTGACCCCTACACTGTACATCAAGACTGGAATGGAGCTTAAGTTTGGAAAGCAATCAAGATCATTTGTTTGACAGGTGACTAAAATTCAAGTGACATATATATGCACATGTAGCACTTGTCGTTCCATGATCAGCTGCATCAATGCGGATTTACTGCATGATTTTGTGTCTATTTTGCAAATTATAACAATGTACACTGTAGTTTCAAGACACATTTTAATAATTGCAATTAGTTAATGTAAAGTTTCAATAAAATAAATCAAGCTGTACATGTACATGTCAATACCTCCATCTCTGGTCATATTTTTCCTGTACAAGTTTTAGCCGTTCTTCCTCCCTCTTTTCTTTTAAGAACTTAGCTCTTTCTCTCATCTTTGCCTGCCTTTCAAGCGTTGTTTCCTCTTTAGCTTCCATTTCCTCAATGTAACATTGTTCTTCAGCCAGAAGCATTTCTCTTAATCTGTAAAAGTAAATAATGTTATGGATGTTATGATTTAGATTTTCTTACTTAATTTGCATGTTTCACTTTCATTTTTCAGTAGCCACGCACTTCTTCAGAACCTCATTGGACCAGTGGTCATCATGCACATGTATTGTTTTCAGGGATAGGGTTCATTGTTTTGTTGTTTGTTCTATTGTTTTCTCAGCCAATCTTGTGAGGCGTTCCAAGAGGTGCATACCGCCTCTCATTTTTCTTGGTCTTAAATTCTTCAACTACTTGCATGTAGTTAACAGGGGTTTTAATAAAATTGAGAGTAAGTGGCAATATTTGTAAAATAGACGGCAGTGGCAACAAAGGGGTCATAAGGCCTAGGACCTCGGACATGGCATTTCCAGCAATCAGGGCATCAACTTCAGTGAAATTAATTGAAAAGTAGGCAGTGATAATTTAGGAAGTAGCCAGCAGAATTCGCCGGTTGCCGGCTTCTAATGAAACCTCTGAGTTAATTAACAAGTTTATTAATTAGTTTTTTATAGGAGTACTTCATGAAAAGGTAAATAAACCAAGTGCTATGGTGATGTTATTCTTTTGTTTGTTTTGAGGAATTTATTCTCAAGAGATAAATAGTTAAATCCTTTGACATGTAAATGATTGACCATAATTCCATTATTATTTATTTGCATTGTTTAATATTGATAATTATACAGTATAGTTCCAACCTTTCTCTCCTGTCCTCCAGGCTAAATGTTCCTCTTTGCATTAACTTCTCAACTCGCCTAGCAATTGTGTTACTTTTTATTCTTTTATCTGTTGCTTTCTCCCATTCAGACTACAAAATAAAAAATGACAATCTTAAAAAAAAAAACATTGAAGTCACCAAGCCTAGGAGGGGGATGAATGGGGTATGCAAATCCACTGATCCATTACGTACATTTTGATAGCGGAATCCAGAAATTATATTAATTTTGTAAACTTTTGAGATGACAATAAAAATATCCTGACTTGAATCCTTGCAATGCCATGTTTTTTAGAACAAAGGTCTTCTTGACTTTTCTCACACATTGCAAGTGAATGTCGACAAACATTTAAGCAATTCAGCACAAGTTAGTTGCATGTGAGGCTGTGATGAAAACAAAAGAACAACAGGTCTGCAAAGGGTTAAGATCTAAGATCTGAACTACATAAGAAGCAAAGCCAAAATCAGGAGAAAAAAACAGGATGATCCCTCATCGACAATTCTATGGTAGAATCCACAAACCCATTAACAATTTTCCGGCAAAACTATTTACAAAATCTAATATTCGTAGAGCTACAACTGTAATTCACACCCCTCCAACAGAGTATCCCAGGTTGCACATGCCTGAGTCAATGTCTGATCTGAGGGGTTTTGTTTAGTTTCTTGGGTTTCCTCCCTCCATAAAAGCAAGCACTTCAGGTGCCAGTTGTTTACATGGTAAAAGTTGAACAGTGCTATCCACTGAATAAATCTCTTTCCCATGGACAACACAATTTCTTCCAAAAAGGAGCACTGTCACGGATCCGCATACACAGACCAGGCTCACTTCAAATATCCTTAAAATATCCTTTTCCATCCCGTTATTTATTCGTTTGACTGCCGCAATTTTAAAATAGACACTTCAACTTGAAAAATTCAGGCTGAACTTTTTAAGTTTTGATTCAAGAAACTGGGGCATGCGCCCTTGTGAGAGTGTCCATTTCCTGCTTTATTCCACTGTATATAGTTATCTGTCTTGTGAACAGCATTATGCTGTCATTGAACAAACGGGATTGGAATTTGTTCCAGTGCCTGGTATATCAGGGAATAATGGGTGCTTACCATTTGTAGGAAAAAACCGGTTGGGGTGACCGTTACGTAAATGGTAAGCGATTTTCCAAATTTACTGACCAACCGATGAGATTGCCCTTACCATTTAAATATTCCATTTTCCCATCCTGGTACCCAGACCGTAAACTTGATTAAGCGATTGAAATTTTTCTAAATTCAAATGGTAAGGTAATTTCCAACGTTCCATTCCGAAACGGAAAAACAGGACTACCTCTGAAGGTACAGTACTCCACAATTTCCCAACATATTTTCCGGAAATTGTCTGAACCATTTGACTTTGAAAAAAATTTCCCGATTTTTTGGCTAAATGGTATGCACCCAATGGCTGCGGCTGAGGGACTGTCCAAGAAAAAAGAAACTGTTGCCTGCATTTCTTATCATCTTAGACTGTTACAGAAACTAAGACCATTAATATATGTCGTGGTTCAATTTTTTCTTTGGTTTAAAAATTTTCAAACCAGTTTGATTTTTGTTTTCCTTTGTCTCAGAATATGATAATGAATCTGAGACAAAGGAAAATAAAAACTAAACTGGTTTGAAAATTTTTAAACCAAAGAAAAATTTGAACCACAACATATACATCGTAGCTATTATGGGCTCCTTATATTCAGTGGTGCAAAAGAACTTTTTTGACTGTCCGAGAATAGGAAGTGTCCAACAATAGGGTCCAATACTTTATTAATATTATTGTTTATTTTCTTTCAAAAATTGTTTTAAAGCAAGGATTTAGACAGTATTAAACCTGTCAACAAACTTTACTTGTAGTTATGCGTGGTTCAATTCTTACAGTTACCATCCCCCCCCCCCCCCCCCCCCCCCCCCCGGGCAACCCCCGGGACAAAGTCGGACCTTGCGGCCCGGGGGTGGGGAATTTTGCAAGTAGTCTTGTCCCGGGGGTAAGGGGTGGGGATAATCTAGGTGCGCAAGGAATTATGGGGCGAAAATTACGTCGAAGACCATGGCGGACGACATGACTCAACAAGCAGACTTCTTTGCTGGGAAATCAGTGATGCCGTGACAAGGGAAGAACTCATCGATGATAGAACGAGAAACCTTGCTAAGGAGTGTTGTCTAGCAGTGAATGATGTGAAGTGTTGGGAAGAACACATCCTCAGGACACGAAACAACCGCAAGAGAGGAGCGATGAAAGCCAAAGAAACGTGAGCAAGGAAGACAAACAATGGCAGAGATGCTTCCTGATCTTTGTAGCCATACGAGTCTAGTCCAGTCCATGTCTATTTTGTAAACTGTTTGGTGGATTTATATATTAATAAATATTTCTGTCTTGAGAAACGGTGCAGCTTGCTGTTGAGTGTCCCGGGGGTGGGGAATTACCTATTTTTTTGTGCCCGGGGGTGGGGAATAGGACGCCAAGTGAAGAAAAAATGGCAAATCCCCGGGGGTGTGCCCGGGGGGGGGGGGGGGGGGGGGGGATGGTAACTGTAGGAATTGAACCATGCATTATATTAAAATATAAAGCTTAAGAGCCTATATACATGTATGTCTTGCATAATACAGGTAAAATTAAGACTTTTTCGACCATATATTGCCCTGAACTTGTCAATAATAATAATAACACTGCATGATCTTACCTTTAAATCACACTGTTTTTGGTACTTGGTTTCAGCTATTGCCTGCTCCCTAAGTTCATCTTTTCTCCTCGTTTCAAGTATTAGGTGTTCCACTGGTCGTTTGCTTGTGGGCTTGGCTTTCTAAGAAATATAATGTAAACAGCTATTTCTACTCTCTAAACGCAAACTGTGGGCGCTTAAAAAACATTTGTCAGAACTGGCCGTCCAGATCAGTCAGTTCTTAAACAGAATGCACCTTTTAGAAGACTTATCTTTTCATATAAGTCGATCAAAATGATTCATACTCTACTATGACCAGTGTGGACGGGCCAGTTCGAAAAAATAATGACATTGCCCGACCGGCAAGTTCTCACAAATGCGAAGCGCCTTTAGTCCGAATAGTTGACTTACATGTCCATCTTAACACGTATTCCTTCGTTTATGGAGCAACATAAGCAAAATTATTCGAAGGCAAAGCTTGTTTACTGGGTATCAAATCGACAAAACCCAAGTACAGATTTCCACGGCCGACAAAATGGAGAAAATAGATAGCGAAAATATATTGAACTTACAATAGCTACTGAATGAGGAGTAGGACCAGTGAATTCCCTACATCTTCGTACATGTTGGACCATCATATTGACGGCGAGTTATATCAGACAAGCGCTGTAAAATAATATGAAGCTTGTTTGTTTCAGATACGACAAGAACTGCAGTACACTTGGCGCGGTGGTTGCTATTCCCTTCCGTTGTCATGACTACAGACGGACCAACAAGGTTCTCGTCAGCGCCTCGATTTCATGTAATGGAAAAAGACTAAGCTCGTCCCAGGGCTTTCTCCGCTAATCGAAAAAGGCTCTACCAGTCCCTTCTGAAAAAATATCAAGATGGCGGAAGAACCTTCGAAAATGCAAAGAACGGCAAATATCAAAAGGAAGACGAAAGAAACGGACATTTCCTTGTTCCTGAACTTAGATGGAGCCGGAGAAAGCGATATCAACACTGGCATTGGCTTTCTGGATCATATGCTAACCGCTTTGTCGAAACACGGACGGATTGATCTCACTCTAACATGCAAGGGCGATCTACACGTGGACGACCACCATTCTGTCGAAGATTGTGGCATTGTTCTGGGCCAAGCATTTAAGGCAGCGCTCGGTGATTTGCGGGGTATAGCAAGGTATGGCTATGCATACGCTCCTCTTGACGAGTCTCTTTCTCGAGCTGTAGTTGACATTTCTGGTCGACCCTTCGCCGACATCAATTTGAATTTACAAAGAGACAAGCTAGGTGACTTGTCGTGCGAGATGCTGCCGCATTTTCTGAGCTCCTTTGCCACTTCAGCAGCCATTACTTTACACGTGGATGTTCTTAAAGGAAAGAATGATCACCACCGAGCAGAATCAGCATTCAAAGCCCTGGCGTTGGCTTTGCGCGGTGCCATTAAGAAAGAAGGAACTGACATCCCCAGTACTAAAGGGGTACTATAGTCAAGATTGCGCTCCAAAATCCATGCAAACAAATGAATAAATAAAAGTAAAGTTAAAAAAAAGTAAAATAAATTTATTTAACGTCGATAGTGTAGGGGGTGGTTGCCCAATCGCCGGAGCATGCTCGACTACTAGCCTCCTCCACAGGCATCTTGCTTTTAATAGCTCTATAGGTGGTTTGCAATCAATCTCTAGAGACATAGATAACAATAGTGAAACGAACAAATGCTGGTGGACGAACAAAAGGAGCTAATGAGAGAACTATTGTTTATGTCCACCAGCATGGAGGCGATGACGTAGCATGAAAACCACCTATTGTGGGGACGCCTGTGGAGGAGGCTACTCGACTACAAATATACTCATCAGCAAAAAAATAGGCGGACAAAAAATATATATGTTGTGGTTCAAATTTTTCTTTGGTTTAAAAATTTTCAAACCAGTTTAGTTTTTATTTTCCTTTGTCTCAGATTCATTATCATATTCTGAGACAAAGGAAAACAAAAATCAAACTGGTTTGAAAATTTTTAAACCAAAGAAAAAATTGAACCACAACATATACAATGGGTATAAATTATATATACGATCCAATGATTATAAAAATAAGCATGTCGTTAGTTATATCTATGCATGTATCATAGAAATACCTGAAAGAAGAAAGGAAACAAAACCAAATACTAAGGGTGATTTACAAGCATTTGTTGCACTGACAACCCCCTTCAATCCAACATTTTTTATGTGAGCAAAATTCAGGAAGGGTGGTTGCCGATTTTGCGGCGGAGGGCAGATGGTTCCAGTGGGGTTAGGGTTAAAGTTAGGGTTGGGGGTTGTATAGAGTACTGTATGACTAATGAGGGTTGTTCAACATTGAAACCACTACTTCTCAGGCTATAGAAGCTGAAAATATATCATGTATAAGAAAGGCCATGCAGTTTAAAGCTTTTAAAAAAATAGGATAAGAAATTGCTGAAAGCGTTTCTGTTCTAGTTAGTCCATAGACGCCAAGGTGAGGCATAAGCCGTAAGATACAGATTTCACCATATTTTAAAATATGGTGTTCCTCTTGACAAGTCTCTTTCTCGAGCTGTTGTTGACATTTCTGGTTCTCAGGGCATAAAAATTGGCATTCTCGAGTTCGCTGAGATCTTGGTGACACCGAATAGAAGAGGGCAGCGGTATTCCAAAGCGTCGGTATTTAATAAAGCATACATGTATGTTTTGTATCAGTAACGAGGTAAGTGTTTCCATAGGAGCCAGTCGTTTAACTGCCCACACGGTTTAATTGATCTTTCTTCTATATAAGCCGTATGATACATGTAGTTTATCAAAAGTAGTTTATGAGTAAAACAAGCGCAACGTATACCCACTAGACATTTTCAGGCCATTTTCTCCATTGTCGGAAGCACGCTTAGCTAATTAGCTTTCATTAAAAGTCCCGGATGTGTCGCTGCATTGTGGCCGATGAATTTACGGGGTGCGGAGATGTTCGCGTAGACTTTTTCGACACTTCCGTTCACATGTGGTTTGAAAGATAAGGTCGAGGGTAACGCCTAGTATTTTGAGAGTCGGTAGAATATTTGAACAAAGCAATACGGAAGTTTTAATCATACCGAGATTCAGTCCCCAGTACCACAGCTTGTTTTTTGTAGCGGTCACAGAGCCGTAGGCGAACCGAGGCACTTGCCTTGGTAAAAACAAAATTTTAAATACTAGTACAAGCATTGGATCTCTCTTGTAAGAGGTTATGCATGAAAATTAAAGAAGCGGTTTTTTCTGATATTGCCTCGGTAAGAATTTTCGTCTGGCTACGGCCCTGGTGTAAGCTTGTAGAGATCGCTATTCAACTGAATAATATTCGAGAACTGCGAGACATATATCAGAAGAATATTGCGTAGTACCATCTGCATATAGACGGAGAGAGGAGTTATCGACAAAGATATTTAAGTCGTTGATAAATATATTGAAGAACAGGATGCCTCGAAGACTTCCCAGTGGCAGTTTACAGCAAAGAGGGAGCCAGTCAGAATATTCGCTATTGCATTCGACCGTACTTGATGAGATTGACCGTTGACGGAAGGTTCCCGTATTTAAACCACTAAACCGACCGGCTTTGTGATTGGTTAGGAGCAAGTTACAACATATCGAGTCAAATTTATTAAAAAGATCGATAGCGACCACACACGGTCTCCCCTCGTTTTCCCCTGCTCCTCGGCCCAACGGTGGTCAATTTACCTTATCGACTCAGTCGATAAAACTAAATTCTCGTGTTTCATCCCCCCACCGACGCAGCACCACAGTTTCTCTAGAAACTCGGCCCAACAGGCTGGTTAAAGTCCCGGCTTCTATTCATTCTTTAAAACTCTCACCGTCGCATTGACATTCAAGTTCTTGAGACATTCATAAGTTCTTGATCCGAGCTGTAGGTTCAAAAGAGAGTTCTTTTAAGGGTTGTGTGGGAGAGTGACGAAATATAAGTCGGGAAATGGTCCGGATCAATAACAGTAAATATCAGATTCTCCTCCAAGCAGGGCTCAGAATAAATAAGTCTTACTGGTGGAGGAACCTGTGAACAGGCTTTTCATTGATAACACAAGGTTGAAGCGGACTGGGGAACAGAGCGGTGACGGGGAGGGGGCCGTAGAAGGCTCGCTTCGCATGCCCCCTCTCAGGATGGCGTTATGGGCTACATTAACGGCGAGAAATGGGATTGGAAGACTCAAGAGTCCACAGCATTTCGGAATGCCCCTTGTAATTGGACCTCCATTTATCAAAGTCTAACAAACTTTATGTGCTACAAGCAATGAAAGTGGTAACAGCCAATGTGAAAACATTCTTTTTATTATTTAATATATTGCTCTGCATTAAACCTTCCCTAAATTAAAATACAGTAATTCTAGAGCAGATGTATCGGACAAATAAACCAACAATAGTTCAAACGTACTCAAAACATGATTCTTCTTATTTCATGTTCTTCTCATTTAAAAAACTTACTTGAATTCTTTGGATAACCTGACAAAGAAAACGTCTTTCCTTTATTCATTGATTTTCGTTTCTTTTTTTTTTTTCACCTCCGTTTAAAAAATATCTAGATTGTTTTAATGTCAACCTAATAATATCTGAATTCTTGTTAGAGCCTCTGGAGGGATTTCTGTTCTTGTAACAATCCTCCCCCCTCCCCTTATAGGAGGCATAACGTTATTAATAACTACCAACTTGTCAACTCAACATAATAAAACTCAAAACATAACATAAACATGCCAACCTGATAGACTCGAAACGTACATTTCAGTACGAAAAAAAAAGAAGACAAATGCTGAGAAGATAAGTCTGTTATTAATTTGACGACATAACTTCAAGTCAAGTTGATTAAATAGCATGACACAGAAATTTTCGCTACCACAATCTAAACGCCTGGCCTGAAACAGTTGCCATTTAAATAAATACACACATAGTACACCCAATAACTGAAAAGATGTGTCACCTGTGTGGTCAAATTTATAATAACAGACGGACTTGTAGAATCTTCGCCCCAATAGACACAAAATGGTATAGACACTTACGAAATGCTAAACAAATGTTAGGATCCGCGTGTTCCTTGACGTAAACCATCTTTCCTTAAAATCTGCTACTAGATTTGTTATTTGTAGTTAACAAAAAAACAATGAAACAGTAGGGGAATAAAATTAATTGTCCAAAATTCCTGTCAAATAAAACAAGTCTGAGTCATCTGTAACGATTCAACTGAATATAAACAACGCCGATAAAAACAAACTATTTTGGAGTAATAACAAATTGTTTATTCAAATATTTGATACCGCAGTCTGGACAAAGTCAAGAAGCTAATTTGCCACAAACGAGATAATAACGCGTTAGAAGTTAAAACCATCTCTACTGACAAACGGTGATTTCACCTGATTCGTAAAATAAAGTATGCATGCAATCATTCATCTTATTTCTGTATTAATAATATACATGAAAAAAATACTTGATTCTGATTGGCTAAGAGCAGTGCAGTTCAAGTGTAACACCAGTGCAAAACGTGTAACACCGGTGCAAAAAGTGTAACACCAGTGCAAATTACAAATCGAAAAAAATGTTTTTTCTTTTTTTTGGCCAAAAAAAAAAGAAAAATTTCCAAAAAAAAAATTGGGCAAAAAAAAAAATTTCAAAACAAAAATGGATGCAAATTTTTTCATGTATAATTATTAATAAGTAATCATACGGTTTTCTCGTTCAATACAAATCTTTAGTTTCCTTTGACTTGTTGAATACAATAGTCACTGACTAAAAAATACACGTTTTCCTGTTCAAAGTGCACATTAAGTGAAATTTCACTATCGTTTTGCTTTAGGGTTTTAGTGTTTAATGTTGTTTATATCACCTTTATTTCATTTTAAGTCGTTTTCCTCTTTTGCGTGAAGAGAATCCACTATTATAAGCGGTTTGAAATCCTTCCACGAGTTGCCAAAACTCCACTGTAAAACGAATGACGCGCTCAGTTGTAAACACACAAATGGCGTCACTAGAACCCAAGTCCTTACTAATATGCCCAAAATAAGTCACTTCAAGTGACTTATTTTGCCATCAAAATAATTCTTAAAACATCTATTTCCAGAGTACCTAAAAAAAATGGTAATGAAATTTCCCTTTATGTGCACTACTTGAAATACAGAATTCTCCCACTACACGGTCATTCTATAGACACTTTTAATAAATACCACGATGCATCATTTTCCGCTAATGACGTCAAACATATTCTTTTGAATTCTCTTGCAATTCAAAAGAATATGTTTGACGTCATTAGCGGAAAATGATGCATCGTGGTATTTATTAAAAGGGTCTATATAAAGTGGAATCCCGATTTTTGGAACTTCCGATTATTCAAACAAACCTCGTTTCCCTTTGATTTGATTTTACTCTCAATTCCACCCTTAATTTTTGAACTCCTGATTTTTCGAACCAATTTCTGTTACCCTGGGAGGTTCGAAAAAATCGGGATTCCACTGTAGATGGAATTCCTTGTGACTGCCGCACTCCTGGGCAAATTCTGCACCTGTATACATCTGTACACTTTTCTTTGATAAGAAAATAAAATCACTGCTTGTTCTGCTCTTCTTTCAACGTTTCCTTTTCGGATTCAAGCTGTTTCAGTTCTTTCTGTAGCTTCAAGATTTGGTTTTCCATTGCTTTTATCCTGAAAACAAACACAAGACATAAAACAACAGTCGACACTACAGTATAACAGCTCCATAAAAGAAAAGTAGTTACCGCAAACTTACAACATAACAGTGAAATCCCGATAACTGGAACAGTCAGAGGGAACACAAGACTATTCGATGTATCGAGTTAGCAACGGAAGATCTAATCCGGAGGTTATGGATTCGAATCCCACCGAGATCAAATAGTTTGTTCTTTACCTCGTGTGACCTCCATTTCCTTACTAAGGCTGACGATTAGTAGGAGATCAATGGGCTGTTCTCAGCACTACAATTTACCGCATAGTTAATATTTTTTAAACCCTGTCTATTCGAGTTTTTGAAAGTTTGAATTATCGAGGGTTAGATTTATAACGAAGTCAAGCATGGGAAACTGAATTTTATCGAGTTATAGGGAGGTTCAAGTTCAACAGATCTCAAATGAAAGAAAACCTTGCTGCCCTGAGCAGGATTCGAACCCACGTCCCCCAGGATGGTGGTCGGACGTCATGACGACATGGCAACAAAGCCATCTTACGAAATGAGTGGTACCGTGCGCAGGCGCCCCGGGCAAACATTTTTTCCGAGACTAATCATGTGTCTCATAGCTTCCCATATATGCAACCATGGCAATAATGAGTCCCACTAAACTAAATCAGAGGTACGTTCCTAAATAAAGATTTTGCACACCTTGGGACGCTCGCCTCTCATAGGCGTTTCGCTCCACCGATCCCCCACCCCCTGAGTCCAACTCCCTACCCTACCCTCCCTCCAGCGCCATCCTCATGGGTAAGGCAGGTGACCATTACATATCGCGGGCTCAATGTTTGAACGAGTTGTAGCATTTGGGTACAAATTTCACTCAATCGGCTGTAAACATTGAGCCCGCGATATGTAATGGTCACCTGCCTTACCCAAATTTGAACATGCATCCTCGAACCAACCCAAAGGCAGGACAACAATGATAACAAGGAAGCATTTCTTGTACCTGATTTGTCTTTCTAACTTCTCCTTTTCCTGCCTTAAACTGATCATTTTCTTCATCTCTTGACGTGGCATATCCAAAATTCTTTTCAGTTCATTGTCTTTTCTAATCAATTCTTCTCTTTCTTGTCTCCAGTCTTGTCCAGCTGAATTTAGTTCTAATGTTTGCTGTGATACAACACCAACATTGTCCTGCAATGACTTATCTCCTCCACTTAGGGCAGTTTCAGCACTTGACAAGCTGTTGAGACTTGTGTCTGAATACACACCACTGCTGTCGGAACCTGTTGTAGACGGAGATGGAGGTCGCATCTCACTAGGTGCATGGCTTTCTGGTTGTGCGGTATAACAGGAGTGCATATCAATATTTGGACTGCTGATTGAACTTGCTAAGTAAGGAGATGAACCGCTAGTCTGCACTGCTAATAAAGAGTGGGCGATATCAGGGTACGCTCTGCTGGTAAGCCCTGCTGGGGAACTCGAACGTTCATCAGAGAGTATGCTATTGACTGATCCCGTTTCGGAGGGGGGACGTACGTTAGGGGGAGGGGGCACATAGAGTTGATCCCATGACTGTCTTCCTGTGTGGGACCCCGTCACTGGTGTAACATCATTCCAGTCTTCCTGTGTCTCAATTAAGCTGTCTTCCCAGTCAGAATGGATTGAATGGTTGTCGCACTGATGCATATCCTGTCTTCTCTCTGTCGACCCCAGCTGGTGCCATTCTAAGTTTTAAAAGACAGGGAAATTAATTTAAAAAAAAAAGAATCATGCCACTATTTGCAACTTCTTATCCACTGATCCTCTATCAAATAGAGACTGCACTGAAGCCACTTTCCTTTAATACTAATATTACTTGGATAAATTAACCCTTTCACTCCCAGAATCAGTTATGGAGACATGCAGTGTATGGTTCTAACTGTTGAGTCTGTGGACGAAATCCTATGATTTGACCTTTTGCAAGGTACCATTTGTTTTTCAATATTTAAAAAAATATATGAAATTTAGGATTTTTTTTTTTAATTTTACTTTTTGGCACTCTTGGATATTAAAGGGTTAAGGTGCAGCCAAAAAACTGGCTGCCAATAGGACAGGTAGATAAAAGCATGCTTGACATATGCTTTCTAGAAATAACCAAAATAACTATTACCATTATGTTACTGGTGGATGAGTGAATGTTTTTACATTATAGTTTGCATTAATCTTTTTTACCGCAATGCACTCTTCTAAGTTAAGGACACATGTTTAAATCACTACCACCATGGCAACATCCAGGTTACGGCCCTTGCTTGTGTGTGTTATACACTGCATATGTATATAACAATTCTATGTATAAGTGATAAAGTACAGTCATTACCGATGGGAGGCAGATTGCTGGTTGTCTGAGTTTCAGATGATTTACTGACATCTGCGTGGGAAGACATGAGGTCTGGACTGGAAAACGAACACTGCGATGGATCTACATCAGCATAACCCATTTTCACTAACTGAACATTTAGACTTAAAATTAAACCCGAGGATTCAAACAGTTCAACATGAAGTAAACCATCCTTCCCTCGCTTTATGACCGATGCTTGCATCACCTAAACGAGAAAGCGATATTAATTTTTTTTAACAAAGAAGCAAGATTAAACTTTTGAACGACCTCCTGTTCATGCAGTCACAGTTTATTAGAGATGACATCTTAAATACAGTTGAACCTCTATTGACAGAATGTTCTGGCTGTTGTAGAGAAGTGGTCGTTATGAAGAGGAGGGAGGAGGGAGGAGGAGGAGGGAGGAGGAGGAGGGAGGAGGAGGAGGAGGAGGGAGGAGGAGGAGGAGGAGGAGGGAGGAGGAGGCGGAGGGAGGAGGAGGAGGAGGAGGGAGGAGGAGGCGGAGGGAGGAGGAGGAGGAGGGAGGCGGAGGAGGAGGAGGGAGGCGGAGGAGGAGGAGGGAGGAGGAGGAGGAGGAGGAGGAGGAGGAGGAGGAGGAGAACAAGGACAATTACAAGAAGAACAAGTTAGACCAAGCACAAGTCAGAACAACAACAACAACAACAAGAAAAGAAGAGGAACAAGAACAAGAAGTAAACAAAGAAGACGACAACCTTAATCATGACAACATGATGAGGAAAACGACGACAAAGAAGAAGAATGAAGTTAAAGTCTGGACATGAAAACATAGCCGTTGTACAGCAATGGCGATTATGGGGAGGGGGCCGTCAGTAGTGGTTAAGCTGTTATAGGCAAAACTGGTCTGGGAAAGCACAAAATGTTATTATAGATAGGGTGAGGGTGAGGGTGAGGCATCATCTGCCCCTTATTTTGCACCCTTAGTGGCTTCCACACACTCGTCACAGTATTCAAATGTGAAAACACTTGATCACCACCAGATTCCTCACTATATATTAATTAAACTACATCGTTTTTTATTACCTGTTTTTGACTTTTCACATTAATCAGATAGCTGATAGTGTTATCCGGATAATGCGACATCCCTTGCTTTTTCTGTATCCCCGCAAGCTTGGCCCTTATTGTTTGTGGTGGAATGTCCTTTAGAGTCTGAGGAAGCTCGCACAAGGTGCTCAGGGGGACTGTCTCAATCCTTCCATAGTCAATGCACTTTACTCTGACCTGGTGAAAGCAACATTACAGGTTTAAGAGCATTTGGCATTTGAGCAAGTGACTTTCGGAATAAATTCAATAGCCAAGAGTAGTTTTTAACACATGAAGATGGGAAGCCTTGAACAAGTTTTAGCATTTGGGTAGAAATTTCACTCGATCGCTCGATCGGCTGTAAACATTGAGCCTGGGATATGTCATGGTAACCTGCCTTACCCATGTGACAGCACTGGAGGAGGGGAGTTGTGATGGTAACCTGCCTTCCCCATGTGATAGCACTGGAAGGAGGGGAGTTGTGATGGTAACCTGCCTTACCGATGTGACAGTGCTGGAGGGAGGGGAGTTGTGATGGTAACCTGCCTTACCCATGTGACAGAGCTGGAGGGAGGGGAGTTGTGATGGTAACCTGCCTTACCCATGAGACAGTGCTGGAGGGAGGGGAGTTATGATGGTGACCTGCCTTACCCATGTAACAGTGCTGGAGGGAGGGGAGTTGTGATGGTAACCTGCCTTACCCATGTGACAGAGCTGGAGGGAGGGGAGTTGTGATGGTAACCTGCCTTACCCATGAGACAGCGCTGGAGGGAGGGGAGTTATGATGGTGACCTGCCTTACCCATGTAACAGTGCTGGAGAGAGGGGAGTTGTGATGGTAACCTGCCTTACCCATGTGACAGCGCTGGAGGGAGGGAAGTTGTGATGGTATTAACCTGCCTTACAGTTAGTTAACAGTTACAGTTACAGTTTAAAGAATTATTCACACACCTGAAATTGAAAACTAGGTGAAAGATGTACAATTTGTACTCCCCTGAAAGGATTTATACTCACAATCAATTGAGGAAGGGGTAGTCTCCTATGTAGTCATTGGGCGCTTTCCAATCAACCAAAAATTCCGGAAATTCCAGGTTGGGTAGCGAATGGAACGCAAATTTCTCGGAATAAAATTCAGGAATTTTAGGACAACCTCGTGAGGTTGTCCGAAAATTCATAACAACCGGAAAATACCGTTCCATTCGACCATTCCTGCTCGGCCCAGTTTCTCTGAGCCAGAATCGAACGTGTCCGCATAGTCAAGATGGCTTCTCAATATCAGTGCACGGTGTGTTTGTTTTTCACCAAAAGCTTACAGCTCTTACTCGAGCATGATTGCTCACATAACATAGCTAGTACAACAGCAGAAATGGCCACAGCTAGGACTGGTAAGTAGCACAGAAATCATTATAAGCTTATGTATTAAACGAATGTAATAAGTCATGAGCACAAAGTACAAGTCGTCGACTCGATTTTTAAAAATTCCTTCGCATGTAACAGCTAGCTGCACTGACAAAAAAAATATCATTTAAAATATTGTTCGTTTTAACTTCAGAGTCATCGAACAACTCCAAAGCAAGTAAAAGAGGCAACAAGTTCACCATTTGTTTTACTTTGGTTATTTTGTTTTTCGTGTGAAACTTGGAGAACAACCAACCGGAAAATACTGTTCCATTCACCACACGCAATACCCAGAATTTCAAACCGGAATTTTTGGTTGAATGGAAAGCGCCCGTTATGTGACGACCCCAATATCAGCTGCATGGGGGATGGGGGAGTACCATATATTAACATAGCCTTATGAAAATGCAACTAATAACCAGAATCACAGTTATACAATCAAAATTTCACAATTATTATCATTAAATTAAACAAAACACAACTTACAGTTCAAGCAGGTAAAAACTATACAAATATACATTTTCACTGCGTAATACAGTATTAACCAAACCTTATCTATTCCATATGCAGTACTTGTGGGAATAGAAATGATTCTCACTCGGAACCTTTTATTTTCAACAACTTTGGCCACAACATCTCCTTTTCTTGGGTAGATCTGATGGTGCAAAAAAATCAGAAATTCTATAAACTATTTTTCCTTAGGGCCAACATCATGCAGCGGTGGTTAGCAGTGCCAGATCCCCCCAGGCCACTCCCCAAGATCTGCCTTTAAACCAAATCCTCCACAACACGACATCCTCTAAATTATGGACTCAATTACAGTTAATTCATTATATTATTGGACCGTGGACTGTAGTCATATTAGAAGTCGACTGGTAGTAAATTAGTCAGTTTATTTAGTATAATTAGAATTGTTAATGTACCAAAACCAATCTGAAAGAGTTAATTAAGTTTTTACCTGTTGAAGACACCTCATAACAGACAGTTCACATGATCATGGAGTGATCACACTATGTTAACTCTACTCCTATAGAACATGCACCCCTACAGTATTATGTATGGAGACAGTCAGTTCCATCCTTTTAGGTGTACTGTACATAATTATTTCAGAGGTTGTACTGCTGTATTAAGAGAGATTTAAACAACAAAACTGATAGAGAGACACTTTTATTATTATAATTTTATCCTAAAAGGTTTAAACTTACATGTAGAGTGTCTAATAGCCTGTGAACAGGCTTCTTTTTGGGGAATTGGGTTAGGTTAAAATCGGCGAGCGAAGCAAGCCAAGCGCGGACTGGGGAAGAGGGAAGGGGCGGCGAAGCCTGTGGACTCGCCTTTGATGCCGCCGTTCCATGATACCAGAGTCTGGTATCATGAGCTGATTGGTCAGATCACTTATTGTTGACAGGTATGCGGTGATTGACGACACATGTTGACATCTCAAATGCCTGGCGCCCTATATTTGCATAATTATTCCATTTGCTGGCTCAAATGATAAACAAACAAGGCGACTCTTCGCATGCAATTTTCAGATCTCGATTTTGAGAAAGCTTTGAGCGAGTCGTTGCGAAATTTTTCGCATATACCGAGACTTTAATAAGAGCGAAAGCTGTGTCTATAAAAGTCTGTGGCAAAAAAGCAGGATTTTTTTTTAATTTTGCCGACTGGATTTACAAAACAGCAACCATGCTGCAGATTATCTGTTGGATGCCAAATCAACGGGGGTTTATCCTAGCTCCATTGAGACACACCACTCAACTGCAGAACTTACTAAGGAGCTAAAAACTATTGAAATAATTCATGATTTCATTGCAGTGGAATTATAGACTACGGCTTTTTGAGACTCGGATCTAAGATGCCTATTACCGCGTGGCCGGAAACACAACAATCCGCCGAAATCAAAAGGTCAATATTATCGAAGAGAACAAATTCATATTAAACTGTGATCTTAAGGCGCAATTCTCTCTGAAGTCTTACTGGGAAAGCTTTATACTTCAGGCTTTTTAAATACTTTTTTGCGAAGAGTGGGAGTCGTGTTTAGCCTATTAATTAACTTGTTGACAATATAATAGCAGGATAATTACTAGGGGGCGGAACGGCGGCATCAAAGGCGAGTTCACAGGCTTCGTCGCCCCTTCCCTCTTCCCCAGTCCTCGCTTCGCTCGCCGATTTTAACCTAACCCAATTCCCCCAAAAGAAGCCTGTTCACAGGCTAAGTGTCTAAGGACAAAAAAAACATTTCCCTGTGATGTGGAATTTTTTCAACTTCAACTTAATCTGTTTCAAGTACTTTAACAAGCAGACAGTGATTATTTTGACAAAACTGTACTGTTTGAAACCAAACACAAACTTATGGGATGTTATTGCCCAGAACCCTTACTGCGCCTTTCAGTAACATGCGGAATCTGAAATTCAAATCTCCACCAACGGTTGCGTTATTCCCTGCCGTCAATCATAATTAATACGAAAGCCAACGGACCATGTAAAAAAGAAACAACCAAAATGGATTGAAATCTACCAATCATAATGCACGGACGTGACCTTTTGAACTTATTGAAGTGAAGATCTGTTTCCTGAGAGGTAAGCTAAGATGATTGACGGCAGTGTAAAACGCAATCGTTGGTGGAAATTTGAATTTCAAATTCCGCATGTTATTGAAAGGCGCAGTAATATCATTCTAGCTATAGATACCTCACCTTACATCTGGCAGCTTTTGGGTCAACAAGATTTTTCAACAGATACTGAATTGTTTTAAGGGTTTCTTTTGTTTTCTCATCAGCCAAGAAAAAATATATTTCCTCAGGGCTGACAACCTGTTGGGATAATTTACATATATATCAACCTTATTACCCAAGTACCACAACTCCTGCCACACATAAAAACTTTGGTGACAGGTACTTTATGTAACATTCTTTATAATTTATACCTTTGAATTAAAAAGCTTTCTTGTGTTTGCTGTTGTTATTCTTACTTATTTACACAGGAAAGTATATGTTAATGTGATATTGCTGTCCAATATTCCATGTTTGATACTCTACTTGTTATAACAAAAACATTAAGGTGCATGAAAACAATTATTATTAGTTAGAAGTTTCTTGAAATAAAGCGAAGTGGTCTTTCCGAGTGATTAGCCTCGTAAAAAAATAAATGTACAATTGAGTGATACTTGAATTGCTCAACTCAAAACTGCATTACAACTCAAATTATACATTTTTTTACAATACACAATCGTTTTCGAGTTTTGAGTCATGTCATTTGAGTACTGAGTGACTGTCGACTTAATTCAAGACTAGTGCTAGTATGCATACTGTAAACTTCAAAACTGTACCAATGTTTTGGACAGGAGTTAATAGCAATAGGTCAAGATTTCATTGTTAAGTTATTCCTGGTTTAGAGTGAAAAAAAAGTGTAAGAAAGTTAAGGTTTAAGTAAAAAGTCTATAAAATGTGACCCTCCATAGGAAAACACGTCTTATCAGCAAAAGCGTTTTTTGGGGGGTTTGAGGTCACTTAGAAACCCTTTGGAAACCCGGTTTCGGGGGGTTTGAAACCCGTTGGAAACCCTTTGGAAACCCGTTGGAAACCCTTTGGAAACCTGTTGGAAACCCTTTGGAAACCCGTTGGAAACCCGTTGGAAACCCTTTGGAAACCCGTTGGAAACCCTTTGGAAACCCGTTGGAAACCCTTTGGAAACCCTTTGGAAACCCGTTGGAAACCCTTTGGAAACCCTTTGGAAACCCGTTGGAAACCCGTTGGAAACCCTTTGGAAATCCGTTCGAAACCCTTTGGAAACGCTTTGTAAAAATCTTTTTTTTTTGTAGTTCGCTTTGTAACAACTCTGCATATCTCGCTTTGCTAACACTTTAACAATCCTTGCAAATACCCTCAGGTGTTTTCGTGGCTATACATGTATGAATAGTAAACTGAAACAAAAGATTTTTCAAGCTACGCGCTTTAAATCGCCGTGCAAACGCCGTCGCGACAGCATTGTTTAATTAACATCCTTTCCGCAGGTTCGAATTTCGGCGTTGGTTCTTAAATTTTTCGTCTTTTAAAATTAATTTATTTGAATGGTTTTGCTTTCTGTGAAAACACTTGCGCCATCGATGCATTTGATTATGTTACAAACGTAAACAAACCAAAACCGCGACAGTGTTCGCTACCTGTTCGATTGTGTTCAGAATGTAAATAAACCAAAATCACGGCAGCGAGACCGTTTCATGTTTCGACACGCGTGTTAAACATAAACCCGTGTCTCAGAATAATTTGTTGTCTATTGCTTTTTTTGTCATTCTGCTTTCGACAGTTTTCCTAAAGTTTTTCAATTGAAATTGAGGCAGGCCGGTTCATTTGTGGGATTAAAACTTGTGACATTTCTCAAATGTATTCAGTTTCACCGCAACAGTCTTCTTCTAGAAGAAGGTGGAAAAAAGAGAATATATTTTTTTTAAGGTGGTTTTCAAGGCCCTGGATGGAAATTTTCAAATTCCATTGAGCTTTTCAGGAATTCCAGAAGTAAACTTGTAAACCCTGTTAAAACCTGATTAATGTCATTTAAATATTAGACCCTCGATCTCCAGCAATATTTACACAGGACTAGCTTCCCTGATTTTTTAAACAGATGCAAGAAATTTATTCTGAACTTACACTTGTAAGCAAGACTTCAATGATCTCTTTCCTCTCAAATAATTGGTTTGGCAGCAATTGCTGTTGTTGATATGTTTCCTGACACAATTTTGGTATTGGAACTAATTTTGCACTCTGTAAGGTCTGCTGGTCAAATCCACCTTGCCTTCCATGCAGTGATGGAAATGAACTTTTGGTTGACTGTGCTTGGTTACTTTGGGTTGACTGTGGGTTGACTTTGGGTTGACTGTGGTTGACTGACTTGGTTACTTTGGGTTGACTGTTTGAACTTTGGCTTGACTGTGCTTGGTTACTTTCAAGCCGCATAGGCTCTGATTGTTTACTCGGCAAGTGCTCTTTGCTCACTGATTGGTGAGCAACCTGTGCAGTTGAATGTGTTGCTTGTGACGCATGAATCTTCATGAATGGGTGTGGTGGAATATGATGCTCAGGCTGCCGAGGATGAGGAGCAGATATTTGGTGAGATGTTGATGGATTGATCTCTCTGACAGGCGGATTCTGCGTAACTCCTTGGGTTGCCGCTCTTGTACCCCGGACATATCTTGTAAGAGCCATCTGGTCATTCACTGACGTGTTGTTTTCATCTTTGAGAATCAATTCAACTTCAATAACATGTGCCTAACACAAAAAGATACAGTCAAATAACCATCAGCTCTCAAGATCAACATCTGAACAAATGTACCTTAGTTTATTAATTTACAATTGAAGGGCTTTCGGCAAGAACGTTTTAAGTATCTTAACAATAATAAATCATTAATTTGACAAAACTGTGCTTTTAAAGGCCTAAAACATACAATTTTAGTGAAAGTTGCCAAAAACATACTTAGGACGTTCTTGCCGGGAGCACTTCAATTATTTCAATTACATTACCAAGCAAAATTCTAGAACAGGCTAAAAGTTATATCTGACAACAACACAAACTAACCATCTAATCTATCTACATCTGTATCAATGAACTGTAAAGAACAAGGGAGGGGGAGAGGGGGGAAGGGGGAGAGGGGGGGAGAGGGAGGGGGGGAAGAGGGAGGGGGGGAAGAGGGAGGGGGGGAAGAGGGAGGGGGGAGAGGGAGGGGGGGAAGAGGGAGGGGGGGAAGAGGGAGGGGGGAAGAGGGAGGGGGGGGAAGAGGGAGGGGGGGAAGAGGGAGGGGGGGAAGAGGGAGGGGGGGGGAAGAGGGAGGGGGGGGGAAGAGGGAGGGGGGGAGGAAGGGATGCCAGGCATTTGAGGAGCATTTGACTCTTCTGAAGAATTCTTGTTAAAAATGCTCACACTGAAAAATACATCCCTTTTTAGCAGACTGCCCTTACAACGTATATGTTGTAGTTCAAATTTTTCTTTGGTTTAAAATTTTTTAAACCAGTTTAATTTTTATTTTTCCTTGTCTCAGATTCATTATCATAATCTGACACAAAGGAAAACAAAAATCAAACTGCTTTAAAAAAAAAAAAATTTTAAACCAAAGAAAAATTTGAACCACAACATACACATGTATCTATGAATCTCAAGTGTCCACACCCATCAAATTGAAAGGCTTAACAGGAACATACAATAATTAAATAAGAAGCTCCAATTTTACATGTTACCGTAAACACCGGTTTATAAGCCGCACTTTTTTGCCCAAAATGTTTGCTCAAAATTGAGGGTGCAGCTTATCTACGAACATCTGCAAAAGGTTATCGTACATTCCGGTGATATAAGTTGACCAGACTTGTTGAGCCTCGAAATTAAGATTTTATTTATTGGAGGTGTATAATGTGGAACACTTCTTTAACTTTAGATTATGTAGAAAAGTGAGTCTTGTCCATGCAGCCAGAGCGCCTCTGAGACCAAAAGTCAAATTAAACATTGAGCACATAACGCACGAACGTGAGTGTTGTGTTTATAAATTGTAAAATTTAGCCTCAAATTGTCAAAATACCTGTGTTAAAACAGTGCTCACTATCTTTGTCAGACATTTCGAAGCTTTTAGCAAGGAAGGAACACCGAATACGAACGAAAGAAGCCAAAGAAAAGATTTGGTTTCTGTAAACAAGCAGCCATCTTGGTTAACCTTAGTAACCAGGCTAAATAAAAACATGTGCTCAAGAAATGTGAACGGTTACCAAGCTTGTTTTGGCCTGAACGAACGGCGGGCAAACGAACGTAGCTGCACTGAAAACTGCTGACACTGTTTTTTTTTTTCAATACACGATGATTCGATGGAAAGAAGCAAATTCTAACTCATGTTTTGTGGAGCCAATTCTCTAACTTACGTTTATAATTTAAAACTTTTTTTCCCAAATTTGAGCTTCAAAACTCGGGGGTGCGGCTTATCTACGAGTGCGGCTTATACATCGGTGTTTACGGTATATTAAAAAAAAAACCTCCTGGCAAGTAGCACTCAATAGCTTTGAATTAAATGATCACACAAGAATATTACATCCACAGGAACAAAATTTATACCCAAGGATGGTAACCGTATTTGCTTGCAAGGGTTACACTGCTAGGAGGGTCAACTTTTTGTTTATTTAAGCCATATAAAAGCTTGAGGTAGGGTTACCCTCCTAGGAGGGTCAAGTTTAGGGCAATCAGATTACTGTCACATTCCCATCAACTATAAACAAGGCTTCGCGTGGTTATAAACCTGGAGAATTATTTCGGAGAATTATGCTGGCAAGAGCGGTAAATCCAAACTGGGATGATACAGAAATTCAGGACGACAGTCAGGGCAACAGTTTGCCGGCTGGAATAGAACATTCTCCCGGCGAAAGTCTTGAATAAAACGAAGGTTCGACAGACGGAGCCGTATTTGATCATAATCAGCCATGCAATAAATCAAAAGGGAAAGGAAAAGCAGCCAATCAACCAGACTCTTCCTTGAAAAAGGCAAAGAAATGGGAATGGATGCCTGAAGCCATTGAACTGCTTCTCAAATATGTCAAAGAGTACGAGCGAATGCATGATGGCTTCAGGTTTCCGCGGCTTTCTTGGCAGAGATAGCTCTAGGGATAACCCCACACATGCAAAGGAGGGCTATCTTTTGACCTTTCTAGAAGGGTTACCCTCCCTCCACATAAACAGGCCATTAGTGTATCACTGACCACACAACAATATATGTGTGTATGACAACAGGATTTACTTTGGCAGAGAAACTTAGGTTTATAATGAACTGCACACAGGCACATTCTTCATTTCTTGACTTTTCATGGAGAGGAGAGACAGATACATGTACAAGTCTGGCCTGTATAAAAAAAAATTAATAGTACCCAAAGAAACAAAGAAACAATACCGGTCGGTAATCGAAACCTTCACTTATTTAAAAATGTACATTGTATCTTTAAAGTCAGGTACCTTATTTGAGTGTGACTGTTTTGTCTTTCTTGCCCTGCACACTTTGTTACAAATCAAATCACTCAAGTATTTAGATCCTTCATTTAATACATCTGGTGCCAAATTTGGTGCATGTTCAATACCTACAAGAACACATGAACAGAAAATGTCTCATTAATATTATACTTCTTAATCTTAACATTCTCAAAAGATTTATTATACCTTAAAGGGGAAGTATTACGAGGATTTGGTGTCATTTTAAAAAGCAAAAAATGTTATTGTATGATCAGAAACCGAAAAATAACACTCAAATGGTGTGATAAATTATCACAAAATATATCAAAACTGTCGATTAGTGTCTGGTCATAGACAGACTAGGTCTCAATGAAATGCAACTTGAAAAAAAATAGCCTAATCTATTTCAAGTTACCACATTTTCCTCTCCAAATGGGCTAGAACAGACCATAATCTGTCTCTCTTTCAAGAATTGGTTGATTACACTCTCTTGGTGTTTTAGTATTATTTTGTAAATAAGTAAAGGTATTGTAAAATGGCTTTGACCAAAAAACATCAAAATTCCTGTGATACTTCCCCTTTGAGTACATTGTATGTCCACGCAAACATCTTCTACAACACAGTCTATGTTTTCCAACTTTTCACGCAGCTCGATAATGATCACCCTTTGGAGGGGGGGGGGGGGGGGGGGGGGGGGGGGGACACCGACTTCATTTTGAAAGTAAGGACGCCTGGAAAATATCAAGATTTTGAAAAATTTTTGAAAAATTAGCAGTCAGGACTATAACTTGACATCACCTCAGTGACAGTTTTAAAAATACAGACAATTTTTCTTTATTGAATTTTATAAAATTCAGGATCTATTCAGGGATTCTGACAGGGTGCGGGGAAAAAGTTAAAATTGTGCGGGAGTTTTGAGGCAAATTGTGCGGGAAATAACTTCGATTGTGCGGGATTGCGCAATCCTGTGACCAACCAAATATTCAATCAGTCAATCACCGGTGTTCTAGCCAGGCCAAAAAAAATATGACAGGGAGGAAATTCTGCATAAATGAAAAATACAAATAGACGTTTTACTTTGGGAATTAAAATGTACCCAGCAATCGCCAATTTGCGACTGTTTTTTTTTTTATCAAAGTTTATTTGTCTCAACAAAATCACATGTTTCCGATCTGAGCGAGTTCCTTTATGAAAAATCCGTACATTTTATGTAGTGTGAATAATTTCCAGTAAAGGTTCACACAATTTTTTCAAAAGTTTGCAGCAAAAACACAACCTTGAGATGTATGCAAATTGCGTGCTAAATGTAATTTGATAACATGTTTGTTTTTCTCACGAAACTTAACAGATCGTAGAGCATTTTCCTGAATGAAAACGTCTTTCATTGATTGAAAAAAATCAGAACTGAATAATTTTCTCCTATCGGTCCGAAGTTCCAGCGCTTTAATAGTTGTCGATTCGCAAACTTGATCAGTTCTTTGCGAAAATAATTCAGACAGTGACATTTCGGCGCGACAGTACATTTCTCCGGTGTTTCTTCTTCGGTCCCCGACATCTTAAACTGAAAGAGGAAGCGAAAACGCTCGAAAAAATATCAACAGGCTGCTAAGAAAAGCAACAATCTTTAAGAAGGACATTAATGAACAGAATTCTTTAATTAGCGCATGAGTACATGTAGAAAAACAGAAAAGATACAACCTTCCACAACATTTTTTCTCATTTTTTTTCACAAAGTTTAGAAAATTGGTAATTGAAGAAGCCTATCTGTCAACTAAAATAATGCTAAAGGTTGGACAAAAAATTAATAAAAAATTACAAGTTTCAATATACAAATCTCAACTCACCAGCAAGCTTGAAAGCCACTGCTTGGGGGGACAAGTTCCAAAATTCCTTATGTATGTCTGTAAACTGGTCCCAGGAAATCCATTCACAATTTCCAAAATCAATGTAAAACACTTTTGCTTCTTTCTTTTCTAGTGATGATACCTCTAAACACCAGCACCTAATTGATACATGAGCAATAATCACTGATAATACTTACACGTAAACATGAAGTTCGGCCACTATAAAAGAGAAGATGCCTCCTTCAATAAACACCTTTTGAGTGTGAAATGCAAATTTACGAGTCTTTCAGTCATGAAATGTGGTTGACTATAGCCTCCTGTAAATATATCTCATCATATAAATGATCTCCGATTTTACTTTGGTATTGTTTTTCCAAAATGTTGTCAGTTATGTAATGAGTAGTAATAGTTGTCAGTTGTCAATAATGTACTGATCCAAGCGGTTTGTCAGTTGTTAAGTGCGCTTTAGCCGTTGATCAACAACTGAAGGTGAGAATGATCAGGCTGGGCCCTTTTTTTACCGGAACTTCCAGTTGAATTTGAAACACCTTTTTAAATACAATTATAATAGTATTATTTTGAATTTGGCCATGTCAAGAGTCAATGAACCCACCTGTACCACTTATTATCCTCTGAAAACTTTGCAGCGCCCAACTGATACTTAACAGGCATACACCGCTTGTGATGTTCCACAATCTGAAGATCAGCTCGGATTTTTTGCAGCTCCTTGTAGCTTCCACTCTGTATATTAAAACATACCGGTAGCTTAGAACAGTCACAGTTTCTATAAATGCATTGCATTGAAAACATGTGGCAACTGTGAATAAAAATTTATTCATGGCAAGTTTAAGTCAATATTGAGCCATCTTGTGGTCAACAACAATAATATTGAAAATAAATACATTGTGATCACACAACTCTTTTTTTTAATCACAAACTATTTAGTGAAAATACATTGTACATGTTACAGTGTGTGAAGCTACCTGATCTTTAAGCCATTTTAACCCTTTAAGCCCCAAAGTCAAAATACAGATTCAAAATGGCATAAGTTGTAAAATTGTACTAGTTTAAATACCAGTTTGGTAAAAAGGGAATTTGCCTCAGGGCTTTAAGGGTTAAAGGATGTCTGGGATCAGTATTATAGTCACATTTTTTGTCTAGAGATTTCAAGCTTGAAACCTGACAACAAACATCTCACCTGATCATCAACATTCGCCCAGAAACAACAAGAATCAACCACATCTGTAACAAGAACATCAAACTCCTCCAAAGCAATGCTAGTTGCAGTTTTCATGGGTTTGTTGCACCTTTTCATAAGTTCACACATTTCTTCATAGCTTAAAAGTGCATGCACCGGAAGTTCAACGCTTTGTTTTAAATTAACAGAAACACGGGGCTCAACATTAGAACTAGAACATCCTTCATCTTTGGTGGCAGCCTTAACACACATGTTTAATTTTTGCCTGTCCAGTTTACTTTCTTCTTGATGCGAACATATGATATTAGTAATATTTGAAATACTGCTACAAGCCCCTTGCTTTTCTCTAACAGCAGTCTCATTCCATTCTTTGTTTTTAGTGACAGTGTTCTCACTATGGGCAGTCCCAGTAGGTGTGGAGCCATGACTACTGTCTCCCAAGCTAAATCCAGATTTAGTAATGCTGCAATTCAGTGATTGAGGCATTGAAGAGTCACCACTGGAGATAGAGCTCTGGCTAGTACCAGGACTCAACGTAGATGCACCCCCTAGGGGAAGAAATAATTTACATTGTACAGTAAGTCAAAATTAGGTCATCGATTATTGATCAAACCATAATCAATGGAACAGATCAGAAACTTTACACTTGACATATTATAATAAACTATCCTGGCCTATAGACCAGGACCCATGTATTTCTGATACCACAGGCTCCTGTGGTACAACAACACAGGTCCAGTTACCTATCAAGTTTAACCCTTTAAGCCCTAATATCAAAATTTAAATTCTCCTTTCTAGTCCTATACATTTCCTATAGAAGTAGTGGGGAGAAACTCATCATGTCCTTAATTCTCATGACCTTTTTGATTGATAATGCATTAATATTACAAGGAGAAATTTGATGTTGATCACTCTTAGGGCCTAAAGAGTTTAAAATAACTGAAGGGCCCAGAGCATATTTAACCGACCTATGTGGAATTTTAGGCCTTTTTTGTTTTTTCTCGCACAGATTTGCCTCATTTTATCGTACAACGAATAATATCATAAACCCTTTTGCTTTCAACTTTTTTCTTGTACTACACATCAGTTTGAACCAATATGCTTTTATGTCCAAATTTATAGGCAATTGTGGAATAGTTATGCTAATTTATGCTAATTAAATGCAACATTATGGACAAGTATATTTTTTCAAAACAAAATTTTTTTTTTGGAAAAGTTATTTACCACCCTTTCAGAAGATATACTAGCTTTCCACCCAATTGTAAATACCTTTTGAGAAAATAAATGAAGAATAATGTTGTCCATTTTGACACTTTTTTGCCGAGTCCTGCAAGAGTTAAGGAGTCTGGACCAGTTTTCGTAAGAGTACATGAAAAGAGTACACATGCCTACATGAATTTTCTCACATAAAATGGCAGGTATGGATCGGTCATTCAGAGCAGTGTTTACACAGTGCTCTTGAACTGAAAGAAAAGATGGCTTTGAAATGCCATTACAGTTTCTTTCACAAATTTCTATTATTAATGGTTTATCAGAATGTTATCTTAATAAATAACCTATTGCAAGCCAAGAAATAACTTCTGTCAATGTTCTCACCTGGTAAACCGTGCTGTTGTGGAGCTTTGCCTTTAGGTGTTCTTGGGGTCACTGTTAAGAACCTATCACCCATCTTGACCTTTTTTTGCATTGTCTGCAAGGCAGTCAGTGCTTCTTCTTGTCTTGTAAAGTATATGAAAGCATACCTGTTATAACCAAACAAAAAAGAGTCGGAGGAAAATTGAAGAACTTAGTGCATAAGGGGCATACATTGCCCATGGTTTGCATGCACTAAACATCACTCTATTTCTGTCTCTTTTTTTTCTGCCTGAAGACAAAATTTCTTAATACGCTATTAATGATAGCGACTGGAAATGTGCAATACAAAACCAATGGTGAAATTTTTATGAAATTACCTTCTGACAACAAAATAAACATGGATCAATGTTAAAGGGCATATGAACCAAAATTTCTTTTTATCAGGGGTTCTGACAGGGTGTGCAGGTGCGGGACTGCACAATTCGGTCAAACCCGCACAATTCAGCACAATTCCAAAAAATCCGCACAATCCCGCACAATACTGAAATATTTGCCTATATTGTTAACTAAATCAGATATTTCTTTTGTTTACCAAGATTTCGAGAAACGTTTTAGGCTATTTTCAGCCTATTTTCCTTCCAAACAATCGAGAAATTCCTCGCTTTCTCGAACAGCTTGAGCGATAAAAACAACAAGGCGTTCTCTTCACCGTCCTGGGAACTAGTCTCGGTTTCACTTCTATCCGACTTCCTACCGAATTTTTTTGCGTAGCTTCTTATCTTTATAAGTTGTTCTTTCCTTAGCAGCCTGTTGATATTTTTTTCGAGCGCTTTTGCTTCCACTTTCAGTTTAATATGTCAGGGACCGAAAAAGAAACACTGAAGAAATGTACCGTCGCGCCGAAATGAATTATTTTCGCAAAGAACTGATCAAATTTGCGAATCGACAAACAAATAATTAAAGCGCTGGAACTTCGGACCGATAAGAGAAAATAATTTATTAAGTCCTGATCAGAATACTGGATTTTATTTTTTCAATCAAGTGAAAGATGTTTTCATTCAGGAAAATGCTCTACGATCTATTATTAAAGTTTTGTGAGAAAAACAAACATGCTATCAAATTACATTTTAGCACGCAATTTGCATACATCAAGGGGTTGTGTTTTTGCGGCAAACTTTCGAAGGAATTGTGTGAACCTTTACTGAAAATTATTTACACCACATAAAATGTACGGACTTTTCATAAAGGAACTCGCTTAGATCTGAAACATTTTATTTTGAGGTGGCATTTCGGTTTTACCCGATCGAGTTCATCGTATGTCACACAATGTGATTTTGTTGAGAAAAATAAACTTTCATAAAAAAAAAAACCAGCTACAAATTGGCAATTGCTGGGTACATTTTAATCCCCAAAGTAAAACATCTATTTATATTTTTCATTTATGCAGAATTTTCTCCCTGTCATAGTTTTTTTGGCCTGGCTAGAACACTGGTGATTGAATATTTGGTTGGTCACAGGATTGCGCAATCCCACACAATTTCCCGCACAATCGATGTTATTTCCCGCACAATTTGCCTCAAAACTCCCACACAATTTTCATTTTTTCCCCGCACCCTGTCAGAATCCCTGTTTTATGTAGTTATAAAATTTAGCCTTTGAAATGCACGATTCCAAAATTTGAGACGTTAAGGGTAAAAATTAGCGGTGTTACACGCGTTCAAAGTTACGCGATTTTACCCTAAAAATGGTCACGAAATTCAAGGGACTGGAGTCAAGTTGTGACGCAATGTTGGTTAAGTTTGATTCTTTCAGTGACTCTCCATTGAGTTCTTGCCACTCCAAAAGATGTCTAGGGATTCGGTTGCGCCTGTAGCAAGACTCCTTGAAATGCATGCGACAGATCCGCCATGTGGGATATTGAACTGATCGTGTAACCAATATTACGTCACATCACGTGACATTTTGGCCGCGCAATTTGAAAACCATTTTTTAGCGCAAAATAGCATAACCTTGAACACATGTAACATTGCCAATTTTTACTCTAAACGTCTCAAATTTTGGAATCGTGCATTTCAAAGGCCAAATTTTTTAACGACATAAAAATAAATTTCGGTTCATATGCACTTTAAATACACAAAAACACAGCAAATGCAAATGATGGGCATGTTTGGAGCCTTGTATCCCATATTTTAGTTTTAGTCAAAACCATAAGTTTCTCACACATGTAGCTCAGTGTTTAGAGCATAAAACCGGTGTACGGAAGGTCACATGCGTGATTCTTGTCAGGGACTGTCAGGTACGGTGGCCTAAAAGGGTCGAACACAAATCAATTTCCCAAAACACAAATCAAAAGACTGGGTACTACTCAATATTTTATTCGAGAGAGCCTGGAACGGTTGTGCCCCATTCCCAGGGCCTTCCGCATCTAACATGGCGGCTGTTTTTTTACATGTGACTTTGTTTCTCACAGTTTAAATTGATTCATGTGTAAAATGTTTTGCCATTACTGTGGGCATCAAGTTGAAGAAGAATGTTAAACTTTGTACTGTTCTCAATGTGGGACGAAGTTGGACACTGCTATACCTTCTTACAGGTTACTGTTATCAGCCGAAAACATGACAGAGAAGGAAGCATTATTGAAGGTTACTTTTATAGTGGATTCGCTTACTGCATTATTTTAGACTTTCTTGACAAGTACCATAACATGCCAATATCGAGATCTAAAACGACTGATTCCAACAATGATTTTCAAGATTTAATACTCCTTAATGTGTCAAAGCCCAACCACTGGAAGGACGCTTTGGATCTATTTTCCTACTCAATAGGAGTTTACTTTTAATAAAGATTACTTTTGCTTCTGCAATGAATGAAAAACTAAAAACATGGAAATCTGGACTTCATTGTTCTTTTCGCTGCTTGTAGGTAAATAGTAGTAATTATGTAATAAAAAGCTGTGGTTACGAAGCCCAAAAACTTCTTTGTTATATGTTTTTTTAGCGCTTTTTCTTGGCCGTGAACAAATTAATATATTATTTTGAAATGTGTTTTAAAATATTGACCAATAGAAACCCTTCTGTTAAATTATTCAGCTATAGCGTTTGGACATAAAACAAGATTGTGCACTGTTGAGATTGTGGTACTTTCGACAAATTGCAGAAAATTATGAGGTTTCATAAGCAGTTCCTTGTTTAATTATGGTAAATCTCAAGGGAATTAATACAATGTACATAAATTATTTTGGTAGTCACCATGCAATTGACAACAGTCCAAATAAAAGAACTAGAAACACTACAAGACGATTTTAATTGTAACATAATTGTTATGCAGATCTTCCAAAATCTGTGGTTACAATTTGTTATTCATATTCGGAGTGAGAAATGAACTGATCCTAAGCAACAAATAATTCCTACTTAATCGGCTACTACCTGCTGATCTTGCAACTCTTTCAAAGTGAGCCAAAGAAACTACATTGTTATACCAAGAGCTAGCAAAGAAACGACGGCATAACTAAATATTCTAAATGGCTCTGGAAAGCGTAAATTCCTCCTGTCCGTATCACAACTAGAGATTTTTTTCCTAACATCAAAAAACGACAACATTTAGAACAACAGGCCTGTTATATCTCTATTTTGGTCCAAAAGGAAAAATCTCTCAGGCACGTACTTGGGGTAGACTTATTCTAAAGCTGGGCTAAAATGCTTTTAGCGACGAGTAGGATTTGTGCTAGGCCTGTCACCTTTTATAACAACAACAAGGACAAGCATCAGAGTTCTGGCCCAATGGATTTCCACATTTTGTACAAAACTGGAAGCTTTCGTTTAGCAAACTGCCACATGGACTATAATTATAAAAACGGTCGCAATGTTGGACATGAAAGACCCTGGGAAAGAGTTTTATCACACACCGTTCCAAGCTCTCTGGAATATAATATCGAGTAGTGCCCAGTCTTTTGATTTGTGTTTTGGGAAATTGATTTGTGTTTTGGGAAATTGATTTGTGTGTTGGGAAATCAATTTGTGTTTTGGGAAATTGATTTGTGTTTGACCCTTTTGGGCCACCGTAGTCGGGAACTGTACAACACTCATGACAGGATAAAAACATTACATCTTCCTCCTGGCTACTAAGCACATAACTGTAAAGTGGTCGACTAATGGCTAACAATTAATAAGATTTACTGAAAATAACGCCTGCTTATAGAGTCTCCCTCTATAACAGGTTATGTATTATACTAGCAGTAATCACAGATTATGGAGACGCGTTCGAAGGAATTTCCGGCGGAAATGAGCCCCTGAAAAAAAAACAATTGGGGCGGCCATTTGGACGACTGTCTACCAAAAAATCTCAAATTTTACTGCACATAAATCACAGGACAACCAACACGAAATTAGGATTGCATTCTTCGAACGCAATAAAAGACATCAATAACATTACAATAACTGTAGCTGTATTTTTATGAAGATTGTTATAATTCTAAATAATTATTGCTTAGAATAACAAGTTAAAAAAAGTGCTAATCTTCACAACACAGCTACTATCCACTTTAAATTCTTCTACACTGTGGATAAGACAGTAGCCTCAAAGACTAATCTTTCTATAACATAATCTTTTGAAATTAAAAGTTGCACACTCAGTAACAACATTTAAGTTGAATTCTACCTGCATTACATATATCTTATTGACCAAGCGCGAGGGCCGTACTGGGAGAATATCGGCCCGAGGTCTTGACAGTACGGACCGAACGCAGCGAGGTCCGTACAGAAAAGATCGAGGGCCGATATTCTCCCAGTACGGTCCCGAGCAAGCTTGGTTAATAAGAGATTTATTACACGACTCCTGCCGGCGGGAGGATCGCGCGGGATCATTCGGGACAATGCCCGGTCCAATACTTAGAGAATATTGGACCGGCAATCGAGCGTTCTGATTGGTTGATTTTAGTTATTGGCCCTCTGACAGTCTTACTCGTGTAATAAAAGTTGGTATTGATACTCACTTTTCATGGACTTCTACACGAACAATTTCTCCACATCCACTGAATGTCTGTTTAAGTACAGACTGAAAACAAAACAAAAAACACTACCTTGAACAATGCTTTGTTGAAGAGTGGGAGTATTGGGTAATGCAAGGGCAACCTTGTATGTAAAAAAGTAAGAGAAATTCACCTCAGATGTAACGTTAAAAAAATACTGTAATATTTGTTTTTATTTGTCTTGCAGGGCTGTTATTTTTGCTTGATGAAATTGACATGTACATGTAGTTGGTGTTCTGATAAGAAAATTGAAAAAAGTTTTTCAATATCAAATTTTCTTCCTCGCATTTTAGGGGGGAAGGGATGGGGACTCTCACATGTGGGTGCTCGTCAGAAATTTTCGAAAAACACCCTAAAAGGTACCAGAATCTTGTTTGATGGGCGAAGCTCAAAAGAATTTTTACCCCTAAGAGGTACCAATTCTAAAACAACACGTTATATTTCTGTCATATTTTTTCGGCTCATACCCTAAAAGGAACCACAATAATTGTAACAGTGGTCATTTTAGATTTTAGTACCCTAAGCAGTACCAATCTGCAAATTTTGACCCCTAAAAAGTACGATGAGCACCCCATCATTTTTACATGGGAGTTCCCCCCCCCCCCCTGCGGGTTCGGACCCTCCACTCTCTCTCCTAGATGTTTTTGCTCTTATGACCCCCACCCCCCTGCAGTGTTCTTACCAGACCGCAGCATTGCGGCATTGCCGCACTTTTTCAGGGAATGCCGCACTATTATAAGCCCAAGGGGTCCCAAAGGCACAAAGAAGCAGATTTTTTTACAATTGAACTAGTGAGCAGCACGTCTGCGAACTTTTAGAGTTGTAAAATGATTTATTTTCTCCTATACGCGTTTCGTGTGACTAACGCACACTTCGTCAGTTTTAGCTAAAACTGTGGGCCCCAAATAGTTATGTCACGCACGAAATATGTCGCGCCTTGCACACCCTCGCCTGTTTCCTACACGCAAGTGCGGTTTTATGTAATGTAAAATTTATTTTAGTCTCTTATGTAGGTACTGTATATATACAGGCCACTTATGTTGTATTGTAAAACTCCCTGATGAAGTGTGCGTTAGTCACACGAAACGCGTACATATGTAGGAGAAAATAAAATCATTTTACAACTCTAAAATTTATAAAATTATAAAATTTGTACTAAAGTACTACTAGCCAACCGACTACGTAAGGTTATACCGCTTATTTAAGCGAAGATCAAACATGCGGGATTCCTGACCGCAGTATTTTTGAAAACCTTTTTCTGATCTGGGATACAATCGACTATGTAAACCATAAACAGCTTTCGGCCGCTGTTATTAGCCTGGATCAGGAAAAGGCTTTCGACCAGGTTATTCACGGCTTTTTGCAACCCGTTTTAGAGCGCTTTAATTTCGGCCAAAATTTCCAGCGATGGGTAAACATTGTTTACACGTTATAAACAATGGATAGCTCTCGTCGGCCTTTTCGCTCGAACGGGGAGTTCGACAAGGTTGTCCGTTGTCCGTTGTTGCATTATGATTGGGAAATATAAACGTTCACTACTGAATACCATGGTTAACCGTGCGTTTAAACTCTCTTCTACGTGGCAGCTTTTCCATGAGGAATGTGAACGCCTCGAAGAGATATTCTCAAGACTGCGCTACCCGGACAAGCTCGTGCAGTCCACCATCCGGCAATTCGTCGATGGAAAGATATCTGATGATCAACGTGCAAAACAGCAAGCGTCTGAGAAGGATCAAGATCCAATCAGAATCGTGCTCCCATTCAAAGACCAGAAATCTGCTGACTCAGTTAGAAGACAACTTAGAGACCTCAGCCGCAAGATAAATGCAGAAATTAGTCCTGTGTACACCAGTCGAAAGATCAAGGACGAAATCAAAGTGAAGGAAGACAAGCCGCCCTTTGTGAATCAACAATGCGTTGTATACCATTTCCAGTGTGATCTGTGTGATGCAGGTTATGTCGGCTACACATGCCGACACTTACATCAACGCATTGAAGAACACAAGGGGTCGGCAGTCGGAAACCACCTCAGAGAGCAGCATGATATGGACCTGAATGACATTGCGCGAAGTTTTAAGATTTTAAAGAAGTGTCAGAACAAATTTGATTGTCTTATTTTTGAAATGCTTTTTATCAAAGAACTCAAGCCAACACTGAACAAACAGTGCGACTCAATCCACGCTAAGTTATTTGTTTAGAAAGTCCTTTTAACTCTTGTTTTATTTATTTAATTAGTTTAATTTTTTTTTTATCACCTATATTTACATATTTTACCACATTTTTGCGCTCTCTACATTCTTATGCTTTTATACTGTAATATATTTATGCTAATTCTGTATTCTTACATCCACTTGAAAATGACCTCGGAGAGGTCGAAACGTCATGATTTTTTATCGCTAATTTTTATAGTAAAATCTTTTACTAAAAAACTACTCATTCGGACTTATTTTATTACTCATGCGCGTAGCGGCATGAGTTATAAAATGGGCTTCGTTTTTCTTTTTATTATTTTTATTTTTTGTGTCACGATTTTGCATGCAAATTTATTCACGCATATTTTAAATTGTGTATTTCCGGTTCACAGCTTTGCTTTTTACACTTCCGGTTTAGTGACTTCCGGCTACTCTCACTTCCGGCAAAACATCGTTACTGAAGTGTCACGACAGCGTCTCCTACAACCCTACTCACATCATTAATGTTCACGTCAGGTATATATTATCTTCACAACAATGACTGGCTTCATTGTGGTACAGCCTTCATTTATAAAACATTCAATAGTAACGTGGTTTACAGGTACGATGACTGAATTCTCCATGTCGGACGTCTTCTTATCTTGTTTAAATTTTTAAAATTTAAATTGCTTCTTTTCTTATGGTACATTGAAGTATAAAACAAATGTTTGATACGCATGCGCATGACAAACATTTTCCGTCATTTGGTCTTATTGGTGTATAAGTCAGTTCTGTATTTCTCCCACAGAGGTGAACGTTGCTTTTATACACAGCATACAACTTGAAGCCGAATTTGTCGCGATTCTGAAAAAACTAAGAGCTATTTTTAATCAGAGTTCTTCCAAGGCAAAAATGTCAAACATCGATCTCTCGCACTCGCAATTTATTTCCCGTTTTACTGCCGATTCTTTGTAATGTCTGTATCGGAGCAGTCCTCGCTGCCTGTGGTGAGTAATTTCAAGACTTTTTTCAAGAAAGAACAATAGAAACACACGGCAAAACAGCGTCGTCACTTGAGCCCATCAGATTTAATAAAACATCTGGAATTTGGGACTGGACTTCTGTGGATTATGGACTAGGGAATGCGTGTCATATTAATGTAGATTTTTACTGACTTTATTGCTTTTTGTGGTTACTAGGTTACTAGTAACCACTATGCTGTCACCTGTGTAAGTAAGTCCGACTTTCCAAAGCGCGAAGTTGTGCCAAGTTCACCCGATTGCTGTACGATGAGACAGTTCTGATAGCTTCGGATTAGACGACTCGATTGTCAAGGCAGTTCTGTTTGTACATGCGCGCTTTGGATTCGTGGAAAAGGTAAACGGAGCTTTCTCGTTATTTTTACTGCTTTACCAAGCACAGCTTCCACCAAATGTGGCCAAGTATTGTTTTCAAATATTATTTTAGGTATTTTCGTGGTTTGGAAAAAGGTTTTAGTGAAAAATCGAGCTGTGAATCGAAGTGTTTGTTAGCAGACCATGAGCTATCCGAACTCATGATTCAAACGCCGCCAGCATTTCATTTCTGTACCTTTGACCATTCAGAACTGTTTTTTTTTATTAGCGAAAGCATTATTATACGAATCATTTTTCCGGATAAGATTGGCATTCTATTACACAGGAAAAGTGTCGGCGATTTTAGAAAGTGTAATAAAAATAGGTTGCTGAATTGAATTATTTTGTGATGTTTATTATATTTTCGCAGACGCTAGCCGGTTCCTCGCAGTAATTAGGATACAATATATCGCCAAGACTTCCAGAAGCAGAAAATCACTGAATTCTGAAAAGTGTTTGACTCTTTTAATCAAAGGAAAGACATTTTCATTCAAGGAAATATGAGTTTCATTCAAAAGTTTTGACCTTTTATAGAAAATATATTTTAGATTCAGTGATTATAAAAACAGCTTCATATCAAATTACATTTGACATAAAATTTGCACAAAGCAAAATTGTGTATTTGCGACAACACTTTGAAGAAACTGTGAAGCTTGGAAAAAACTTATTACAGATGGCAAAATCAAAGCATTTTTTTAAAGAACCAGCTTTAAGTTATGGAAACATTTCATTTCGATTTGGTCTTAAAATCACGGAAAGATTTTAGTGAATGCGTCACGCAACGTTTATTTACAAAATGTTTGACCAATTCATAGCAATTCTCACCAAAGATTTGAAATCTTTAAAAAAATCCCGGATCTCCTGAATGCGATTTCCTGTTTATTTAGGGCCTACAAAAAGTTAATGGCCATCCGGGCAGGAGGGGGTATCTGGGTTAAAAATCAAGGTGCGAGGGTGGGGGAGGGGTAAAAAAATATTGCATCCGTCGGGGGGGGGGGGGGGGGGGGGGGGGGGGGGGGAATTTTTTCTGGAATAACCCATTTTACACTGGTTGCATGCGATTAAGTAACACAGGAAAACTAAATCTTTATATTGATTATCAATTTTTTTTTTTACAGCATGTCATCTACTGCCTATTTTTTTAAGTAGTCTTTTCAAATGTAACAGAAATAATTCACAGCTTGGAAAGTTATAGACGAGCGTGGATTTGATCGGAATCAATAAATTAAATATTAAAAGCGAGCACAGAAAAATTGGTAACTTCAATCGCGCATCTTAGAGTCTCTTGCGCATGAGTATAGGCTAAGTGTAGCCTCTTGTTTTGTATTAAATTTTCCACCGCAGAAAAAATTACTTGTTTTAATGATGTATATCGGCTTAACAGGAACTTTTTAACAGTGAACCTATAGAAACCTCCGATCAGGAAGTAAAATTGCAGTTTAATACCGATGCCTTGGATTTCATTTATACTTGACCAGAAATCCGCAAACATTTCCTCCCAGCAGAAATTTTAGCTGTCTCGACCCGCAAAAATTTCCTCCCGCAAAACAAATTCAGTCGGGCAATCCGTAAAATTTTCCTTCCGCAAAAATTTGCTCGTGCACGGTAGCTAAATCACCAAAACTATGACGTCTTTCCCATAGTATTGCATAATCAAACCGTAATAGCAATGATTCAGTATTCCAAAATAGAACAAACCCAAAGATCATGCTATTTTGCTCTGCCATATCACTCATCAGTAAAACACAAACTTTTAACTTCCTTAAAACGTCTCCATTCGTAAAAATACACCGTGAAATTCTCAAACTGCGTTTCCCAAGGAAACGCATTTGACCTATTTTTACCCTTCTAAAGCAGCTATAATGGCTTTACGACAAATGATTGAAAATTTGAAACATTGATATTTCTCGATAGGTAACGTGAGATATCGAAACTTAATAAGAACTTCAAAAACCTTTGCGGTGACGTAATGCGAGATATGACAAGTTCATGACAAGTTCTGACATCCCAATACCCTAGGGAAATTAACAATAGGTCCGGGGGTGCTCCTCAAAAATTTTAGTGGCGGTATGTGACGCCCTTCTTGAAATCCTAACCGGTTTAACCAACCATATCCTCAATACCCTAATAGCTTCTATAAAGAAGAAAGAAGTAACCCCCCTGGACAAAAGTTAACAATAGCCTTTTGTTAACAACTTTTGTCCCTTTTTGTATTCATTCCTAAATCTCGTTTATGCGCATGCGCATTAACGAGATAAAAAATTGTGTCTAAAAATTGTGACCCGCTTTTCTCCCTCATGACCCCCTTTCAGCTTCTCTATGGGTCCTGTGGACCCCAGTGCAGAAAATCCTGGTAAGAACACTGCCACTGTGTCCAACTCATGTGCGCAGGTGAGCATTACATGTCACGACTCAATGTTAACAGCCAATCCGCTGATCGAGTGATATTTTCTTTCATTGCTATAACTCGTCCCACGCCTTGTGTATTCATGAGTTAATGAAGACTGCATTTATGACACATTAAATTTTATACCATGCAGCTGCCAATCATTACAACATGTATGTGAACCACTATGCTTCAGTCAAGGAAGATAAAGTTGGGTCTGCTTTGGTGGATGTCAATCAAAGAAAAGCTGTTAAATTGTTGTGAATTCTGACAGGATTTCAAGGCAACAAAGACCAAAACAGATTTTACCCACCAATGGATGGTAAAACTGGTAATATTGATACAGTCATTGAAGTTATGGTTGTATGTAAATGTACAGGTTTACCCAAACTTATGAAATAAAAATGTTCTTTAAACTGATCCACAAACCTGCGCAGTCCCCAGTGGAAAATTGCTGACATGTATAGGATAACCATCATCCATTTTAGTTAAACAAGCAGCTAAATTATCTTGCCTAAAAAACTTGTTGTTCCTTGCAGCTTCTGACTTTGGTGATAACAGACCACTATCTGTTTCCCAGTTTTCAGCAAAAACAACAGTTTGTGTTAGACATTTCGGAGGTGGCATATTATTCTTGCTGCGTCCAGGGCTAACTTCTTTGTTGTCCACCACACTCTTAGCAGCAACTGAATTGCCTTTCTTCTTTGCTGCCTCTATCTTAGATTGTTCCTTCGCATCCTTGCTAACTTTAGCATTCCGTTCAATGGCCGGATTAATTATCAAACTGAAACCTTGTAAATTATAACCATCCATCTCACTGAGGGCTTGATCGGCATCTGTATAACTGGAAAATCTTACAAAGGCAGCCCTGCAAAATAAGATTCCATATAGCATTTGTTTGCAGGCCAAAAATTAATTACAAAAGGTGACAGTCAAAACATAAATAAGTTAAAGCATCAGGAAGTGGTGGACACATTGAGGCTCTAATTAGCATGGTTCTTTAAAGATTTTGGCTTAAAAAAGGGTATTGATTTACATGTAGGGGTTAGGTCTGAAAATGGAAGGGAAACCATGTGTATTTTGATCTGATCAAAGGCCACTACAAGGCAACTTGTGAATATAAAACAACCTACAAACCCTCTCCACTCCTATGCATTTTGCTCCACTGACCCCTCCCCCCTCCCTCCAATGTCACCACCATGGACTAGGGAGGTAACCATTGCCTATCCCATTTGGAACAGGTACAATACATGCACAAGCCTAATATGCACTGGTCAGTGGAATAACCAAGAAAATTTTACAGCTGATAGATGGATGGAAGGAAGGAAGGAGTGAAAATTTGCATATTTGTCCCCGTCTGCTGTAACTCTTTCAATGATTCATGTATTCACGAGTTAAAATTGGGTAAGAGTTTTAAGATGTGGGCTGCACACCACCACCACAAATAGTTTTGATGAATTACTTCCTTTGGTATTACATTGGTGGTACATGACTAACAAGCCTTACTTAAAGTGCATACACTCTATGAAGTAATCTTTTATTTTTTATTTTTTTTGGAGGCCATTATGTCTTTATTTTGAAATGATAAAAGAAATTTGTCAGAAAAAAATTTAAGGCCTCTTTTTTGTCGTCCAAAGTAGCACAATTTGCAGAAATCAGTGTCCCAGAGACTGGGAATGGGTTATCGATATCCATGGCATTGATGACGTAGAAAATACTTGAGATTCGTTCTTTTGTATGATCACAGTGTGTTTTGTTCCACTTCATCACAGTCTGACATTCTTTTGACAAAGTTATGTCTTCTACAGAGTCTCTTTCAGACAGACAGAAAAACGTCGAGGTCGAAGATTTCTCCTTTGCCGCCATGATACTTGGAGTTGAAGTATTTTCTATGTCACAGCCTTGTTTGGCAGCACGCTTAATAAAAGACACTTTCTGGCAGAAAATTCAAAACTTTCAACCCAAATAATTTCACAATGGGAAGGATCTTTTCAATGAAACCCCCAAATTTAGATAAAGAAAGGGGTCGGGACAAAACGTGGGGTACCCCATGGCCTAGGCCATGGGGTAGGCCGTGGCCTACTGGTGGTTAATTCCTTCAAAAAAATCCTAATAAATAAATGAATAATTCCTCTTGAATACTGTAAAATCTCTGTGGTGTTGAGTTTCAGCCTTGTACCACTTCATACAAGTTAAAGACAGAGAGTTTGCAGGGCTCAAGACTATATTTTTAACTTACTAGCCTAGTGACCAGTGACAGGTTCGATTTCACTAGCCAAAATAATTTTTCATTTTCCAGACTTGTACGGGGGGTGGTAAGGGGAGGGGGGGGGGGGGGGGGGTGGGAGGGAGTTACAGCGACAATTAAACAATTAAAGGAGCCAAAATGGTTAAGGAAAAAAATCTCCGAGATGTTTAGTACTGCTATTGTTTTTCTTTTTTCAACCGAATTGAACATATTTTACTCCGTTTTAACTTATTTTTATTTTGTAAATATAAAAATGAAATCAATTTCAAAATCATTCAAACTTTTGAACAAGAAATATACTTTCTTTTTGGAAAAATGTGTATGTGACCTCTTTGACCTCATTGTTAATGCTTACGTAATGATACGCGATGCCTAGTAGTTCCGCTTGATTTCACGCATGATAAATCAACAGCGCAAAGCAGTTTGATTCTTTCCTTCGTTGCTTTTTGTAACAGAAAAGGAAAATGGTTCTTTATAGCATTACATAATACGGTGTATGAGGCCATTTACAGTCTGATCTATGTTTTAGTTTCTGTTCTCTCACTTTACTTAAATTGTGATTTACCGGTAATAATTTCCAGTTCCATTTCCATCTGGTGCATTACCATTTACACTAACCATAATGGCTGGTGAAAGCTAAAATCTAGTAGCCAAAACTGAATTTTTGCTAGACTTTGGCTAGTTTGCTACCGTAAGTCTCGAACCCTAGTTTGCATTAAATTGAGGGGTAGACTATTAAAAGATGTATGTTTTTTTTTAACTTTTCTTAACTATTTTGGCTCCTTTAATTGTTTAATTGTCGCCGTAACTCCCCCCCCCCCCCCCCCCCCCCCCAATCCCCTTACCCCCTATACAAGTCTGGATAGTGTAAATTTATTTTGGCTGGTGAAATTGAACCTGCAGTCACTGGCCACTAGGCTAGTAAGCTAAAAATATAGTCTCGAGCCCCGCAAACTCTCTGTCTTTAAGTTGTATGAAGTGGTACAAGGCTGGAACTCAACACCACAGAGATTTTACGGTATTCAAGAGGATTTATTTATTTTTATGGATTTTTTTTTTAAAGAAGTTAACCACCAGTAGGCCATGGCCTACCCCATGACCTACCCCATGGCCTAGGCCATGGGGTACTCCACGTTTTGTCCCTACCCTAAAGAAAGTATTTAAAGCACTATCAAACCATGGAAATCCTTTTTTTACTTCATATGCACTTTCAGTCTGTACTGAAACACTTGCACAGCACAGCTGCCCCTAACAGATGGTGTGGGGTACTATTGTTGATAAAGAGTAGGAAAACAGGGAGACGCAATATCACTGAAAGAAGGAGAAATGAAACATCAGTTCTACAACTCCATGTTCACTGTACACAGCACTTTGTCCATCACTTGACCAAGGAGCAATGCCTAGGGATGAAGATGACTGAATCCAGTGGAAAAAAAAAACTGGCAGATCAGTAAACTTGCAACTTAGGTGGTATCAGCTTCACTACCTTAGCCATGCTTAACAATAGACAAGAGCGATGATGACAGGTTATAGTTTAAAATATCATAACAGTGAGTTACAGTGTACATGTATTAATTAACAGTTACCAGGGCAATATTAAACTTACTGCTTGCTAGAAGAACCTTCAATCTTCACTTGCTTTAAACTTTGGAACTTCTTGAAGATGCGACTTATATCATTCTAGAAAGAGGAAAATAATTCATGATGCGTGAAAGTGAAACTCAAGACAAAGAAGGCAGCTGCCGCTAGCCGACTGTTTTCTAACCATGACCGAGTCATGACAGGTACAATGTAAACAACAGCTAGCAAAAACCTGAGTCTACACAATAGATTAAAGTACAATAAAGCCATACTATACATTTATTTACACGAATACCAGGGGCAGATCAAGGGAGCAATTTGAGGCAGGAGTGCAACCTCGCACCGTATTGCTACATGTATGTTAAAATACCAGTCACTGAAATGTCTGAATAAACATTCACTCTCCATAAATCCACAAGGCATTATTTTCTGTTTCAACCATTCAATAAGTATTCAAGTAAGTACATGTAACTACTTGTACTGAAAAACAAGATGGCAAACCAATTTGAGGAGTATGAAAGGGAACAGCTGCTGATATTTGCATGTGCAACTTACAATGTAAAAAAAACACCTGCTAGTATAAAGGTTTCTTGGAAATGACCTAACAGAAGCACTTCCCAGCTCTCATTACATGTAGATGCCCATGTATCTCTAGTTTCCATACCATGAAAACTGAGTTTACCATTGAGGAAATAGTTGTGGCTAAGTGCATTGTTGAGCTAGAGAAGTACAAGCGCAACATGTGCTTCTCACACTTCTTGATTTTTTTTACTAAATTTTCAAGTGCTTATATAACTAAACAATGCATGAGAAAAAAGTTTGCATGCACTCAACTTGGTGATGTAGGCTGCACGTCTTATAACTCGATAAAGCATGCACATTGTGCATTACAATTCTAAAGCCAGTTATTAGCACGTTTCGGAAAATTTTTCAGAATAACGTTCTGTTTGATGCAAATGAATTTTTTGCTAAAGTTGTGCACGTGCATATGAAACTTTAAAACAATACCTGTGAATAATGAGACGCTCACACGTAAACACAAAATCTGCGGCAAAAAATTGGTACACTGGAGGTCCTATTTATTGCCTTACATGTTTTCAATGTCCTTGAAACTTGCAGGCCATATAAATTGATGATTAATCTCAAAAGTCAAATTTCAAAAAGAAATTTATCAAGCAGTTTCCAAATTGTCATCACATTTGTAGGCATAAACCAAATTACATACAAAAATGGT